>JAGSMW010000034.1:2320000-2680526 GCA_029286795.1 Byasa hedistus
TGATGATGATGATGATGATGATGATGATGATGATGATGATGATGATGATGATGATGATGATGATGATGATGATGATGATGATGATGATGATGATGATGATGATGATGATGATGATGATGATGATGATGATGATGATGATGATGATGATTCTCGACCCATTTACAAACATCACTCATTTTTTTCGTCGTTTTTAATAACGATTTAACGTTACCGGTGACGGATATAATTCAAAATATATTATTAAAAGGACTTTTAAATATTTGTAAATGATATTTAGAATAAAAAATGGCGATAATAATAATAATTAAAAAATAAACTTTCTTCAGTTATGGTTAAAATTATGATGACTTCGGTGTTAGCTTACTTGTTACTGTTCAAGCAGTAATATATAATCATTACTACAATTAACAATTAAAAAAAAAAAAAAAAAAAAAAAAAAAAAAAAAAAAAAAAAAAAAAAAAAAAAAAAAAAAAAAAAAAAAAAAAAAAAAAAAAAAAAAAAAAAAAAAAAAAAAAAAAAAAAAAAATATTTTTTTTTTTTTTATTAAAATCAAGCTTAATAGACATTGAAATATATTTCAGTTCTTCGACCGAAAATAGTACACTAAATATGTTAGTAGAATCACTAGTAACTTAATTTCTAGTAAGCCGAAGTGCATTTACACACGAAACGAAATTAGCATAATGATACAGTATGCGTCCGCTTACTAATATTCAAATGCTCAGTAAACCTGCGTGATATTTACTGGTGATTAGTATAATTTCTATTAAACAGTAGTAAGAGTACTTACAGCTAAAATGGCGGTGTTTTTACTGAAATAACTGATCGTAATTAAACTTAATGTCTTATTATCATCATTTGAAATTCTTGCACGAAATATTTTTCATTTGACACGTGACAGTGAAAAATGCGCGAAGACAATTTTTTTTAAATGACACATTTTTTTTCGGCTCTGGATACGAGTGCTTTTGAACCAACACTAGCACATATATCTTCTTGTCATATATATATATGTAAAAAAAAAAAAAAAAAAAAAAAAAAAAAAAAAAAAAAAAAAAAAAAAAAAATATTTTTTTTTTTTTAATATTTTTTGTAATTTCGAATTAAAAAAAAAAAAAAAAAAAAAAAAAACAAAAAATATTGGAAAGGCAAAGGCTGCAAACCATGAAACCTTTTTTAGTATTCTTCGTCATAAATACAGTTGTAAGTTAAATATATAGTATAATATAAATAAATCATCATAATTAAATAGATGTACACTGCTAGACATAAGCCTCACCAAAAAAATTGCTATAAAAACTTTTTAATGAATATGTTGAAAAATTACCGCCGCCATCTTGAAATAAAAAACTCGTAACAGAAAAAATGTTTAATTAGTAACTGTAATCTATACCTTAAAGTTAAACCAACTAAATTAAACAATTAATAGATCTAATCTTATTAAATGAGTTGACCTTTTAAATTTAATGTGTAAAAGGTCATTGGACTTTTTACTTTGCTATTTACCTTTGACTTTGTTAAAATCAAGCTATTTATCATATTCATAACGCTTTGTTTTATCTTAATCATTATTTTCAGTTGCGTGTTTACATTTTGATTAATGGTTCAGTTACATTCGACGCGGAGATTTTTTTAAACGCGAACTATTAATTTTACAAATAAACGCAATTTCATGTAATCTTGTAAAGAATCCGTTGTTATACACTCCCGGACACATCTATCGGCCCACCTAGTGTTTAAAGTTTCGACGGTGTCTAGCTAAAAATAAATGTTAGTTGCAGCTATAAGTTTTAATGCAGTTTTGAAGCTGATTTATTGATCAACCTTTATGTATGTTTTTTTTTTTAATATTTTTTGAAATTTCGGATTGATTTGGCCGGCAGAAGTATTACAGCTTGGGCGACAATTTCAGGCCGTGCATCCATATTTTTTGATCAAAACCGGCTCAAAGTTTAGATTTGCCTTTTTATGGAACCAATAATCGGAAACATCAATAAAAAAATCCAAATTTTGCGAAATAAATAAAGTTTTCTCCATTCCTGGGACGTTGAAAACAAAGACCAGACTCGAATTTTTTTTTTTTCATAATCCTGTATTCGAAATTAAAAAAAAAGCATACATAAGGGTTGACCAAAAAATCAGCTTTAAAACTGCATTAAAACTTATTGCTGCACCTAACATTTATTTTTAGCTAGGCACCGTCGAAACTTTAAACACTAGGTGGGCCGATAGATGTGTCCGGGAGTGTATATTGACGGAAGACTTTACTTAATGGCGGCAAATTGATCATATGAAAATGGTAACAAGACAGAAAACCTTGTCATCAATCAAATTCAAAAAAATCCACTCCGTAATTAAACTGGTTAACTCCGTTACATAAAACAAACAGCTAAAAAGTTTCTTTGGACCCCTAAAAGCTTTTCTAATTTGTTATCTGAATAAGTTTCTAATTTTAATGTTTCAAATACTATGTAGTATGACATTTCTAAATACTTTTTTTTTTTTTTAATTTTTTCTACTTTTCCCTGATATTATTATTCAGGGGCTTTTTATCCTATTCACATAATTTGCTAGTAATAATATTTATATATCATTACGAAAATCGTATTTACTTATCCTTATTCCTGTTGTTAACTATTGTACATATATTTATACAGAATTTGAAAAATTTATCTCTAAGTAACTTATTTTTTACCAACTCGCATAAACCTACTTTATCTATTTTCAGCCCTTTCTCTTGCTCGAATTCATGCCGCGAGTTCATATGGATGACATTTCTAAATACTGTTCAGTATAACCTTTTTAAATACTATTAAGTATTAAGTTTAAGTTTTTTTTTGCGAGTTTTTTAAGGTTAGATTTTATTGATTCTTTATTTATTATAAAAAAAAAGTAAATCATTTAATTCACGTGAAATATTCAACTGTTTTTAAAGTATTTATTTAAAGTCCGACGACAGTTATTGGTAAATCATCATCATCACGAGTTACCTACTTTAAACTGTCACCTTATTAAATTAAAAGAAAATTATTGTATTTTAGTGAACAAAAGGTACAAATAAATGCCTGTTCAAAAGCATTCTACGTTTTCTTTGTCGGTTAAAAAAACATTTATACCTCAATCAAGATTGTAATCATCTTGTTAAACATAAACCGTCCAACCTTACAACGAAGGCTCTTTAACTCTGTCCTTGGCATATTAAAACCGGTTAAAGTAGTTCAGTTAACTTTAACTTGTAATTAATTATTACTCTTTACATTGACTTTTATAACATTACAAAAGTTCCACTCTATATAAACTGTCTTCTTGTTTACTTCTAAAATATTTTAATCGTTATACTTTCGTTTAAATGTTCTTTATAAATACTTACATTAAAAATCTGTCATCTTCTATTCTGAACTTAGTATAATACTTTTCTTTCTATCAACAATCTTCAACACGTCGATTCATTTTTAAAATGAATCCGAAATCTTTAAAAGTTTTCTCTCAAGTATGTAGTTTACGTTAATACAACAATTTTTATATTTAAATAAAGTGTATATAAAGGAATACATTCACCAGGTGGTAGGTCTCTGTTGGAGACCGTCTGGGTACCACCGCAGCTCCTATTGCAACTGACAAATAGTAGTGTGCGAACATTACTGTGTTCCAGTTTGAAGGGCGCTGTAGCTAGTGTAATTACTGGGGTAACGAGACTTACACCTTATGTCTAAACGAGCGCAATGTGGTGCAGTGTGTACCATCTTAACTAGCGCCGCGTTGTTATACAAGCGTATCACTTACCATCAGGTGAACGTCTTGCTCGTCTCGTCGCATAGTAGTATAAAAAAAAATTAAAGATTAAAAACTTCATTGGCTTACAGGTATAAAGATAAAAAAAATGTAATACCATGTAGTATCACACGATACTAAGTACGGCTGTTATACTTAAGTAAATATTTTTTTTATTTATGCACTCCCGGACACATCTATCGGCCCACCCAGTGTTTTAAGTTTCGACGGTGCCTAACTAAAAATAAATGTTAGGTGCAGCAATAAGTTTTAATGCAGTTTTGAAGCAGATTTATTGGTCAACCTTTATGTATGTTTTTTTTTTTAATATTTTTTGTAATTTCGAATTGATTTGGCCGGCAAAAGTCCTACAAGCTTGGGCGACAATTTCAGGCAGAGTATCCATATTTTTTAGTCAAAATTGGCTCTAAGTTTAGATTTGCCTTTTTATGGAACCAATAATAAGAAACATCAATAAAAAAAAAAAAACCAACTTTAGCGAAATATACAAGTTTTCTCCATTCCCGGGTCGTTGAAAACAATGAACAGACTCGAATTTTCATTTTTTTTTTCATAAACTTGTATTCGAAATTTAAAAAAAAACCTACATAAGGGTTGACCACTAAATCAGCTTCAAAACTGCATTAAAACTTATTGCTCCACCTAACATTTAGTTTTAGCTAGGCACCGTTAAAATTTTAAACACTAGGTGGGCCGATAGATGTATCCGGGAGTGTATGTAAAAAACATAAATAAAAATTATTTAGATATGTTATATTATGAAAAAACTTTGCTGTGTTAAAAATGATTTTTAAATGTTGACATTTTTCATTAGCGTAGCATTGTGTTATCTGTAGCACGTAACCCTTCCAACACAATCACCTTAACCCACTTACACGCTAGAAGATTGCCGCCAGCGATATTTCTTTACGGAAGCGTTGCGAGATTTATACAACCAAACAATCTAGAACCTTCGGCGTAGTTTAACTGAAACATGAACCGGGGGTCAGGGTAAAATGGCCGCCGCGCCGCCTTCCGTGTTAAGCCGCAGCCACTGTTTTATCTGTGAAGGAATTTCAAATGAGTTTCAACTTAAAGCTATTTAAAACGTGGTTTACTTTTAAATTTACAAATAATTGATTTTTAAATTTGACAGCTAACCTCCTAACATGAAATAGAGATGTATAACTGTATCTTTCTGTGTAGTGATATAACTGTATCTTTCTGTGTAGTCAGACTTTTAAATATACACTCCCGGACACATCTATCGGCCCACCTAGTGTTTAAAGTTTTAACGGTGTCTAGCTAAAAATAAATGTTAGGTGCAGCAATAAGTTTTAATGCAGTTTTGAAGCTGATTTTTTGGTCAACCTTTATGTATGTTTTTTTTTTTTAATTTCGATTTCAGGATAATGACACAAAAACGAAAATTCGAGTCTGTTCATTGTTTTCAACGACCCAGGAATGGAGAAAACTTTTTATGTTTCGCTAAAATTGGATTTTTTAATTGATGTTTCCGGTTATTAGTTTCATAAAAAGGCAAATCTAAACTTGGAGCCAGTTTTGACCAAAAAATATGGATACTCGGCCTGAAATTGTCGCCCAAGCTGTAGCACTTCTGACGGCCAAATTAATTCGAAATTAAAAAAAAAAAACATACAAAAAGGTTGACCAATAAATCAGCTTTAAAACTGCATTAAAACTTATTGCTGCACCTAACATTTATTTTTAGCTAGACACCGTCGAAACTTTAAACACTGGGTGGGCCGATAGATGTGTCCGTGTGTGTATTAAAAGCTCAGCAGATTAACGAATACTAATTTAAGTATATTACTATCTTCTGTTTCTGCTAACAGAAGTATGCAAACTTTACTGTGTCCCAGTTTTAGCGACAGCTATATAAATTACTGCTAAAACTTAGGTTTACATATCACAAATATACGAGCAAAATATGCTGTAGCATCAAAAAATCTATTACAAAAGTATTACGATATCTATTCGTGTGTGATAATATTTTCGACGTTATAACGTAAGCATAAAAAATACAGTAAAATGTGTTCTCGACCTTTTACCATACTGTACGCCAATTTGCTTTCGCCGGCAATAAAAAAAAAATAAAAGGCTCCATTTTGACTTAACCTTTGTTCCTTAGGCTATCATTTATAAGGCGCTGGGACTAGTATTTGCATATTCGCTCACGCAACTTTCCCGCCACTTTTTGACGTTTCATTTTTATAACAATAACGATAATAACCTTTTATTCAAATCAAATGAAACCCGGTCGATAGTAAAGTTCTTGCTTATTTAATTCAAAATATGTTTGCTAATCAGCAAAGGCTTTTTTCAACATTTTCTACTACTTTCTTTTATCTTCATTCATTTAAATATATGTTAAAGTAATATAACTAAACACGTCCGCGTAATTTCTTTTGTTATTGTTAGATATTGAGAATAAATAATTGTGGTTATAAACATTTTGTTAGAAAAATAGTAATTGTATTGACTTTTAATGAATCCAAAATTAATTACTGCATATTGTATTATTATTCATACTAATATTTATGTAATAATTGTATTTATATTTCTTATAGTATAATTGAAATATTGGGAACATTAATCCATAACTTTTATATAACTGATAATAATTAAATAGTTGTATTGATTATTGTAAAGATGGCGCCGCTGTAATTTTGTCATTACTGTTTGGAGTGTAAAAACTGTGAACTCGGTGACTTGTGAATTGTATATATAAACAATTGTAAATTAGATATGTATGTTGAAAAGAGAAGTGTATACTATTATAATAGAAACAGAAAGAGTGCAACGATAATTTGATAATAAACTTTCGTTAATAGGGATGCAGTATAGTGATGAATGATGACAGATAATAATAGTTAACAGTTTGTATATAATTGATATTACTATTAGTAGTGTCTAATACTATTAGTAGGTAAATACTTTTGCTATAATTTGAACTAGTAACAGCATGGAAGTGATAAGTATTACGTACAAAAGGAATGAGCTGTTGTCGAAAAAATTGAAGCCGAACGAGAGCTCAGTAACTGACCGTTTTGTCTCTTTCTGGCGACGGTAACAATATTGAAATATGATTTCAGGACAGTCATTATTAAAAATGCTTTTGATCTGTCGTCAGCAGATTAGCTTCACATGGATTAAAATCCATCGAAAATGCTAATATTTTTTTTTTAATTATTTATAATAGAGATAGGAATAAAAAGAATAAAAGTTATTTGTTCTTGAACTAGGATTGGACGGATTGGATAGTCATGCATGGTCACCTAACTAAACCTAATTCATCACTAACAAATCTTGTTCAAAACTATTACCTGTGAAAAGATGAACCACAATTAGGATAATAATCGCTTTCGTAAGTCTCCGCGGCACAAATTCTCACCATTTTAACTAAAATTCTTCAAAAATAAACGAAATCAAAAACAATCCTCCATTGACGTCCGCGTCGCAGATTTCATGTGGGGTTGTCAGATTCTGTCTAATACTATTAATAGCCAAATTCTTTTTCAATAATTTGTAGTAGTAACAGATAATTAATAATAGTTTGACAGTTGATATTAGTAATCGATATGAGTAATAGTAAATTAATAGGTTAGTATGTAACAGTCGTGTCAAATACGTAAGTAAATACTTTTTAAAAAAGGACTTTTTAAAATACTTATAGACTTTTTAAAATAAGTAAATAATTTTTTATTAATTTGTAGTAGTAACAGATAATTAATAATAGTTTGACAGTTGATATTAATAATCGATATGAGTAATAATAAATTAATAGGTTAGTATTTATCGGTAGTGTCTAATACTATTAGTAGGTAAATACTTTTGCTATAATTTGTAGTAGTAACAGATATTTGATAATAGTTTGACAGTTGATATTAGTAATCGATATGAGTAATAGTAAATTAATAAGTTAGTATGTAACAGTAGTGTCAAATACTTTAAATAAAAGGACTTTATGAAATACTTATAGACTTTTTAAAATAAGTAAATAATTTTTTATTAATTTGTAGTAGTAACAGATAATTGATAATAGTTTGACAGTTGATATTAGTAATCGATATGAGTAATAATAAATTAATAGGTTAGTATGCAACAAGTAGTATCAAATACGAAAGAAAATACTTAAAAAAAAAGTACTTTATGAAATACTTATAGACTTTTTAAAACAAGTAAATAATTTTTTATTAATTTGTAGTAGTAACAGATAATTAATAATAGTTTGACAGTTGATATTAGTAATCGATATGAGTAATAATAAATTAATAGGTTAGTATGTAACAGTCGTGTCAAATACGTAAGTAAATACTTTAAAAAAAAGGACTTTATAAAATACTTATAGACTTTTTAAAATAAGTAAATAATTTTTTATTAATTTGTAGTAGTAACAGATAATTGATAATAGTTTGACAGTTGATATTAATAATCGATATGAGTAATAATAAATTAATAGGTTAGTATTTATCGGTAGTGTCTAATATTATTAATAAGTAAATACTTTTACAATAATTTGTAGAAGTAACAGATGATTGTAAAGGTACGGAATTTATATGTTAAGTAATGCTGTAAGACAGTAATAAAATTATATTTATATATTTATAGAAACATAAATACATTATAAATATTATTTCTTCTATTATTAGACAAAGGATTATTATCCGTACAACCGAGTTTATGTTATTCAAAATTTGTACATTACCTTGATATAGTTTTAATGAACAAAACTATTCCCCACATGCGACCGAAAAGTTTTCGAAAGTCTAAAAAGTTTTTTCTTGTTCATAGTTTTGTTTATGGCTGAAGTAATTACGTTTAAATATACACTCCCGGACACATCTATCGGCCCACCTAGTGTTTAAAGTTTCGACGGTGTCTAGCTAAAAATAAATGTTAGGTGGAGCAATAAGTTTTAATGCAGTTTTGAATCAGATTTATTGGTCAACCCTTATGAAGGTTTTTTTTTTAATTTTTATTTTTTATAATTTCGAATTAATTTGGCCGGCAGAAGTGCTACAACTTGGGCGACAATTTCAGGCAGAGTATCCATATTTTTTTGGTCAAAACTGGCTCTAAGTTTAGATTTGCCTTTTTATCGAACCAATAATCGGACACATCAAAAAAAAAATCCAACTTTTGCGAAATGTAAAAGTTTTCTCCATTCCTGGGTCGTTGAAAACAATGAACAGACTCGAATTTTCGTTTATTTTTTTAAAATCCTGAATTCAAAATTAAAAACAAAACATACATAAAGGTTGACCAATAAATCTGCTTCAAAACTGCATTAAAACTTATTGCTGCACCTAACATTTATTTTTCGCTAGACACCGTCGAAACTTTAAACACTGGGTGGACCGATAGATGTGTCCGGGAGTGTATTTCATTGTAGTTTATAATAATTACAATAATATTTATGTTTATTTGTTATAATAGAATCTATCTTTTGTCATTTATTATACGGTTATGGATCGCTGTGCTTGTGATACCTAAACCTAGTATGCAGGTTGTTTACAGAAGTAAATTTAAACCTATTACATAGACATCATACGTCTCTCGGATGCAGATTATTTTTTATACACTCCCGGACACATCTATCGGCCCACCCAGTGTTTAAAGTTTCGACGGTGTCTAGCTAAAAATAAATGTTAGGTGCAGCAATAAGTTTTAATGCAGTTTTGAAGCTGATTTATTGGTATCTTAGATACATAAAACGTCAAACATTTGAAGTTCTTCCCGTCGTTTAGAAATCAAATACAATTTAAAAGAATTGTTTTTGACATTTGTCATTGACAACCAACAATTTCTGATTGCAACTATAATATTGATGACATTTTGAAACATGGCGGACGAATTGACCACGCGGACAATTTTTTGAGTATTTGCGTCCTTTTATTTTATACGTCTATATATAACATTAGCTCTCGCCATCAATTGCGAAGATGAAAAGATGAGAACATGAACGATTGACCACGCGGACAATTTTTTAAGAATTTGTATCCTTTTATTTTATACGTCTATATATAACATTAGCTCTCGCCATCAATTGCGAAGATGAAAAGATGAGAACATGAACGAATGACCACGCGGACAATTTTTTAAGAATTTGTATCCTTTTATTTTATACGTCTATATATAACATTAGCTCTCGCCATCAATTGCGAAGAAGAAGAAGAACTATAATATATTTTCTAGGCTAGTGTAATTCTGGGGTAAAACGAGCTTAACACCTTCTGTCCTCCGGCGACAAGGCCCAATGTGGTGCAGTGTGTACCATCTTAACAAGCAGCACGTTGTCATGGGCAAGCGTATCACTTACCATCATGTCTTGCTCGGCTCGTCGCAAGGTATAATAAAAAAAAAAGTGGGGTAGTATTGTTACGAACTTTGGGCTGGATCTTGGCGTCACAGGTTTATTTTGATTTTTGTTCCGGTTAATTCGTGAGCACAGTGTTTATTGATTTTGAGGCGATACGAAGTTTGATGGGTCAGCTAGTATTTTAATGAATATAATAACAGCATTTTTTATGTTCCCACTATTGGGACTACGGACCTTCTCTCATTAAAACTTAATAAAGTTTTATCCACCACCCAGGCTCGAATATTTATTGCCATATATCAAAGTAAGTAGTAGAGGAATAATATATTTTTTTTTTATTTAGGCAAACCTCTTTCAATTCTTTTTAGAATGTAATAATTCTAAATGTCATTCCAAGATCTGCTAAAAGAAGTCCGTTTCGGTCTCCATGACAACATAACCTAAACTATTTTTACATAACCTAAAAGTCAATGTACAAAGGTCGACTTATTAGCGGACCTGAAAAGGTTATCAGGTGAAAAAGAAGCTTAAAATATATAAACGCTGAAAATATCAAAGGTTATGATATCTATCACCATCAAAGAGCGGAACGCATAAATTTTGGCGCGCTTCGTGTATTTTTTATGACGTTAGGGCAACGATCGTTAACTTTCTGCCAGTTGTGAAATAGAAAAAAAAAAATATTTTTAATATTTTCATATGGTAACACTTTTTTTATTAATTATTTTGTTAATAAAATAAATATTTTGTACGTATAAGTACGTGCAGATCAGAATAGCAATACACATAAGGAGCGAAGCTGCGGAATTAATTAGTTGAAAATAAAATATTAAATCTGGTCATAATTCGTTTTGCTTAAAAACTCATCCGCTTTGGACAATTCGTCTCCAGGAATTCTTCTTGTTTGGACAATTCGTCTTCAGGAATTTTTGTTCTTTGGACAATTCGTCTTCAGACACTCTTTTTTTGGACAATTAATCTTCAGCCACTCTTCTTCTTTGGACAATTCGTTTTTAGGAATTCTTCTTCTTTGGATAATTCGTCTTAAGACACTCTTCCTATTTAGACAATTTGTCTTCAGCCACTCTTCTTTTTTGGACAATTCGTCTTCAGACACTCTTCTTCTATGGACAATTCATCTTCAGCCACTCTTCTTTTTTGGACAATTCATCTTCAGCCACTCTTCTTTTTTGGACAATTCGTCTTCAGACACTCTTTTTTTGGACAATTCGTTTCCAGCCACTCTTCTTCTTTGGACAATTCATCTTCAGCCACTCTTTTTTTGGACAATTCGTTTCCAGCCACTCTTCTTCTTTGGACAATTCGCCTTCAGCCACTCTTCTTCTTTGGACAATTCATCTTCAGACACTCTTCTTCTTTGGACAATTCATCTTCAGCCACTCTTCTTCTTTGGACAATTCGCCTTCAGCCACTCTTCTTCTTTGGACAATTCATCTTCAGACACTCTTCTTCTTTGGACAATTCATCTTCAGGCACTCTTCTTTGGACAATTCGCCTTCAGACACTATTATTTTGGACAAATCGTCTTCAGAAACTCTTCGTCTTTGGACAATTCATCTTCAGACACTCTTCTTCTTTGGACAATTCATCTTCAGACACTCTTCTTTGGACAATTCATCTTCAGACACTCTTCTTCTTTGGACAATTCATCTTCAGACACTCTTCTTTGGACAATTCATCTTCAGACACTCTTCTTCTTTGGACAATTCATCTTCAGACACTCTTCTTTGGACAATTCATCTTCAGACACTCTTCTTTGGACAATTCATCTTCAGACACTCTTCTTTGGACAATTCATCTTCAGACACTCTTCTTTGGACAATTCATCTTCAGACACTCTTCTTTGGACAATTCATCTTCAGACACTCTTCTTTGGACAATTCATCTTCAGACACTCTTCTTTGGACAATTCATCTTCAGACACTCTTCTTCTTTGGACAATTCATCTTCAGACACTCTTCTTTGGACAATTCATCTTCAGACACTCTTCTTCTTTGGACAATTCATCTTCAGACACTCTTCTTTGGACAATTCATCTTCAGACACTCTTCTTTGGACAATTCATCTTCAGACACTCTTCTTTGGACAATTCATCTTCAGACACTCTTCTTTGGACAATTCATCTTCAGACACTCTTCTTTGGACAATTCATCTTCAGACACTCTTCTTTGGACAATTCATCTTCAGACACTCTTCTTTGGACAATTCATCTTCAGACACTCTTCTTCTTTGGACAATTCATCTTCAGACACTCTTCTTTGGACAATTCATCTTCAGACACTCTTCTTTGGACAATTCATCTTCAGACACTCTTCTTTGGACAATTCATCTTCAGACACTCTTCTTTGGACAATTCATCTTCAGACACTCTTCTTTGGACAATTCATCTTCAGACACTCTTCTTCTTTGGACAATTCGCCTTCAGACACTACTATTTTGGACAAATCGTCTTCAGACACTCTTCTTCTTTGGACAATTCATCTTCAGACACTCTTCTTCTTTGGACATTCATCTTCAGACACTCTTCTTCTTTGGACAATTCGCCTTCAGCCACTCTTCTTCTTTGGACAATTCATCTTCAGCCACTCTTTTTTTGGACAATTCGTCTTCAGACACTCTTCTTCTTTGGACAATTCATCTTCAGACACTCTTCTTTGGACAATTCATCTTCAGACACTCTTCTTTGGACATTCATCTTCAGACACTCTTCTTTGGACAATTCATCTTCAGACACTCTTCTTCTTTGGACAATTCGCCTTCAGCCACTCTTCTTCTTTGGACAATTCGTCTTCAGACACTCTTCTTTGGACAATTCATCTTCAGCCACTCTTCTTCTTTGGACATTCATCTTCAGACACTCTTCTTTGGACAATTCATCTTCAGACACTCTTCTTTGGACAATTCGTCTTCAGACACTCTTCTTTGGACAATTCGTCTTCAGACACTCTTCTTTGGACAATTCGTCTTCAGACACTCTTCTTCTTTGGACAATTCATCTTCAGACACTCTTCTTTGGACAATTCATCTTCAGACACTCTTCTTCTTTGGACAATTCATCTTCAGACACTCTTCTTCTTTGGACAATTCATCTTCAGACACTCTTCTTTGGACAATTCATCTTCAGACACTCTTCTTTGGACAATTCATCTTCAGACACTCTTCTTTGGACAATTCATCTTCAGACACTCTTCTTTGGACAATTCATCTTCAGACACTCTTCTTTGGACAATTCATCTTCAGACACTCTTCTTCTTTGGACAATTCATCTTCAGACACTCTTCTTTGGACAATTCATCTTCAGACACTCTTCTTTGGACAATTCATCTTCAGACACTCTTCTTCTTTGGACAATTCATCTTCAGACACTCTTCTTCTTTGGACAATTCATCTTCAGACACTCTTCTTCTTTGGACAATTCATCTTCAGACACTCTTCTTCTTTGGACAATTCATCTTCAGACACTCTTCTTCTTTGGACAATTCATCTTCAGACACTCTTCTTCTTTGGACAATTCATCTTCAGACACTCTTCTTCTTTGGACAATTCATCTTCAGACACTCTTCTTCTTTGGACAATTCATCTTCAGACACTCTTCTTCTTTGGACAATTCATCTTCAGACACTCTTCTTCTTTGGACAATTCATCTTCAGACACTCTTCTTCTTTGGACAATTCATCTTCAGACACTCTTCTTCTTTGGACAATTCATCTTCAGACACTCTTCTTCTTTGGACAATTCATCTTCAGACACTCTTCTTCTTTGGACAATTCATCTTCAGACACTCTTCTTCTTTGGACAATTCATCTTCAGACACTCTTCTTCTTTGGACAATTCATCTTCAGACACTCTTCTTCTTTGGACAATTCATCTTCAGACACTCTTCTTCTTTGGACAATTCATCTTCAGACACTCTTCTTCTTTGGACAATTCATCTTCAGACACTCTTCTTCTTTGGACAATTCATCTTCAGACACTCTTCTTCTTTGGACAATTCATCTTCAGACACTCTTCTTCTTTGGACAATTCATCTTCAGACACTCTTCTTCTTTGGACAATTCATCTTCAGACACTCTTCTTCTTTGGACAATTCATCTTCAGACACTCTTCTTCTTTGGACAATTCATCTTCAGACACTCTTCTTCTTTGGACAATTCATCTTCAGACACTCTTCTTCTTTGGACAATTCATCTTCAGACACTCTTCTTCTTTGGACAATTCATCTTCAGACACTCTTCTTCTTTGGACAATTCATCTTCAGACACTCTTCTTCTTTGGACAATTCATCTTCAGACACTCTTCTTCTTTGGACAATTCATCTTCAGACACTCTTCTTCTTTGGACAATTCATCTTCAGACACTCTTCTTCTTTGGACAATTCATCTTCAGACACTCTTCTTCTTTGGACAATTCATCTTCAGACACTCTTCTTCTTTGGACAATTCATCTTCAGACACTCTTCTTCTTTGGACAATTCATCTTCAGACACTCTTCTTCTTTGGACAATTCATCTTCAGACACTCTTCTTCTTTGGACAATTCATCTTCAGACACTCTTCTTCTTTGGACAATTCATCTTCAGACACTCTTCTTCTTTGGACAATTCATCTTCAGACACTCTTCTTCTTTGGACAATTCATCTTCAGACACTCTTCTTCTTTGGACAATTCATCTTCAGACACTCTTCTTCTTTGGACAATTCATCTTCAGACACTCTTCTTCTTTGGACAATTCATCTTCAGACACTCTTCTTCTTTGGACAATTCATCTTCAGACACTCTTCTTCTTTGGACAATTCATCTTCAGACACTCTTCTTCTTTGGACAATTCATCTTCAGACACTCTTCTTCTTTGGACAATTCATCTTCAGACACTCTTCTTCTTTGGACAATTCATCTTCAGACACTCTTCTTCTTTGGACAATTCATCTTCAGACACTCTTCTTCTTTGGACAATTCATCTTCAGACACTCTTCTTCTTTGGACAATTCATCTTCAGACACTCTTCTTCTTTGGACAATTCATCTTCAGACACTCTTCTTCTTTGGACAATTCATCTTCAGACACTCTTCTTCTTTGGACAATTCATCTTCAGACACTCTTCTTCTTTGGACAATTCATCTTCAGACACTCTTCTTCTTTGGACAATTCATCTTCAGACACTCTTCTTCTTTGGACAATTCATCTTCAGACACTCTTCTTCTTTGGACAATTCATCTTCAGACACTCTTCTTCTTTGGACAATTCATCTTCAGACACTCTTCTTCTTTGGACAATTCATCTTCAGACACTCTTCTTCTTTGGACAATTCATCTTCAGACACTCTTCTTCTTTGGACAATTCATCTTCAGACACTCTTCTTCTTTGGACAATTCATCTTCAGACACTCTTCTTCTTTGGACAATTCATCTTCAGACACTCTTCTTCTTTGGACAATTCATCTTCAGACACTCTTCTTCTTTGGACAATTCATCTTCAGACACTCTTCTTCTTTGGACAATTCATCTTCAGACACTCTTCTTCTTTGGACAATTCATCTTCAGACACTCTTCTTCTTTGGACAATTCATCTTCAGACACTCTTCTTCTTTGGACAATTCATCTTCAGACACTCTTCTTCTTTGGACAATTCATCTTCAGACACTCTTCTTCTTTGGACAATTCATCTTCAGACACTCTTCTTCTTTGGACAATTCATCTTCAGACACTCTTCTTCTTTGGACAATTCATCTTCAGACACTCTTCTTCTTTGGACAATTCATCTTCAGACACTCTTCTTCTTTGGACAATTCATCTTCAGACACTCTTCTTCTTTGGACAATTCATCTTCAGACACTCTTCTTCTTTGGACAATTCATCTTCAGACACTCTTCTTCTTTGGACAATTCATCTTCAGACACTCTTCTTCTTTGGACAATTCATCTTCAGACACTCTTCTTCTTTGGACAATTCATCTTCAGACACTCTTCTTCTTTGGACAATTCATCTTCAGACACTCTTCTTCTTTGGACAATTCATCTTCAGACACTCTTCTTCTTTGGACAATTCATCTTCAGACACTCTTCTTCTTTGGACAATTCATCTTCAGACACTCTTCTTCTTTGGACAATTCATCTTCAGACACTCTTCTTCTTTGGACAATTCATCTTCAGACACTCTTCTTCTTTGGACTCAAACGAGCGCAATGTGGTGCAGTGTGTACCATCTTAACTAGCGCCGCGTTATACAAGCGTATCACTTACCATCAGGATAACATCTTGCTCGTGTCGTCGCAAATATAAAAAAAAAAGGAGAACTGCTCGCACTAGTATGTGAAATGGAGAATGCAATGGCAACACCACTCCATTATAACTGACAAGACGTCATGTTTCATCACACGTGATTTTTTTATATAAAATCATATAAATTTAGTATTAAATCTAAAATCCAGCGGTAATTTAGCGACTTTTCCAATAAGGCGCTTATAACTCCTATAACCCATTAATTGTTTAAAACCACGGACTACACTTAATTGCAGTCTAACTCAGATTATTATAAATTTATTAGTTATATTAAAAAAATATTTATTTATAAGCTTTGTTTCCTAACTTACATAGTTTAAGTAATATACATAATTTTTTATAACATTTTTGGGTGTAGGAATCCCTTTTTAGGTGAAGGCCTCCTCCAGTATTCCATTTCTCTTCAGATTTTCCCTTTTCTATCTAATTAGTTCCTTAGCTATTTTTTGTATATATCATAAAACATTTTAAAATTATTTTTGAGTTTGCTAATGGAACATTTGTGTTGGCAGAACGTTTGTAATACCTTTGACTTTAAATTAGTTATAAAATGGCGGTCTGTTTTTCTGTGACAAAGAATTAAAACATTCGTTATTAAGAACTAATATGGTTAATAAGAATTTATTATTCACTAAAAAATAAATAAAACATGAAATTTAATGTCATTTTAAATTAAAAATAAGTAACATTTAACTCAAGGAGTTAAGTTAGTTATGTAGTTAAACAAAAAAAAACCTTTATATTATTTCTGTAGTTAAAATTATTATGTACTGTTTTTTTTTTACTTAAGCAATTAACTTAGTTATGTAGTTAAATATTGGTTATATAAAATAATAGAAATTAAAGTCATTAATATTTTTTTTGTACTTTAAATTATTATGTACTTTAATTTTAATTTCGACTAAAAAATAAACGTTTTGACAATTTAGCACATATTTATATATTTTTTAATTTAAATATTTAATATAATTAACAATTTTAACATTAATCGATAGCTCGTTAAACATTACATGTAATCCGACATTTTGTAAATCGCGAACAACAAATAGGTTGTTCGTGTTAAAAAAAAAAACTCAACCCGAATCTGATACAGATTAAATAAAAGTGAACGGATAATAATTTCGTAGGTCACAATTTTTTCTTTTCTAACGAATTACAACAAACTAATTACACACAAACGGAGCGAGTTTCATGTTTAGATGTTATAAACGATAACGTTACGGTTTTATAGCGTTCAAAATGGCGGCGCGGTTTGCGCGGGAAAATCTTGGAGCGGGATCAGGATCGCGTGGCGGTAACGCAAGGCCGTTTTTTTGGGGAAATCGAACCGAAATTAAACGAACAAAAGAAAATCGTATTGGTTTCATTAGAGACGAGAGTCCCATGTTCGAATCCTTTTTTTCTCATGGCTTCACTTCCAGTATTTTGTTAAAAAAAAGCTACTCTACAACCTCTCGTATGATGAAACTGAAGGACTGATCAGTTAGACGGGTACCCAGCGAACATACAAACACCCACATACATACAAATACACTTAAGAACGTTACAAACATAAAATACACTCCCGGACACATCTATCGGCCCACCACCTAGTGTTTAAAGTTTCGACGGTGTCTAGCTAAAAATAAATGTTAGGTGCAGCAATAAGTTTTAATGCAGTTTTGAAGCTGATTTATTGGTCAACCCCTATGTAGGTTTTTTTTTTGTAATTTCGAATTGATTTGGCCGGCAGAAGTTTTACAACTTGGGCGCCAATTTCAGGCAGAGTAACCATATTTTTTGGACAAAACCGGCTCTAAGTTTAGATTTGCCTTTTTATGGAACCAATAATCGGACACATCAAAAAAAATCCAACTTGTGCAAAATAAAAAAGTTTTCTCCATTCCCGGGTCGTTGAAAACAATGAACAGACTCGAATTTTCGTTTTTTTTTCATAATCCTGTATTCAAAATTAAAAAAAAAGCATACATAAGGGTTAACCAAAAACTCAGCTTCAAAACTGCATTAAAACTTATTGCTGCACCTAACATTTATTTTTAGCTAGGCACCGTTAAAACTTTTAAACACTAGGTGGGCCGATAGATGTGTCCGGGAGTGTAAATATATAAAAAAAATATGTTATATGAGTACTATATATATACATATGTCAGAGTCCTGAGATACAAGCTCTGCTTAGTTCAGGACCCAAAGGATATCATGTACTATAATTTTAAAAGAGTGTATATAATAAATAAATAAAATAAATTTAACCAATGTCAAGTAAAAAGTTTGAGAAACGGAATGTTCGAATCCTATATAATTTTATTAGTATTTTATTTTAGAGACTGGACAAACGTAACGTGCCTTATTTTAGTCTGCACAAAATTAATTGTATACTGCTATGCGACGAGACGAGCAAAACGTTCCCTTGATGGTAAGTGATACGCTTGTATAACAACGCGGCGCTAGTTAAGATGGTACACACTGCACCACATTGCGCTCGTTTAGACATAAGGTGTTAAGTCTCGTTACCCCAGTAATTACACTAGCTACAGCGCGCTTCAAACCGGAACACAGTAATGTTCGCATACTATTTGTCGGTTGCAATAGGAGCTGCGGTGGTACCCAGACGGTCTCCAACAGAGACCTACCACCTGGTGAGATTTATCATTTTAAATCATATTATAGTGTTAACGATTATGTTGAAGCTGAATCGATGTTTATAACCAATAAATGGTGTTATCCCTTGCTCACTAATAGATGGCGGGCGAAATCGCCTGCTCACCAATAGATGGCGTGCAAAATTATGCTACTCGCCAACAGAGGGCGTTACTGGCCTTCTTTTTCGCGTTAAGACGCTTTTACGATGCATACGAGCGTCGGCTGTTTTAGTCTAAATATAGTTGTGAAAAAGTATAAACAAGCGTTTAATTTTTGTGGTCCCCCTCTCCGAACTGCACAGATTATTTAAATGATAAAGATGTGTGGAAATAAATGGCGCTGATCTCAAGCAGCATGTGTCAGTACGTGTAAGACATTTAAAAATGAAGATGACGAAAAAAATTTATATATCTATAAACCCGCTGAGTTTCTTGCCCATTCTTCTCAGGTCCGTGGCATTTGTTTTGCGAATGTCTGGCAGATTTGTTTAATAATTGAACTATTAATCCCGTATTAAACAAAAATGATTATTTAAATGTTTGATTTGATTATTTCCGCAGTGCTTTACCACGTGTGCGCCAACAGCGATGAGTGTAACGACGGTCTGGTCTGCGGGAGCCCTAACATAACGGGCAGCACCCCACCTCACCTCCGTGTGCTCTCACCCCAGGACAAGATCTGCCTCTGCGACACCGAGAGCGGCTACAGGGAGCGCGAGTACACTTGCAGCGGTCAGACACTGATACCATACTTGTTCCAGTACTTAAAGTACTTGATATTAGTCATATACTCCCGGACACATCTATCGGCCCACCACCCAGTGTTTTTTTTTTTTTTTTTTCTCTTTTTTTTTTGTTTTTTTTTTAAATCTCGTTCCCCCTTGGTGCGTTTGGGCCAAGGATTCGTTTACAATTTTTCTTAGATCTATTTTTATTTAACTCTCTTCCATTCTTCTTCTTCCATTCCTATTCTCTTTTTCATTCCGATTCTCTTTATCACTCATCATCTCTTATACCGTTTTAACTCTACCTTTTCACTTCATTCCATACCTTCCCTTCCATACTTCGCGCTTAATGAGTTGACCACCATTCTTTCTTTATTATTTTTACAATGTTCCTTACTCTAATTTACATTTTCCTTACTCTACTCTTATTTCTATTAACAATCCATTTTTATTTCCTTATTATCTAGTATCACAATATCTATTACAATTCCTTTTCCTTACAGTCTAATATCACATTTCCAATTTATACTTATATCTTATTACATTCTATGTCTTATTTTCTTCTATTGTACTAATTATGGCCATCCTACAAAATTTTAAGAATATTTCTCTTTTCTTTTTGTCCCTCATTAAGCCCGGTATTGTCCCTTCTTCTATTTTCTCCCCCAATTCGATCTCGGCGTCGACTCTTATCGCCCCAAATTTGGGGCAGTCGACTATCAGGTGCTGCACGGACTGGTCCTTGCTGGGGTCACAGGTGCACGAGGGACTCCCCTTCAGCTTAAACCTGTGGAGGTAAGCGGAGAATCCCCCGTGCCCCGTCAGCATCTGGACCATAGGCGGGTCCAACTCCATCTGTCTAATTATTTTGTAGGCTGACTTGGCGTCCGGGAAGAACACCCGCGTGACGGAAGCCGTAGTCCCTTCCACATAGCGCCGGTTCCATTCGTCAAGCGTGGACTCCCTGAGCTGACGCTTGACGAATGAAACTGGGCACTCCTCGTAATCCGGTCTTCTTTTGCTCTTCAGAGCCGCGTCCTTGGCTAGTTCATCCGCCCTCTCGTTCCCCTCCGTCCCCGCGTGCGCTTTCACCCAGATCAATCTGACACTCTTTCCCATACTTCTCGCTTTCATAATGTTCTCTTTTACTCTCATCGGTAGGGGATGGAGGGTGTCAGGTCTTGCGACAGTTTCGAGGGCGGATCTGGAGTCACTGAGAATTGTGCATTGCTGCACTGACCCCCGGGACGCGTACTCTGACGCTTTCACCAATGCCAGCAGCTCTGCCTGGTAGACGGTGCAGAAGTTTCCCAACTTGAGCTTTTTGTTGGTCAGCTCCACGGCGTCCTGCCTTACGCTGAACGCCGCGCCCACTTTGTTGTCTATACGGCTGCCGTCGGTATAGATTTCAATGGCGGCAGCCGTTGTGGGAAGTCGGTCCTCCCCCGCACCATCCCCCAGGCAGGAGAACTCCACTCCCATCTGATGTGCGGGGTGTGGTAGCCTCCGAAAGTCTGCCGGAACCTCCAGCTCTCGGTCTCCTATTACTTGCCGGGCGTGGCCGCGCTTTTCACAATAAAGCGCGGCCGCTTCTTGTACTCGAAGGTCCAGCGGAAGCAGCCCGGCAAGTATTAGGGCCGAATGTAGCGACGCGGTCCTATGCGTTCTCGCGATCTTCTGTGCGAACCCTCGCTGGACCGCGTCGAGCTGTTTTCGGACCAGCAGCTTCCTAGCCGCCGGCGCCCATACGCTCGATGCATACATAATGACCGGCTCCACTACCGCGAGATATATCGTCCTGACGACCTCCGGGTTCAACCCCCACGTTGCCTTGGCTGCGCGTGACAGTTGACGATAGATCCCCTGGGCTTTCCGGCACACATTGCCCACATGGGTATTAAAATTGAGGCTATCGTCAACTGTCAGGCCCAGAATGCGGACCTCCCGGGCTCTCGCAATGGCCTCCCCCCCCATGTTCAATATTGGGGTGTCATACTTTAGCTTCCGGCTCAGCACCATCATCTTGGTCTTGTGTGGTGCGAACCGGAGCTTATTCTTGACACCCCAATCGTGAACATAGGCGAGGGCCGCGTTTGCCCTCCTCTGTAGGTCCGCGGAGCTATGCCCGGAGAACGTCATGACGACATCGTCCGCGAACGCCTGGCAGTGTGTCCCGCTCCTTTCCAGTTCCACCAGAAGCGGATTCAGAAGGAGGGTCCAGAACGTTGGGCCGCCAATGGATCCCTGCACGCACCCTTTGGTGGTCACTCTGGCCGACTCCGCCCCCGCGTACCGCACGAGCACCCGGCGTCCGCTGAAGTAGCTATCGACCAGGCGCCGCACGTTCACGGGGCAGCGAGTTTCGGCCAGTCTGCATCGTATAGCAGGCCACCAGGCGTTGTCGAAGGCTCCCTCTATGTCCAATGATACCAGCACGACAGTCTCCTTCTCCTCTATCCGAGTCCGTACGTGCTGGATCAGGTCATAGAGGGAGTCTTCGGTACTCCTCTGCGGCATGAAGCCGTATTGGTGGCGACTGATATACGATGCAGAGTACCACCTGACCCGCCGCACCATCATCTTTTCGAGGACTTTGCCCATTACGGGCAGAAGTCCTATTGGGCGGTAGGCCTTCGGCTGCGTGTAGTCACCTCTGTCCGGCTTCCGCAACGTGACGACCACTGCCTCCTTCCACCGCCTGGGGAAGTAGGATAGCGCGATAATTCGAAATTAAAAAAAAAACTTACCCAAGGATTGACCAAAAAATCAGCTTCAAAACTGCATTAAAACTTATTGCTCCACCTAACATTTATTTTTAGCTAGACACCGATAAAACTTTAAACACTGGGTGGTGGGCCGATAGATGTGTCCGGGAGTGTATATATAGCATAATTTACCAGGTGGTAGGTCTCTGTTGGAAACCGTCTAGGTACCACCGCAGCTCCTATTGCAACCGACAAATAGTAGTGTGCGAACATTACTGTGTTCCGGTTTGAAGCGCGCTGTAGCTAGTGTAATTACTGGGGTAACGAGACTTGACACCTTATGTCTAAACGAGCGCAATGTGGTGCAGTGTGTACCATCTTAACTAGCGCCGCGTTGTTATACAAGCGTATCATTTACCATCAGGTGAACGTCTTACTCCTCTCGTCGCATAGTAGTATAAAAAAAATCTGTTATTTCTATGTATGAAAAAACTACTAACTTGTTCCAGATGCGGATATCTTGAAGACGTCGATCGTGGCCGTCGCTCTCGTGTCGATCCTAAGGAAAATTCTCATTCATTAATCCATCGATAATAAAATCGCCGTCTAATTTAAATTTCATGCTTCTGTATTTAGTTCTGTTTAATTCTATCTAGAAGAATAGACGATCGTACCATTACTTGGGAATTTCGATAATGATACTAGATATTGGTTTAACAGTAGTGTATTTGCATTGTCGATGGTAGCTTGTACAAGATCATCAACCGATAGAAGTCCCACTGTTGGACATAAAACATCCACGCTCATAAAATGTATATCATTTTGTAGGTACATCTATTTTCACTATTATTATTCAAAACAAAAACCAGAATTTCTTTTTACGAAAAAAGTTGAGTCTCTTTTTAATCTGTACCATAGACAGAATTTTTTTATTAAAAATGTCAGATTTTTTTTAGCACAGATTAAAATTAACATAAATTTTTTTTAATTACATTTTGTTGGAGGTTATTTACAAATGGAAACGAAACACTCGTCTAAATATTACAAAACCGATTTATTGAACTCAAAAATACAAAATTAGAAAATGAAAAACGTTAACGTGAACAATGGTTGAATGTGAGTGACTAAAAAGAAAAAGAACGTAAGAGGGCGCTGATGCGCCGGTAGTCAGGATGGCGATCGGAAACCGCTAGTCACGTGATCTCTAACACATTTAATGTGATGGTCGTATTAATTAAAACATTCATCAAATCCGCATTATCTCGTATCGATTTTCATTGAAACTAAATAACTTTGTGTGAGTTTTGATGTATTTAGATGTTAATAAATAACGATGTGCCTCGAAAGAATCGCGTCCATGTTTTTTAATAAGTATATAAGCAAAAGCTTTGTCTCAATTGATATCACTTTTCAAATATTTAATGCAACGGACGAAAATATAATCTATTGCTTATAATAATCATTAGATTAGATAATTCAAGTAGTCCATATTTAAGATTAAGGATTGAAGTTAAAAAAAAAATTGTTTAGCAAAAAAAATTGTTTAGGTTTTCATGTTGAATGTAGACCGCTTTCATAAAGATAAAACATTTATCATATGCTTTAAAACATCGATACCGCTATCGATTGTTTCGATATTTTGTTTTAATAAAAATCGATTTTAAAAGTGCAAGATTAACATGGCGGCTTCGCACATATTTTTAAACATCAGGTTTATGTACTTAAAATTATTTTTAACACTCGTCTTAAAAAATCAAAATACATTATGAGAATTTAATTAGGATTATCTGTTTTTTTTTTTTAAATGTTAAGTGAATTAACTCGTTCGTAAATTGCAAGCTGTGTTGGCGGCAAAACAACAAAGTATTTTACTAGGATATCTGGTGCACGCGCAAGCAAATACCTAGTTTTGAAACCGTGTACGTAAATGTGTCATTCCTCCAACACAGATAATACAATAGTTGTCGATTGAAATTAGTTTCTTCGATTTTTAATAACTACGTATAGATAGTTATTAAATACACTCCCGGACACATCTATCGGCCTATCCAGTGTTTAAAGTTTCGACGGTGTCTAGCTAAAAATAAATGTTAGGTGCAGCAATAAGTTTTAGTGCAGTTTTGAAGCTGATTTATTGGTCAACCTTTATCTATGTTGCTTTTTTGAATTTTTTTGTAATTTCGAATTGATTTGGCCGGCAGCAGTGCTACAGCTTGGGTGACAATTTCAGGCCGAGTATCCATATTTTTTTGTCAAAACTAGCTCTAAGTTTAGATTTGCCTTTTTATGGAACCAATAATCGGAAACATCAATAAAAAATCCAACTTTTGCGAAATAAATAAAGTTTTCTTCATTCCTGGGTCGTTGAAAACAATGAACAGACTCGAATTTTCGTTTTTTTTTCCATAATCATGAATTCGAAATTTAAAAAAAAAACTTACCTAAGAGTTGACCAATAAATCTGCTTCAAAACTGCATTAAAACTTATTGCTGCACCTAACATTTATTTTTAGCTAGACACCGTCGAAACTTTAAACACTAGGTGGGCCGATAGATGTGTCCGGGAGTGTATATTATCGTATATATTAAATTTAACACTAGTTTATATATTTTTTTATAGTTGATAGATTGTTATTATATTCAAAACCTCAAAACTATCTTGTTGCTGTTTAACAAACTTCCAATATTTTTTTATTATAACAAATTAATCTATACACATAGTATATTATAGAATAATACACGAGTATTTATTTAATGAGTATGATATATTACAAACAATGAAATTATATTAATAATCCTCTTTATTCGAATTGGTAATACATTTATATAATGCTCTTTAAATCATTAATGTTTTTAAAATATATTCAATCCATTAAAAAAAATCATGGATTCATTATGATAGTTAACATATATAAAAAAATAGTAATAAATGTTCCTTCTTAATAATTTCTGCTATTAATTGTTTAAAGCTGTTTTTAAAAGATGTATCTCGAAAGTATAATCGCACGTTTGTATTATCTTATTAGATATAAGTAAAGCTTCTTTGTACGTATTGATGTTTGAAACTAGATAAATGTTTAGATTAGGTTTGATTTAATGTTTACAATAAATACGGTTCTCACTTGATTGTATTTATTTTTATACTAATTTATTTGACGTTTTCGAACACACGAATAACTAGAAAGTTTTACATGGAAATGAAGAAAAATCTTTATTTAGTTTTCAACGGCATCACAGATAAAAAATCGTAGTCTCATACGCGGTAGAAGAAAAAGTTTGCGTTCTGATTTATTTGTGAGAGAACGGGATGAATATACTGTGTAAGTGGTAAACAGAAAGAGAGGGAGATTGTTACAATTTTTTTATTGATTGAAGCATGAAAAAGTGAAATAGAAAAATAATTAAGAATAAATAAGAACACAAATCCTATTTCTTTAATTTTTCCTTCACAGTGCAGCCTATTCTCCTCTGGAATGCCCTGCCCGATGATATCAAGAGAGCACCAAACAGGCATACTTTCAAATGATTGATTCGATCTCATCTTTTAAAAGAACACCAGGTGGTAGGTCTCTGTTGCCGGAGACCGTCTGGATGGGTACCACCGCAGCTCCTATTGCAACCGACAAATAGTAGACAAACATTACCGTGTTCCGGTTTGAAGCGCGCTGTAGCTAGTGTCATTACTGCGGTAACGAGACTTAACACCTTATGTCTAAACGAGCGCAATGTGGTGCAGTGTGTACCATCTTAACTAGCGCCACGTTGTCATGGGCAAGCGTATCACTTACCATCAGGTGAACCTCTTGCTCGTCTTGTCGCTTAGTAGCATAAAAAAAAAAAGAATCTCAAGTTCTGGATGCTATATATCTTATCTATTCGTTTTTATATGGGTACATATAGATATTTATATAATTACACGTATTTTTGGATTATGTGTAGTATATTTTGTAATGTATGTATTTATTATTAGTTTTCTAACAATTTTTTTTTTCGCTTTCACACCTGCTTTCCAAGTTTACTTCTTCCCCTGGGTTGACAGCAGAAAATGCTTTACGGCATTTCCGCCCTTGTACCCTTAGCTTAAGGTGTTACGTAAAGCTTAAATAAAAAAATAATTGCAACGTCTCTCTTTTTTCATCACTCATCTTTCTCTTACCTTTCTCTCTATGTAGAAGACGCGCGGAGAGCGAGACGGAGCGATAAGGACACCATATACAAATGCATTCATATCACTCTAACCAAACCTAAAACTTATATTTTTAAAAGTACTCAATGCATAACATAGATTAAAAATAAAATATTTCATACTCGAAAGTATTGTGCAGTAGTGCATATCGGCAGATGGCCATAGCTTTCGCAGGGATTCATTACGAAAATGAAACTTCCGAGTACAGAGACAACTTTACACGTTAAAAGCAGAATACTAAATCAATCGAACTCTTTTTTTTTTTTTTTTTTGATGCATGATGTCTTGCTGGGTTCACTTTAAGCCGTAAACACGGCTACTGGACCTGGGCTCGCGGATCCGGCATCCGCGAGCTGACGTTAAAAAAATAAATACATAGATATGTAGATAGAAATACTATAAAGAGGAGAGGAGCTAGGCAAGGAAGTATTGGACGGAGTAGGGTTGAAGAGCAGGGCAGTTTTATAAGGGGGATGAGAAGAGGAACGATAGTGAATTAAATACACAGATATGTAAAGTAAGTTGCCCTAAGTGGCACGGTAAGCGCCAGTTTTGGCGAAGCTAAGGGTGGGGAGGAGGGCAAGTGAACGTCCTCTGCCACCATGCCTGTGTCGCGAAGGTGGGTGGGAGACCGCCCGCGGAGATCCGAAATGTGACGAGTGTACGCGGTGTACGAGCCTGGCGGACGACGCAACTAGCGGCGGAAGCGGCGGTGCGGAATGTGGTGTATGTGTGGAGAGAGCCGGCGGTGGCTGCGGCGTTGTGTGTGTTAGGATGACCCTGTAAGGGACTCATCGGTGGTTGTGGGAGGAAGCGCGTTCCGAGGTCGGCGCTGGAAGACGGTGGCGTCGGGGTTCGCGACGTAATCCACGGTTGGCGATCAGTGGATTAGAGTGGTGCACGGCTTGTCGAAATAAAGATAGCGCAGTCCTGGAGGAACTGCGCTATGGTGGGGAGTTGCAAGTCGCTGTGCAGGTCGATGTCCTCTGATACCATTCCGCTCCCTCAATCGAACTCGATGACAGCGAAGGTTTTTATACCTTGCTCGGTTGTTTTTCAATTACATGTCTATTTTTATTACCAATACAAATGGAAAATTACTAGACACTTTATAACTACAAGAATAATATAAAATTACAACCTATTTATACAAAACTCTAAAAATGTCTTCATTCATTCATTTTGTTCTCAATTGTATCGATTTTAGTAAATTGTACGATGTGACAACAAAGCAGAAGTGTCGGTAACAAATCTTAATAAGTTTAAACATTTTAAAACTAGATGGCAGCACCACGTGCGCCCAAAAACACGTACTTGGAACCAAATACCTGTTTTTAAAACCTGGTACCGTTTATACGCACCATCCCTACGCTGTATGTCATTGTCAACCTGACAATGACATTCCCATATAAACAGAGAATATAGTTTTATTTTACCACGTTTCATGTAATCTAGTAATAACAATGGCGAAGGACCCTCTAAACGAATTATTGGAATTCCTTAAACCGGAGTCCAGGATAGATTTGAAACATATATCGCTACAACATTTGATCGGCGTGTCGGGAACCGAAGACGGTGTTAAACTAATGTTAAAAAATGACGAATTAATAAAAAGTGTTATTGATTGTACTAATGACAGAGTCGATGAGGTCGCCAAAAACGCTCTGCTGCTGCTCATAAATATAACCGCATACAGTGCAGGCTCCACGGAAATATTAAAGCTAAAACCCAACACGAAAAGAAGTGTATTAGACATATTTGCAGGTTATGTTCTTGATCAGCAGAAGACTCACGCAGACGCCGTCTGTATGATACTATCTAACATAACTAGAGTGGAAGACCATATTGAACAATGTGTTGACGTGTTAACACCATATTTAAATCAATTAGTGAACGCCTTTGTTACCTCAGGTTACAATAAAAAGGACTCAAACTTAGATTACCTGGCTCCGACTGTGAGCAACTTGAGCTGCAGTCCTCGCATACGTCGCTGGTTAACAGAAGAAAACCCCCATGTGCCTCTGATAAAACTACTACCTTACTGTCAATATGAAAAATCGGTTATTCGAAGAGGCGGAGTTATAGGCACAATAAGGAACCTCACATTCGATGTACAGTACCATCAGTTCCTTCTTAGTCCGGACTTGGATCTGTTAACATACTTACTAGGTCCGTTAATGGGCAACGAGGACTATGATGACGAGGAGATGGACAAACTTCCTATATCATTACAATACTTACCCGAAGAGAAGAGGAGAGACGGCGACGTTGATATAAGGAAAATGATATTGGAAACATTGAACAAGTTGTGCTGTAAGCGAACATCAAGGGAGATATTAAGAAACAACGGTGTTTATTATGTGTTGCGGGAATACCATAAATGGGAGAAGGATCCCTCCGTTCGATTGGCTTGTGAAAATGTTGTAGACATATTGATTCAGAAGGAGGACGAGGTAGGAGTTGAGGATCTATCGAGCGTAGATGTTCCAGAGGAGATGGCCGATAAGTTTGAGAAGATGGACGCTGATTATATTAAAGATGGATAAGCAGTTGCTTTTTGTTATACATTTATTGACACCTTTTTATATATACATAATATTTTACTTTACTGTCTATGGTTATGCGTTTGATGGTATTTGTGCTTAATGTTATTACAACTAAGGGATGGGCAGAGCATTCAGTTGGTACACTTGCTCATAACCTAGGTTCTGGTTAGGTTATATTATATCCGGAGTCATTTCACTAGCTACATTATTTAAATAGAACAGTAACACTACTCTATGAATCAAAAAAAACTACAGATGAAGAATCATTTTTAGGTCGGGATTTTCTGAAAGATATTATAAGTGAAGTGAGAAGAGGAAAGGTTTTGTGTTCACTCTTAAAATTAACATTAGCACACCCAATTCTGTTTTACCCGATCATGATTTAACTAGATCCAGAAAAAAGAATGTTTTGGTTCCTGCATGACTCCATTCTATTTAACATTATTTAAAAAAACGTTTGATATTTGTAAAAAAAAAAACAGTTTTTACACAATTCCATTAAATTTAACACAATTTTGAAAAGTGGGTAGATTGAAATTTAAAAAAAAATCTTCTGGCAATTTTTTTGGGGAATTCCCCTTTTTAATTTTCATTTACAGTTTAATTATAAATTTATGTCTTTGCTTCGGTGTGCCGTTTTTTATATATATATATACGTAATTATATATTTTTTTTACACATATTCTATAATGTATGTACAGCAGAAACAGAATTAGGTGTACATCATCATCTCAACCGATGTATGATTAGAGGACAGGGTCATTGGTAACTTTAATTATTTTCTTATTACACTACTTATTTAACATCAATTACTTGATAGGGATCTAACGGATAATCATGTTCAAAATGGAATTGCATTTTTAAAAAACATCTCACAACAGCGATAGTGTTTAATAAATTGTCTATGGTCTTTATATGTTGGTGATTGATGACTTGGTGGTGAATATGTTTAATACAGAGATTTTATCATTAATATGATTCACTGACGTTTAGGAAATTTACACAATTATCATAGACAAACAAATATGTTTATATAATATGTTTTTTTTATAGCCATGTGATTTGATATATGGCTTATAGTCTATGGATATACTTAAGTATATAATTTAAATCACCTTAAATAAAAATACTGATGCTTTGATGAGTCAATTTACTTGTTGGCTTCGGGGCGGTAGTGCTTTACCCCTTCCATGCGCGCCTTCCTGCGCTCGGAGGGCGTGGCTCCTTTTACTTTCTGGATGATGTGTGCACCTTTCTTGCTCATGTCCGGTACATATGACCCTGTGTTATCCTGTACACAATATTTACAGTTGAAACATTCTGGTTATAGTACCTCACTGCGGATCTTGATCGATTGTATGTTTGTACCTCGGATACCAAGTTTTTTAAAACAGTACAGAACCTAGTGCTACAACATATTTAAATTAATTTTATACCAAAATGGATTTACTGTTACTCCTATAACAAGCGCTACCACAAAAATGAATAAAAACAAAAATGCATTAAATCTATTTAGAGCCGTGATAGCCAAGTGGTTTGAACGTCGACCTTCCACTGCGAAGGTACCGGGTTCGAATCCGGCCTGCACCAATGAATTTTTCAATTTATGTGCAGTTAGCATAAAACACCAACTAATATCACGTGCTTTGACGGTGAAGGAAAACATCGTGAGGAAACCTGCATATCTATATCATGACCATCCGTGGTCAGACTAGTATGTGAAATGGAGAAGGCAATGGCAACACCACTCCATTATAACTGCCAAGAGAGTCATCGTGTGTTTCAATAAAAACATGATGACCACGACCCTCAGTCATGAGAAAATACGACTTAGAGAGAGAGAGAAATCTATTTAAAAAGAAGGCTATCTTACTTTTCCACCAAAATAAACAATTAAATACTATATAATTGTATCTTGGATGAGAAGCTCGCCGACCACTGCTCTAGGTGAGTAACTCCTCAATGGATGCGACGAGACGTGCAAGACGTTCACCTGATGGTAAGTGATACGCTTGATAACAACGCGGCGCTAGTTAAGATGGTACACACTGCACCACATTGCGCTCGCCTTGAGACATAAGGTGTTAAGTCTCGTTACCCAGTAATTACACTAGCTACAGCACCCTTCAAACCGGAACACAGTAATGTTCGCACACTACTATTTGTCGGTTGCAATAGGAGCTGCGGTGGTACCCAGACGGTCTCCGGCAACAGAGACCTACCACCAGTAAAAACTACATGTTCCAGTTTGTGTTGAAGCGCAGATGTGATGTAGTGTTTATAATTCTAGGTCCAGGATTAGTGTACAACTCATTTCTATGGATTACTAATAATTCTCAAAGTTCACTGTCTACCTATGTAATAGTAAAATTACAATGATGCTGTCTACATCATCCTAACCACCATCTCTAACAATTTACAACCCTCCTTAATTAACTTATAACCTACTTAAATCAGAACACACAACCAATCTTATATACTTTACCTCAAATTAATTAATTATTTTCTAACATAGTCAAACTGTCAACTCCAATTTAAACCATCCTTTCAAAGTTACATATAAACTCACCCTAAGCAACCACCAATCTTCTGCCTTCAAGGCATACAAATCTTTAAATTTTAGTACCAAACTTCAATTATACTCCATCAAACAGACTCAGTTAAATTCAAAGCTTGTATGATATAGACAAGCCGGACAGCCCTGTATCCAATAGCGTGGCTCTAAACATCCCAAAAAACCACCATCTCTATGGTCAGCAAATTATCATTACAACATACTGCTTACTGTTTAATAGTATATGAATTTTAAAATCTTACTTCATCCCAGTTCTCCTCGGAGACGATTACGGGCGTCGGTGCCACCAGACTGACTGATGGCTTATGGTCGTCGTCGGTGACGTACATCTGCGTGTCCAGCATATGGCGTTTGGGGCAAACGGTGACGTGGTACTGGAGACAATGTTCACAAATTGATCACACGAGCACTGGTGATAGTTATACAAAGAAATATAAGTATTTGAGGTAGTTTCTAATATTCCCACTCCTGGGACTTTGATCCTCCTCACAAGGAGCGTATAAATATAATTTATCTATGACTCCAGCAAAGTGCTCACCGGTAGATATCATAACCACAAAAGCTGTTTTTATAATATATAGGTTCACTCATGCTGTTTACTTTCACCGGAATATTATATCATCATAACCATGAGATGCCTTCTTCAATTTGAAGTTTGGCTGACAGAATTAGAAAGCTTGTCCGAACCCGAGCTATTATTTTTAACTGGTGGTATGGAATATTATTAATTATCTTCGATAATAGTAAAGTTTTCTATTTATGTGTAGTAATTAAAATGATACATATAACATTACAATTTGTATTCAAATGCGTCTTTCAAAAATAAATATAACTCACATCAAGTTCAGCATCGCTAATGAGGTGAGTCGAGTCAAAAGGACAGCTGATCTTTTTGCTATTTGGATGTTGCTTCTGGCACTTCTGCAGGTGTATATGCATCCTGTAGTTCTCCACCTGGTGCGCAATGTTGTACGGGCAAGTCATCATCTGGTGAGGGTCCGGTTCGGCCATGGCTTAAAGAATAATTCAATACAAATTAAATTATTATAGTATCACTAGTAAGTCTTTGTTACAAGAGATTGTTTTAAAAAGATATCACAGTAATGCTTGTATTTACCTCTTGACAATTTCTGTTTTGAATGGTTATATAAATAGTGATATCACCAGGTTATTGACTATTGCCATCTCATATCAAGGCAAAATCAAATATGTAGAATAAATATAATTGTTACAAACAACTGTATCACTTACCACTTGAATGTCTAATCCCATCAATTAAAAAAACCAACCAAAAATTTTACTTTGCATTGCAAAAAAAATAATACACCATATTTTAATACAGGCTTAAGTGATTAGTCTAGAAAGTAATTGTAAATAAAACATACTTCTCTAATATGTTATCAAATTAAAGAAATTTACAAAATTTTAAATATCTCTAAACAATTATTAAATTAGTTCAAAGAAAATGTGGTATTTATATTGAAAGGAATACCACACTCAAGTTTTAAACAATGGCCTGTTGTTGTTTGAAAGCACTAAAAATAAACAAATAGATAAGACTATAATGATAAGAAGGTTCAGAGAAAAGGTCGTGTTGTTATTACAATGGGCGCCAAATGCGTATCACGAAGCGATTAGACGCCGTGTTACCAACAATAGAGCATACTTTGCAATTCTTGCTTTTAGTTACCAAAGAAAAAAACTTATTATTTTTAATAGTCAGTATTAATATTTTTTTTTTTATTTTAAATGTGATTTATATTGAATCGATGTATCAGCAATTTACCTTAAAAATTCAGCTAGCAACAGTATATCTTCAAAATTTTACAGAAAAATTCCTTTGTCACGATTAAAATCAATGTTGTGAAGGATAGTGCCAATATCATCTAAAATTAATTTTAAGACAAAAGTCTGCCGTGAGGTTGTCATCGATGTTTTGATATATCGATATTGAAACTTGCAACTTTAATTTTATACCCATAAATGTCTACTGACAAACAAGAGCTTTTCCATAAATCTACGCACAGATTGTGCTTTTTCCGCATTTTAAAAACTACTACCCCTAATTGTAAAATATGGAACGAGTGTCTGCTCACCAGGCAGGACAGAAGCTAGGTCTTTGTTGTAGAAGACCGTTCAAAAAAGACCGCAGCGACTATTCCTGTCACACCAATTCACTGACCGAGAATTCTAGTTTGATTGTGTTTTGTTTTTATTGTAATCAAATTTAGTTGAAATTAATTTAAGAAAAATCATTGAATTTAAATTACCTTAAAAATTTAAAATAAAATAATGTTATTTTTTTTACTGTTGTGGCTGAATGTTTGTTATGATCTTTGTTTCTTAAAAAAAATGCTTAATTGGCATTATATTTTCATTTACCGGTAATTTATGTTATATTAATATTTGTTTCCAAATTTGTAACCAGTTATATTTGTAAATCATTATAGAAAAATATATTTGTAAATAAAGTGAATTTTCATAATGGATAATATTTACAAAGAGCCTATACAATTCTCCAAAGGAATTAATTTAAGGTGAGTTTTAAATAACATTAGTTCATTTTACTAATATAAATAATGTGAATTATATTGGAAAGTGGCATTTATTTTAATAAATGATAGTTTGATGTTTAATAAGAAATCCTTAGTTACTTAAGAAAGAAACTACGGAAAGTAATAAACTTTATTTCACCTAAAATTACAAAAGAAAATTTTGATTTAAAGAAAAAAAAATAAGTAATTAAATAATATTTGCTTATGGAATTTTATTGTTTAAATCTATACAGAGATTCTATATGTCTCTATAAAAAAGTAGATATTCATTTATTTTATGTTTTTATATAAAACCAATTCCAAAACTTGTTACAAAATCCTTTTAATGTATTAAATTTTATTAAAAAGAAAAAGTTTTAAAATTTAATTTAATTTCAATTCAAATATCTTCCAGAGAGCTGATGACTTCACAGGCGGAATTTCATATAGACACAAACTTTAAAAAGAAGAATCCCGAATCAGTATCGAATATGGATGATGATTTAACATGGGATACTGATGAAGATGACAGGTATTGGATATTGAAAATACTTTTAGTTTGTTCCTTTTTATTCAACTAAGCAATAAAAGTAGTTTCACCTAATGACTTCTGATACACCTGCTTATAACAATGTTGTTCTAGTTAGGTTAATACCGTAGTAATTTCATTAGCTTACAGCCACCCTCCACACAGTAACCTTTACACAAGGTTGCTCGGCAGATGTAATAGTCACTGCGGTGGTACCTAGATGGTCTGAAATGGAGACCTACCAGCAGTAATATATATATTTAGCAGAATATGACAAGTCTTGTCATCTCATCGAATATAATAAACCATTGCAAATCTTTTTACGTACGGTCTCTTGTTATAAATTAATATTATTTTGTAGTGACTGCGAGGACATCTTAAAAAATTTGGAAAGTTCCTCCGACCAAATGTTGCTGTCTTCACCGGAATACCATTCGTTCAGTGAGCTGTCTGCTAAGATGGTCGACTGTGTGCCGAGTGGTGATGTCAAGATGCTGATTATAGAGGAAGGTGAGTTTTTTGAGACATTCAAAACACTGGACGGGACAGGCTCCTATAAATGTAATGGAACCTTCCAGATCTTTAGCATAGAAACATACTGAATTAAAACAATTTAAAAAAATTACTGATGCACTAACTTAAATACTCAGCAACTTGTAACTTAAACCTCGAGAGATACATGGATACTCTTTCAGAGTATTGTAGTTCAGGATGAGGAGACGGAGAATCCATAATTTGCAGTCTGCAGCTCTTCCGGTTAAGGAGATATGAAAGGTCAAAAACAGGGGGGTAGAGTAAAAAATAATTTCTCTGAGAATCGAACTCATGACTTTTGCGTTCATGAAAATTAACCAGCTAACCCGTTCAGGTATATTGTAAGTAAATTGTTGTAAGGTAATAGAGCGCCGGATAAGACGGCGTATGCGCTTGTGTTAGTAGACTCCGAGATATTTTGGAACTGTGACCGTCAACAAGCGTGTACTAATGAGTGGCAAAGCCCTAACCTAACTTAACCCTTTTTCTGTTTGCGGAAGAACTGCTTGATGTTATCCCGTGACCCCCCGCATACTGTTGGACGTGATTGGAATAAAGTGTGAAGATTTTTAGTCGGTTGGAGTTCGACGCTACCCCGTTCCTGGCCCAGAGTGTAAAGGGTGTGGGTGCTGTTAAAAAAAAAGTTTTACTGTGGTATAACAAAAACGTATTAGCTTTCCCTCTCACTTATTGAGCGATAAGTCTTTATGGGTCTTTGGCCTATGAACACTTAGAACCTTTTAGTCGCCTTTAAGACATAGAACACTATTTTTTTATTTAATGAATCGAGCGTTAGAGAACAGATTAACTAATCTCTCACTACTATATATAATGTAACATATTAATAATTATTGTTATTAAACAGGTGACGGTCCTCTAGTTCCGGTTGATGCGGAGGTGACTCTTCATTATGCTGCTTATTGGGAGAACGCACAGCTCCCGTTCGATTCAACTCTGACTATGAATTCGGGAATGCCTTTAGTACGTTATATACGAATGTATGAAGTTAAGGTAACTGTAATGTATTTGGACTTGGTAATAAGACACACGTCACGTCGGAACAAAGTTATTTAATAACTGCATATTGATGCATCTACCTACATACATTCCCAGTAACCAGACGTCCCGTGGCATTTTTCAGAAGTACCGACTTTTGAAATTGAGTTCAATTTTACATTTATGAAAACCAAATAAATAATATGCTAAATTCTTGTGATGATATTTACAATATATCAAAAAATTACAACAACATACTGAAAGTCACTCATGTAAAAAAATATGTCAAAAAAAATATTATAATATTTTTTTATGTGCAAATGTTACTGTTATCCGGCTCGAAGGATCTCAAATCCAGCTCAATGCTGATGTAACTGTATCACTTACAATCAAGTGAACGTCACTTAATCTAAAGAGATGATCCGTATTAACAAAGTTGTTATTATTACAGCGCGTACATTTAGGTGCTGGCAAAATACTGCTGGGTCTGGAGATCGGTCTCACCTCGGTGAAAGGGCCAAAAGCCAGATTCCATCTGTTGCTGCAGCCGAAGGTGTCTTGGGGTGAGATGGGTGCCATGCCGCGGGTCAGGCCGGAGCCGGCGCTGTTTGTTATAGTTTTGTATGACGTGAGGGATGTACAAGCTGCGGTCAGGTAAACTATTTTGTATACCTTTACTATCTATACAACTGAATATCTGTTTGTAACAGTAAAGTAACTGCTTTATGCTAAATGCATTTCGATGTATTACACGGAACAGATAACCAACAACACATTTTTTTATTTAATGAATCGAGCGTTAGAGAACAGATTAACTAATCTCTCACTACTATATATAATGTAACATATTAATAATTATTGTTATTAAACAGGTGACGGTCCTCTAGTTCCGGTTGATGCGGAGGTGACTCTTCATTATGCTGCTTATTGGGAGAACGCACAGCTCCCGTTCGATTCAACTCTGACTATGAATTCGGGAATGCCTTTAGTACGTTATATACGAATGTATGAAGTGTTTTTCTTTAATTAATGTATGAAGTTAAGGTAACTGTTATGTATTTGGACTTGGTAATAAGACACACGTCACGTCAGTACAAAGTCATTTAATAACTGCATGTTGATGCATCTACCTACATACATCCCAGTAACCAGACGTCCCGATTTTTCACAATCACTCCCGCGTCGTTTTTCAGAAGTACCGACTTTTGGAATTGAGTTCAATTTTACATTTATGAAACCAAATAAATAATATGACAAATTCTTGTGATGATATTTACAATATATCAAAAAATTACAACCTACTGAAACAAATACACTCAAGTAAAAAATATGTCAAAAATAAAATATTATAAATTTTTTTATGTGCAAATATTACTGCTATCCGGCTCGAAGGATCTCAAATCGAGCTCAATGCTGATGTAACTGTATCACTTACAATCAAGTTAACGTCACTTAATCTAAAGAGATGATCCGTTTTAACAAAGTTGTTATTATTTCAGCGCGTACATTTAGGTGCTGGCAAAATACTGCTGGGTCTGGAGATAGGTCTCACCTCGGTGAAAGGGCCAAAAGCCAGATTCCATCTGCTGCTGCAGCCGAAGGTGTCTTGGGGTGAGATGGGTGCACTGCCGCGGGTCAGGCCGGAGCCGGCGCTGTTTGTTATAGTTTTGTATGACGTGAGGGATGTACAAGCTGCGGTCAGGTAAACTATTTTGTATACCTTTACTATCTATACAACTGAATAATGTATGTCTGTTTGTAACAATAAAATAACCGCGTTTTTTAAGTGCATTTCGATGTATACACGATACATATACCAACAACACATTTTTTTAAATTTGTGTCTGTCTGTTTGTTCTGGCTAATCTCTGAAACGGCTGAACCGATTTTGACGGGACTTTCACTGCCAAATAGCTGATGTAACGGGGAGTAATTTAGGCTACTTTTTTTTTTTTGGAAAAAATTATGTAGTCTCACGAAAATGTATTAGAAACTACAATATTCGATTAAAATAGGGAAGCTGTATACATTTTCTATAACAATAACTGTTTTGTTAAAAACCACACGGGCAACAGCTAGTCTATCATAAGTGGAATGTTCACCTGATTTTAGGTAATACACATATGACTATGTAACGTTTGTTAGGATGACATACACTACTATGCTAAATTAATATTTTCAATAGCTATGAAACAGTATTTACAAAAGATTGGATATGTAAGAAAGTAATAATAATGGTGATGCTTAATTCAAAGGTTCAACGATTTACCAATGGAGGAGCAGAGGAAATTCGAGGTGACAATGAGAACGGTGAAATCGCTACACGCGCATGCGAAAGACCTATTCAATAAACAGAAATATATCAAAGCCATCAAAAACTATCAACAGTCAATGTCGGTGTTGAGACTTTCAAATCCGAAAACCGATACAGAGGAGAGCGAAGTAACAAAATTAAAAGTAACCGTACTCGTCAATCTTGCGGTCTGTTACCACAGAATAAATAAACCCAAATACGTTATAAACATGTGCGAGAATCTAGATCAAATTATAGATATAAAAACACATTGCAAAGGTTTGTTTTATTATGGCAGAGCGTACGAGTCGCTCGGTAGAAGAGAGGAGGCGTTGGATTATTACAAAATGGCGTTGAAACTCGAGCCGAGGAATAAAGAGATCGGCAAAGCGTTAGTCGATTACGAGCGCTACACTCAAAGTTCATCGATTAAAGAGAAAGAAATGTGGCAGAGCGTCTTCAAATCACCGCCGCAGAAAAAAAACATTGTCTATGACGTCGGCGAAGATTTTCAAAATGGCGTCCGCGAAATGTGTGAAAGTTTGGCGGGAAGCGATGAGAAAGCCGAGTTCGAACTGCCTTCAGGTTTGACTAAGAACGAAGTCGATTGTCTCAAGGCGCTAGTGAGCGAGTTCAAGGATCTAGATGTCTGCGAAGATAAAAGCAGAAAGAACAAAAAACTTGCTATTATAAAAAAACTATAAGACTTTTATTTTTTATTTTAAGTTTAATATATTTTTTGATGGAGATTTATAAACTAAGAACTCTTAGTAACATATAATAATAGCTAATAAGATTTCGTGGAAGTTTACTGTCTTCATTACATTTTGTATATTTTCTAAATAAACAAAGCAACGGCACAATCACGGCTTCAACATAAGGTTTGACGGTTAAAGTTAACGTTACAATAAATAGCTCTTCAAATGAATATATATTCATTTTCGTTTAAAATATGACTTCACACAACTAAAAAAATTACTGAAATTTGGTCAAATCGCTAGTGTGATCATCCTCAATAAAAAAAAATTGATAGTAAACTTAATTACTTTTTTATATATACAATAACAATAGTTATTCTAGTTAAAAATTATAAAATAACGTCGGGAATAAAATTTATCTAATTTGATTCATAATTTGTGATATTAAGCTTACGTGAAACGGAACTTAGTGCTTGACGTTCGGCGTCAAAACTACAAAACTCTGACGTGTTGGGTTTTAAAGTTTCACAATCCTATTATTTTCTTTTCGATAAAAACTCAAGCAGAAAACTTATGTTATCAACACATCAATTCGATAAGCCGCCTATCGATTCGTCCACGTACACGGTATACATTAACAGGTAATTAGAATTATTTTCACATATGGCACATGAGTTTACATACGTGTAATTTCTAACTAGTTTTACCTGTTACTTAAATGTAAATCTAACCAAAAAGTATAACTTAAAAGAGGCAATACGGAAGAGGTTATACATACTGATCTAGTTTTAAAACGGGCCGAAAATTAAAAAAGTAAAAAACTTTTTTTGTCGCAGCTGAAAGTATGCTGAGGTTAGTATTTTTCGCTGCAATAATGCAGTGTACGATTTCGCAACAATACCAGCAGAAGGTCGCTCCTGGTGTACCTCCTCAGAACTATCAGGTAAGCTTATTAAAAAGATAATTATTTAATAGCAAAATTCTAACAAAATATTTATATATAATAAATCTAATATATTCCCATAACTTTTACAAATTTTTCCTCACTATGATTTCATTAATTGAAAGTTCTAGCACAGTTCAGACTGAACCCATATCATTCAAATATGTTTAGTGCTGACTACATAACACACTGTCACAATTGTTATACTCTGCTAAGTTGCCTATTTTGTATATTTTTTACGGATACATATTAAAATCATCTGAAATTATTTGTCACATCATTTTCACATCTTTAATGTTTTATTTACATACATAATAAAACAATATTGTTAAAGCATAAGTTAATTATAAATTCATTATTAAACCTAACCAATTAATATGAAAAAAAATTAAAAATGTCAAGGTTCAAAAAGTATTTTTTACAGTTAAAATTATTGCCATAAAAGAAAAAAGTATTTTTTTTTATTACTGTTTAGAATTATATCTGTTTTGGAAAAAAGTTTTCATTGCATGTTTAAATATTTTTTTATCTATCTATCTACAGACAAATTCTACCGTACAAATCTAATCTGGAGTTTGATAATAATTTATAATAAATAACATTCTTTTATTTATTATCTGTATAAAAAAGAATAACAAGTATTGAATAACCTACATTAATAGCTCTAGAAGTCTAATTCACATTCTTCATTATTTATAGAACTACCAACCGCCACCACCGCCACCTCAGCCTGCTCAAATGCAAGTAAGTATTCTCTTCTAGACTAGTGTGCATTACCATCAAAGACTACATCATCACTTACCATCAGGTACAACAAATGTATCTCATTAACACTGAACTTTAAGCGAGCAGTTAATCGAGTGAAAAGCATCTCTAATCCCATGGCTAATAATGAATTAACAGTAAAGTAAACGGTGGATATATCATTTTAGATTTTTTGTTTTCGGTATAATCATTAAATGTACTTACAATTAATCGTGTCATATTATAATATTCATAATTTTTTTTTTTTCATTATATTTCTATTAATTTATCTTCAATCCTAGATGTAATATAACAACATAGTGTAACTATTTTTTAACTGGAATATTTCAATCAATCATAATAGTCATTTATTTATATTTGTATACACTGAATCACTTTACTATACCCTCGGTAACATATGATGTTAAATATCATTGTCCAAGTACTAAAATTACTGCGGCAAGAAAACTTCACATTTTTTTAAATTCTTTCTTTTATCGAAAATAGATTAATGCTTATCTGCGATCCCACCTGGTATTAAGTCATTATTAACTTTACAGCCTTTTCACTTTTTTTTTGATTCAGATTAATATCGTGCTGTGTAAACATCCTCTGTTGTGAGTTTTATTAGAACGCCTCAAACAATAATGATGATAATTTTATTCCAGCAACAACAATACCAGCAGCAGCAGCAGTACCAGCAGCCGCAGCAGATGCAGCAGCCGCAGCAGATGCAGCAGCAGCAGCAGCAGCAGCAGCAGCAGCAGCAGCAGCAGCAGCAGCAGCAGCAGCAGCAGCAGCAGCAGCAGCAGCAGCAGCAGCAGCAGCAGCAGCAGCAGCAGCAGCAGCAGCAGCAGCAGCAGCAGCAGCAGCAGCAGCAGCAGCAGCAGCAGCAGCAGCAGCAGCAGCAGCAGCAGCAGCAGCAGCAGCAGCAGCAGCAGCAGCAGCAGCAGCAGCAGCAGCAGCAGCAGCAGCAGCAGCAGCAGCAGCAGCAGCAGCAGCAGCAGCAGCAGCAGCAGCAGCAGCAGCAGCAGCAGCAGCAGCAGCAGCAGCAGCAGCAGCAGCAGCAGCAGCAGCAGCAGCAGCAGCAGCAGCAGCAGCAGCAGCAGCAGCAGCAGCAGCAGCAGCAGCAGCAGCAGCAGCAGCAGCAGCAGCAGCAGCAGCAGCAGCAGCAGCAGCAGCAGCAGCAGCAGCAGCAGCAGCAGCAGCAGCAGCAGCAGCAGCAGCAGCAGCAGCAGCAGCAGCAGCAGCAGCAGCAGCAGCAGCAGCAGCAGCAGCAGCAGCAGCAGCAGCAGCAGCAGCAGCAGCAGCAGCAGCAGCAGCAGCAGCAGCAGCAGCAGCAGCAGCAGCAGCAGCAGCAGCAGCAGCAGCAGCAGCAGCAGCAGCAGCAGCAGCAGCAGCAGCAGCAGCAGCAGCAGCAGCAGCAGCAGCAGCAGCAGCAGCAGCAGCAGCAGCAGCAGCAGCAGCAGCAGCAGCAGCAGCAGCAGCAGCAGCAGCAGCAGCAGCAGCAGCAGCAGCAGCAGCAGCAGCAGCAGCAGCAGCAGCAGCAGCAGCAGCAGCAGCAGCAGCAGCAGCAGCAGCAGCAGCAGCAGCAGCAGCAGCAGCAGCAGCAGCAGCAGCAGCAGCAGCAGCAGCAGCAGATGCAGCAGCCGCAGCAGATGCAGCAGCCGCAGCAGATGCAGCAGCCGCAGCAGATGCAGCAGCCGCAGCAGATGCAGCAGCCGCAGCAGATGCAGCAGCCGCAGCAGATGCAGCAGCCGCAGCAGATGCAGCAGCCGCAGCAGATGCAGCAGCCGCAGCAGATGCAGCAGCCGCAGCAGATGCAGCAGCCGCAGCAGATGCAGCAGCCGCAGCAGATGCAGCAGCCGCAGCAGATGCAGCAGCCGCAGCAGATGCAGCAGCCGCAGCAGATGCAGCAGCCGCAGCAGATGCAGCAGCCGCAGCAGATGCAGCAGCCGCAGCAGATGCAGCAGCCGCAGCAGATGCAGCAGCCGCAGCAGATGCAGCAGCCGCAGCAGATGCAGCAGCCGCAGCAGATGCAGCAGCCGCAGCAGATGCAGCAGCCGCAGCAGATGCAGCAGCCGCAGCAGATGCAGCAGCCGCAGCAGATGCAGCAGCCGCAGCAGATGCAGCAGCCGCAGCAGATGCAGCAGCCGCAGCAGATGCAGCAGCCGCAGCAGATGCAGCAGCCGCAGCAGATGCAGCAGCCGCAGCAGATGCAGCAGCCGCAGCAGATGCAGCAGCCGCAGCAGATGCAGCAGCCGCAGCAGATGCAGCAGCCGCAGCAGATGCAGCAGCCGCAGCAGATGCAGCAGCCGCAGCAGATGCAGCAGCCGCAGCAGATGCAGCAGCCGCAGCAGATGCAGCAGCCGCAGCAGATGCAGCAGCCGCAGCAGATGCAGCAGCCGCAGCAGATGCAGCAGCCGCAGCAGATGCAGCAGCCGCAGCAGATGCAGCAGCCGCAGCAGATGCAGCAGCCGCAGCAGATGCAGCAGCCGCAGCAGATGCAGCAGCCGCAGCAGATGCAGCAGCCGCAGCAGATGCAGCAGCCGCAGCAGATGCAGCAGCCGCAGCAGATGCAGCAGCCGCAGCAGATGCAGCAGCCGCAGCAGATGCAGCAGCCGCAGCAGATGCAGCAGCCGCAGCAGATGCAGCAGCCGCAGCAGATGCAGCAGCCGCAGCAGATGCAGCAGCCGCAGCAGATGCAGCAGCCGCAGCAGATGCAGCAGCCGCAGCAGATGCAGCAGCCGCAGCAGATGCAGCAGCCGCAGCAGATGCAGCAGCCGCAGCAGATTGCGCTCGCCGCCTTGAGACATAAGGTGTTGTCTCGTTACCCCAGTAATTACACTAGCTACAGCGCGCTTCAAACCGGAACACGGTAATGTTTGCACACTACTATTTGTCGGTTGAAATAGGAGCTGCGGTGGTACCCACCCAGACGGTCTCCGGCAACAGAGACCTACCACCTGGAAAAGACTAGTTGTAATAGACACTTCTCTTTTCAACACACATATCTAATTTACACTTTTTTATATATACAATTCACAAGTCACCGAGTTCACACTTTTTACTCTCCATTCAGTAATGTTCCGAGACTTCAGTCATCTGTCTTTTATAGTGAAAGGATGTTATGCCTTACCCTCCCTTTTTCATTTCAGTCTTTTAAAAAAGTCGATATACCTACTATTTTAGAAACAAAATGTTGGTAATCACAATTATTTTTCTCAATATCTAACAGTTGTTATACTAACTGCACATAAATTGTATAATTCATCGGCGCAAGCCGGATTTGAACCCGGCACTTAAGTTGTAGGCATTCAAACCACTACGCTATCATGGCTCATGCTATATGTGTGTTTTTTTTTCTCTTCGACTTCACTTATCATAACATACCACACCAACGGTTGGCTGGTAAAGAATGCCCGCAGGCATTCTGACCACATTTCCAATATAACTTTAAAAAGATTACTTACTGCGCTTTCGATGACAACTTCTTTCTATAGCCTATTAGTTAAAAAGAACCTCAAAAAAAATTAAAATAAATTGATTAAAAAAAATTTAAAAAGAAATTAATTTCAAAGATATACAACAAAAAAAAATAATACACTTTACTTTTTGCATACTTAAGTGAGCAGGTAATTTTTTTTAATATTAACAGTGAACAAACATAACACACAAGTATGTTACCAACACATATATATAGATAAAAAAAATATTGTTAATTATATGAGAACTATTAACATAATTCAGGGTCCTGGCTGCGCTTAGTTCAGGACATGTACACACACAGAACATACATAAATATTTATTTATGTACATTACATTGGGACGAAGGGAAAAGGTTGTGAAACATTTATCTAGAAGCTTCGGTTATGGTTTCTTAAAATACTACATATTTATTTCTTAATTAAGTTATTTAATATATATTTAGCGCAGGACCGATCGGCGTGGAGATCCTTGAGTGAGGCCTATGCCCAGCAGTGGGCGTTATCCGGTTGATAATGATGATGATATATATTTCTTAATATATATAAAATACTGACCACTTTTAATCGGAATCTAATTTGGAGTTGTTTGCAATGTGTTCCAGATCCTCAGCTGCTGAATCCGGTTAACATTGTCCAGGAGAGAGAGTGAGTGTGTTTATTTTATTTGCAATAGAAATTATAAATGTTGCTCTAATAGAAAATAGCTACCTTCCGTAGTGATGAGTGAATGATGAATGGATCGATGAGTGAATGATGGAATGGATCGATGAGTGAATGATGGAATGGATCAATGAACCTTTTCACATTAATACTTGTCAAATATTATAAATGTTGCTTTAATAGAAAATAGTAACCTTCCGGAGTGATGAGTGAATGATGAATGGATCGATGAACCTTTTCACATTAATACTTGTCAATAATTATAAATGTTGCTCTAATAGAAAATAGCAACCTTCCGTAGTGATGAGTGAATGATGAATGGATCGATGAGTGAATGATGAATGGATCGATGACCTTTTCACATTAATACTTGTCAATAATTATAAATGTTGCTTTAATAGAAAATAGCTACCTTCCGTAGTGATGAGTGAATGATGGAATGGATCAATGAACCTTTTCACATTTATACTTGTCAAATAATTATAAATGTTGTCCTAATAGAAAATAGCAACCTTCCAGAGTGATGAGTGAATGATGAATGGATCGATGACCTTTTCACATTTATACTTGTCAAATAATTATAAATGTTGTCCTAATAGAAAATAGCAACCTTCCGTAGTGATGAGTGAATGATGAATGGATCGATGAGTGAATGATGGAATGGATCGATGAGTGAATGATGAATGGATCGATGAGTGAATGATGGAATGGATCGATGAGTGAATGATGAATGGATCGATGAACCTTTTCACATTAATACTTGTCAATAATTATAAATGTTGCTCTAATAGAAAATAGTAACCTTCCGGAGTAAATCGGAATGATGGAATGGATCGATGAACCTTTTCACATTTATTATCTCAAAGTATTGTAAATATTGTCCTTATAGAAAATAGCTACCTTCCGTAGTGATGAGTGAATGATGGAATGGATCGATGAACCTTTTCACTTCAACACTTCTCAAATTATTGTAAATGTTGCTCTAATAGAAAATAGTAACCTTCCGGAGTGATGAGTCAATGATGGAATGGATCAATGAACCTTTTCACATTAATATGTGTCAAATAATTATAAATGTTGCTCTAATAGAAAATAGCTACCTTCCGTAGTGATGAGTGAATGATGGAATGGATCGATGAACCTTTTCACATCAACACTTCTCAAATAATAATAAATGTTGCCATAATAGAAAATAGCAACCTTCTGTAGTGATGAGTGAATGGTGGAATGGAACGGTGCACGTTTTCATATCAGCACTTCTCAAATTATTATAAATGTTGCTCTAATAGAAAATAGCTACCTTCCGTAGTGATGAGTGAATGATGGAATGGATCGATGAACCTTTTCACTTCAACACTTCTCAAATTATTGTAAATGTTGCTCTAATAGAAAATAGTAACCTTCCGGAGTAATGAGTGAATGATGAATGGATTGATGAACCTTTTCACATCAACACTTTTCAAATTATTATAAATGTTGCTCTAATAGAAAATAGCAACCTTCCGTAGTGATGAGTGAATGATGGAATGGATCAATGAACCTTTTCACTTCAACACTTCTCAAATTATTGTAAATGTTGCTCTAATAGAAAATAGCTACCTTCCGTAGTGATGAGTGAATGATGGAATGGATCGATGAACCTTTTCACTTCAACACTTCTCAAATTATTGTAAATGTTGCTCTAATAGAAAATAGCTACCTTCCGTAGTGATGAGTGAATGATGGAATGGATCGATGAACCTTTTCACATTAATACTTGTCAAATAATTATAAATGTTGCTTTAATAGAAAATAGCTACCTTCCGTAGTGATGAGTGAATGATGGAATGGATCGATGACCTTTTCACATTAATACTTGTCAAATAATTATAAATGTTGCTTTAATAGAAAATAGCTACCTTCCGTAGTGATGAGTGAATGATGGAATGGATCGATGAACCTTTTCACATTAATACTTGTCAAATAATTATAAATGTTGCTCTAATAGAAAATAGCTACCTTCCGTAGTGATGAGTGAATGATGGAATGGATCGATGACCTTTTCACATTAATACTTGTCAAATAATTATAAATGTTGCTTTAATAGAAAATAGCTACCTTCCGTAGTGATGAGTGAATGATGGAATGGATCGATGAACCTTTTCACTTCAACACTTCTCAAATTATTGTAAATGTTGCTCTAATAGAAAATAGCTACCTTCCGGAGTGATGAGTCAATGATGGAATGGATCAATGAACCTTTTCACATTAATATGTGTCAAATAATTATAAATGTTGCTCTAATAGAAAATAGCTACCTTCCGTAGTGATGAGTGAATGATGGAATGGATCGATGAACCTTTTCACTTCAACACTTCTCAAATTATTGTAAATGTTGCTCTAATAGAAAATAGCTACCTTCCGTAGTGATGAGTGAATGATGGAATGGATCGATGAACCTTTTCACATTAATACTTGTCAAATAATTATAAATGTTGCTCTAATAGAAAATAGCTACCTTCCGTAGTGATGAGTGAATGATGGAATGGATCGATGAACCTTTTCACATTAATACTTGTCAAATAATTATAAATGTTGCTTTAATAGAAAATAGCTACCTTCCGTAGTGATGAGTGAATGATGGAATGGATCGATGAACCTTTTCACATTAATACTTGTCAAATAATTATAAATGTTGCTTTAATAGAAAATAGCTACCTTCCGTAGTGATGAGTGAATGATGGAATGGATCGATGAACCTTTTCACATTAATACTTGTCAAATAATTATAAATGTTGCTTTAATAGAAAATAGCTACCTTCCGTAGTGATGAGTGAATGATGGAATGGATCGATGAACCTTTTCACTTCAACACTTCTCAAATTATTGTAAATGTTGCTCTAATAGAAAATAGCTACCTTCCGTAGTGATGAGTGAATGATGGAATGGATCGATGACCTTTTCACATTAATACTTGTCAAATAATTATAAATGTTGCTTTAATAGAAAATAGCTACCTTCCGTAGTGATGAGTGAATGATGGAATGGATCGATGAACCTTTTCACATTAATACTTGTCAAATAATTATAAATGTTGCTCTAATAGAAAATAGCTACCTTCCGTAGTGATGAGTGAATGATGGAATGGATCGATGAACCTTTTCACATTAATACTTGTCAAATAATTATAAATGTTGCTTTAATAGAAAATAGCTACCTTCCGTAGTGATGAGTGAATGATGGAATGGATCGATGACCTTTTCACATTAATACTTGTCAAATAATTATAAATGTTGCTCTAATAGAAAATAGCTACCTTCCGTAGTGATGAGTGAATGATGGAATGGATCGATGACCTTTTCACATTAATACTTGTCAAATAATTATAAATGTTGCTCTAATAGAAAATAGCTACCTTCCGTAGTGATGAGTGAATGATGGAATGGATCGATGAACCTTTTCACATTAATACTTGTCAAATAATTAATAATAGTATCTCATTTACCACATCATAGCTTTGCCATAAACAAAAAAAATCATTCGTCATTGCACCTGGCAACACTTCATTATCGCTTTTTTAAAGTTACAAGACAGAAACCCGTCTGCGGCATGTTTAAGCAATATCAACAATTTGCAAGTTGTGAAAATGAAGATGAAAAGATCAAATCGCATAAAATATATATATGTCTGTAATTATTTGAGCTAATCCTCACATGACCCGCTTTTATATCATTCAGTGACTATCACAGCTGAAAAATGATTTTTATGAAAATCAAATGAAAAATCTCCATTCACAGATAACTTGAAATCTAGACCGAACCCCTGTTGATATAATCAATTGCTGAACTAATAACTTTAAAAACCATAATATATTCACTGTACTGCAGACTCGAATATTCCAATTTTTTTTTAATCTGTGTTTATTAAAAATAATCTTATATTTTATAACTTTTAAATCCGATCCCGACAACACATCTATGGTCATAAAACGGAACAATTTTCATTTTTTATCTGTATCATGATTAAGCTTTAAAAAATAAGTGAAACTGGAACATAACCTAACTTTTTTTTAGTATATTTTTTTATTTTTACAAGTAAAAAGGTCTCATTACTTATACTTTCACTCGATTAGATCTGTAATAATCTGTGAGAGTTAATTATCTTTGAGAAACCTTGCCCCATTAGTGGGATTAAGTGGGCTGTTAAATCTGTTGCATTCCATAGACAACCGGCCCCCGCCATATCTGGATACATGATACTCTTATTTGCCATCCCTAACTCATTCTCAATTAGAACTGTAATATTTACTGTAGAGTAGTATAAAAAATCTACTTTATACTAGTAAAAGTTTATAACTCTTTGAGATGTATTTTCTTTATATAACATAGTCTCAATTTTTATATAAATAAAAAAGACATTAGTAAATAGTTTATACTTAAAATATGCAGCGATTCGGACATTTTGAAAACTGATCATTTTTAACTCTCAATGTAAGCCCAAATTCCCAGCTGTGGGATGAAGAGACAGAGACATATGCTATTATTAAATGTCCTATATAAGACATTTTCATAAGGTTATTTCCTTTATCATATGAGAATATAAAGATTATATAAAAGAAGAATGTGAAAGTAATTTTCTTCTGTTTTAAATACTTTACCATTTTAATTAAATGCAATTAAACATTCATATCAATATATTTGCCATAAACATTGATTTTCTATTATATTGAAGTAAGAATCTCAAAAATAAATCGGGATTGGATTATCTTCTATCATCTCCACTGGTTATGTGATATGTTTATTTATTTCGTTATATATGTATATATGATGTACTTTGTATGATTGTAACGCATTGTGAATGTGTCCTTGTTGTATAGAGTGAATAAATCCGAATTGTTTTAATTTGATTTCTTTAATTATTTAATTAAATCCTTTACTGTTATATATTTTTATAATTTTGTATAAAGTACAAATTGATTATAATAAATAAATTAAGAGTTGGTTAAACATACAATCACAGTCTTTACCTTATACTATTTTATTTTTGATAAAAATTCTTTATTTAATAATTTTTTTTTTTTAAAATCTATCTAAAGAAATATTTATTCAAAATTACACATCAAATTTAAAAAATATAGATTAAACAGAAAATCTTCTATTATGGTATTAAAGGTGGATTGAAAATAAATTTAAACTTTGCTAAATTATCAAAATCAAGTTTTTATTTTAATGTTATAACATTTTAATTATTATAGTGACTAAATGGTGTTACTAACCAACAAAAGAATACGCTTAATAAATAGCAATTTGTAGTTTTCAAAATGAAAGACATCCACCGAGGTTTATAGTAAGCACAAACCTTTTTTCACATCTTTCACATTTTAAAGAACATGATCATGCGATGAAAAACTTTGTTTAACTTTTCGATTGCTTCATTAGTGTATATTATGGGTGGTCATTGCTATTTGTTGTGATAATCGCGGTCAGGTTTTAAACCTAGGTATTGGCTTCAAAGTACGCGCACCAGGTGATCGAGCGAAATATACTCCCGGACACATCTATCGGCCCACCTAGTGTTTAAAGTTACGACGGTGTCTAGCTAAAAATAAATGTTAGGTGCAGCAATAAGTTTTAATGCAGTTATGAAGCTGATTTATTGGTCAACCCTTATGTATGTTTTTTTTTTAATTTCGTACTGATTTGGCCGGCAGAAGTGCTGCAGCTTGGGCGGCAATTTCAGGCCGAGCATCCATATATTTTGGTCAAAACTGGCTCAAAGTTTAGATTTGCCTTTTTATGGAACCAATAATCGGACACATCAAAAAAAAAATCCAACTTGTGCGAAATAAAAAAGTTTTCTCCATTCCTGGGTCGTTAAAAACAATGAACAGACACGAAATTTCGATTTTCTTTTCATAATCCTGAATTCGAAATTAACAAAAATAACGTATTTCGTATTCAGTTGAATACAAAATCCAATTGTAATAGAGATTGCTCTTAACAATTGGAATTATTTATTATTATGGTCTTTTAACAAAAAAAAATATTAGTTTGTGAAGTTCAAATATTTCAATTTCACATAATTGTTAGGAAAATACGTTGAAAGTATTTTGGAACCTGGTTTCTGGTACTGATATTTAAAAATACTTGTTCCAAGGCTCGTTTTAGCTAGTACGACTTTTTGCTTTGGTGATGGTTGTCCCTTTTTATTTAGTTTGTCAATTTAAGCTGTACGATTAAAAACTTATTAAAATAAGATTCTGTACAGTTTATTATTTTATGAAAGTGTTGTGCTGTTCGTCTACAAAGCAACTCCCACTTATATCTGGGGTAAGTTTTTGTTATTTATTTGTATAAAATTAAATTGTAACCTTTTTTTAATCACACTTCTAATAGACAAACACTTCTAAATCTATTCCAGTCCTTCGATAAAATGAAGTTTTATTAGGTTTTGATTGTTTTAATATACCTTAAACTTATTTGTTTTTGTCATTGCATAAATAATTGTTTAGTTCGTCAATAAAAGTAATGTTTTTAGGGCAAGTGGATAAAAATCACTCAGTTTACACGGACCAACAGCTGGAGGAGCTTCTGGAGCACGCGCTCAGACACACCGACCTGAACAAAGATGGTTACGTTGATTACTTGGAGTACAGGATCAGCAATTACAAAGGGAAAAAGGCGAAGAGTGAATAGTTTCGTATTATATAAAACCTTTTTGTTTATTGTTTGGCTAATATAGATAAATTCCAAATGATTTTAGTAAAAAAAAAATTAATTTCTTTTTATGCTCCGAAATAAATGTCGACTAAACTGCATCATCATATTAAAAATAGAGATTTCTTTATGTTTTTTTATTATTTTATGTTCTCTTCACATCACCGTCTGCTAGCTTATATTGGTAAGTCATTTGATATATAATCATAAACAATTTTTCAAAAAGGTTTGTTGTATGGTTGTTTGCTATGTTCTGATAAGAGATGGCGTTAAAATAAATTATTGAAAATTTAATTATTCCTTTCAATGTTCTCGCCGTTGAGCGTCGCGACCTTTTCTCACAATTACGAAATTAGACATTCATTCATTCCTTTTGTCCGCCACGATAGGCAAGTGTAACTTAGCAAAAATCGCATTAATTTTTTTATAATATAACTTTATGCATTCGTCACACATCCGTTTTACATATAAAGTGTTTTTAAATAAGTAGAGAGTTGGTGGTGAATTTTTCTCCATCATTAATATTTCTATTGACACCAGTGAAATTAAACTTTTGCAGATGAAGACGGCAAAGAGATCGAAACGCACGCGCAATACACGGAGTCGGATCTCGAGGAAATAGTCAACGGCGCCTTGAAGCAAACCGATCAGAACAACGACGGCTACATCGACTACATAGAGTACAAGTCTATATAACATTACCATAATTGATAAAAAAACTACATTTTCAGAACTAAATACGTCACGGTTTTTTATCCACATAAAACCTTCGCAATTAAAATTTAATTTGTTTGTCACACATAAAATGTTAACAAGGTTATAGACACACTAAGTAATGATAATATTTATTTGTAGTTTAGATCTAGTCATGTTTATAAATAAAAAACAAATTAAACCACACGTTATTTTATTTTAAAAAAATCACACATAAACAAAAACTTAAAACAATACTTAAAATTACAACAGATTTATATAAGACAGATACAAAATTACCTTGTTTTTAATTTTGGACAAAGTTCCAAATATCATCAACAGATGGCACCGCTATTACTTTAACGGAAACTCACCGGAAACATGGTTAATAAGATATAAATAAAATAACACTGGGATATTTATTTTCATTGGGCACTAACGAAACTTAAAACGAAATAGATCTAGACTTTAAGACAAACATTTAATATTTATTACCGTGTTAGTAAATGGCGGTAGAATGAGCGGGAAAATTTACCTTTTTTTGTTTTTGGAGATATGTGAAAGCTTTCAGGAAATATGTGGGAGTTTTACCAGTTTCCTGGTGGTCACCATCGGTACTCACCACGACTATACCACATTTTTCTCATACAATTCATTTAGTGAACCATGTGGGCCGAGACCTTTGCCTTTTACGGCCGGGGCTACCATATAAATAACAGCCACGAATTACAAGGCAGTATATATATATTAAAGTATAAAAAACTTTTCAGCTGTTCCCAAAATTACAGCACACAGACAAAAATAAAAAAGCCCGCGAACAAGAGTATTTTTTATTATACAGATTACGTATACCTAATGAAGTTTTTTTTAATCTCGTACAAAGACCATGACATTCACAGCCGCACTTCCGCAGTAGCAAAATTTAATTTTGTTTTTATTTGTAACGTGCCCATTAATATTTAAATTATTAATTGTAATAAAATGAATAAAAACAGTAAAATTACTAAATTTTTTTACTATACTATTCCATCTTACTGTTACTATTAAGAAAATAACGATTTCTTTAGATCTTAATCAATGGATCTTCTTAACGCCTTTCCCTTGAAGTTGGCCATAAGAATTTATGAAATATAATCCATAGATACGTCAAGTTTCATATCTATGGAAATATTTCACAAATTATTATCTATGGATTACAATATAAAGTATTTTTTATCTGTGTCGCTATAAAAGGTAAAGAAAAGACAGCGGGAGCGATAATTTGTAATTAAAAAAAAAAATTGTGTGAAAATTGTTAAAAGCAATTTACGAAAATGAAAACAATTTTTATTAAGATTTCTTTTGGTTTTTGAACGCGACGCCATTTTCTTGATAACCTTCCGCCTATTTTGATTTACACGTGCAATCCCAGCAGTGGGATGATTATGTAAGTATTGTTTTTATCGTGAATCATGACTGATCATAAATAGTAAACATTCAAGTTAAATAAGTTACTCATCACCGACGCAGGGTATGAAATATTAAATAATTGTCAATACTTAATTGTATTTTTATTATTCTAACATGGCCTGGATACGAGTCCTTTGGCCAATTTTCTCACCAATGTTGCAACCTAAAAAAATTCTCACTGAAAAAAAAGAGCACCGATGGAAATAATTAAGCGATTGAAATTTTCTGATAGTTTTGTTCTCGTCGTATTTATACACTACTTACTACTTGTTCGTAATTTACGGACATACCGCGGTGGCGCTAGTTGCGATGTTTATGTTATACCGCGTTGTGCCCGCTTTGAGACATTAAGTCTCGTTGCCTTAGTAATGTCACTAGCTACTGTTCCTTCGAACTGGATCGCAGTAAATTTGCATTTTACTATTTGGCCCTAGACGGCAATGAAACTAATTACTCCTAGTTCATTATATACAGATATAGAAAGACAACCGGGGAGGGTTGGACGTGGTGGTGGAGTGTCTTCAGCGAGGCCTGTGTGCCGTTGGCGCCGGTGTTACCAGTCGAGCGGGTCCTGCAGCGCCTGACGGAGCGGCACGCTGTGCTCGCTGTAGAACTGAGTGAACCAGTTCCTGAACACGCGGATGGTCCTGTCTGTCTTCACGTACGCTGGCGAGCTGACGTAGCGCTTGCTGTTCCATATGGCGACGTCGCGCTTCAGCTGCGGAGAAGATGGATTTATTTCAGATGAAATTAGAAAAGAATTAGAAAGTAATGTGTGGGAATTATGTGCGAATGGTCGCCTTGAAGAACTAGAGCCATCTACACCGCAAACAAATGTTATTGAGTAAGAGAGGTGAATAGATGAAGGCTTGTGAAATGTTGCTACATTGATATACTAGCGCCATCTACACCCCAAACAAATGTTATTGAGTAAGAGAGAGGGGAATGGACGAAGGCTTGTGAAATGTTGCCACATTGATATACCAGCGCCATCTACACCCCAAACAAATGTTATAGAGTAAGAGAGAGGGGAATGGAGGCTTGTGAAATGTTGCCACATTGATATACCAGCGCCATCTCCACCCCAAATAAATGTTATTGAGTAAGAGAGAGGGGAATGGACGTAGGCTTGTGAAATGTTGCCACATTGATATACCAGCGCCATCTGCACCCCAAATAAATGTTATTGAGTAAGAGAGAGGGGAATGGACGTAGGCTTGTGAAATGTTGCTACATTAATATACCAGCGCCATCTACACCCCAAACAAATGTTGTTGAGTAAGAGAGGTGAATAGATGAATGCTTGCGAAATGTTGCTTCATTGATATACTAGCGCCATCTACACCCCAAACAAATGTTATTATTTTTAATTACACAATAAAAAAGTAGGAAAACGAAGAGTAAAACAGTAATGTAAATATTTAAGTTTTATCGCTATACAGTCAATTACATTGAACTCAATAAGATTTTGTGGAACTTTTGTTAGAGTTACAAGCGTATATATGGGAATAGATTTATCTAAACTGTTGTCCAGCAGTGGGCATCGATAAGGCGATGATTAAACATACTAGAAAAGAATATTAATATATGCTGGCCAGGTGGTATGTCCCTGTTGTCGGAGACGGTCTGGATGGGTACCACCGCAGCTCCTATTGCAACCGACAAATAGTAGTGTGCGAACATTACTGTGTTCCGGTTTGAAGCGCGCTGTAGCTAGTGTAATTACTGGGGTAACGAGACTTATACCTTATGTCTCACGCGACGAGCGCAATGTGGTGCAGTGTACAACTTAACTAGCGCCGCGTTGTTACACAAGCTTATCACTTACCATCAGGTGACCGTCTTGCTCGTCTCGTCGCATAGTAGAAGTATAAAAAAAATTTTTTTTTGGAAATGCTCATTAAATTTTCTTAATAGATTTCAAATGAATTAATTATTATATGAAGGATGAACAGTGTATATATTTCAATAATAGATGGCGTTGTATATAATACGAAATAATGATTCACCTGTATTGCCTCGGCCACCACCATGAACGCCGCAAACGGTGCATTGTACGCCGGCGAGTAGATCCTGTTCACGACCTTCTGTAGCAGCGCGCCGAGCGGCGTCACCGATTGAGAGATAAGTACTGGCCCGAACGGGGAGTCGAACCTGAGGCGCACGTGGCTCGGGCCGATCTGACACGAAAGTAAAATCTAAGTTTCAATACATAGACCGTAATTTCTATATGAACTACCGGCGCCATCTAGAAACGAGATAGTACATAAGTATCATTTACTTATACTATTATGTAGTAAGATAATCTGTGTGTAATAGTTTCAAAATTAATTGTTTAAAAAAAAAATGTTAGTAGCAAAGTTCCTATAAAACCTCTCAACTAGATGGCGTTGTAATGTAATTGTATAAGTAGATAGAGCTCCAATGTATAATCTGGTCGCTAGATGGCGTTGTAACATAATTACTAAACAGAAAAGCGCAGTAACGTTAATGTATTATAAGATCGCTAGATGGCGTTGTAACTAACAAATGATTAAAGCTGCCTAGTGTAAAACGAGGCCGCTAGATGGCGGTGCGATGTGAAAACACCGCAGTTCACCCGTTACCTGCTTCACTTTGACCTTTATCGGGAACGCGTCCATTTTCATAACGAGATACTTCTGCACGATGTCAACAGTGGCGATGTGCTCCTCCTCATCCCTGGACCACTCCGCTATCCAGGTGTGTTGACCTTCAAACATCGAACCGTAAGTGGCACAGTGGAACAGCGAAACCAGCGCCATCTTGTGCGCCGCTCCGCCGACAGATGGCGTGTGAGCTCAGCACAAACGGGCAAAGATAATAAAATTTTACAGGCAACATAGTAAATTACAAATGGAATTTAAGTACATATTTGAGGTTAAGTTGTTTACACTGCACCACTTAGCGTTCATCGATTTGAGATAAAATTGGTACGTCCCGCCCATGTAACGGTAGCGCACATCACACCGACCATAGAGTAACGTGCATTCCGCACAACAGTCAGACGGCGGTTAAGATGTTTACACTGCCGCTCAGTGTTACCAGTGTAGATTTTTTTGGAAATTAGCGCTGGTAAATATACACTGCAACGTGGAAATACCTATGATGCCGTTTAGTGCGGGAAACTTCTCCCCGATGTCGCTGAGGAGGGATGTGGAGTGGATTGCGTTCAGGTGCGCGATGTCCGCGCCGTTCTCCGGTATTTCCTGTCGCAAGCGAAAATAAAAAAAAATGGCGGATGTTATGTATTCAACGTGTTGTAGGATGACGATGAAGCCGCATTAGTATACAAGATGTGTCATTAGTCCACAGCTGGTCTTTCTTGCCTAATGTTGGGATAAATCACCAAAAAACACAGAAAATTTATTTTCGAATGCGCAATGTCGGGATTCAAACCTGTGACGTATTACGTTTGATAAAAAAGGCGTTTTCGTTTTTCCCACAGTTGGGACTCAAAGCTTTCTCTAGGAAAGCAAACCCTTCCCACTCATGACCAGAATCAAGGATATACAGAATACAATGGATAATATATATAATAGCCCACGCAGTATTTCCACTGATGGGACACGAAGCTTTCTCTAGGAAAGCAAACCCTTCCCACTCATGACCAGAATCAAAGATATACAGAATACAATGGATAATATACATAAAAGCCCACGCAATATTCCCACTGCTGGGACTCAAAGCTTTCTCTAGGAAACCAAACCATTCCCTCTCATAACCAGAATCAAGGAAATACAGAATACAATAGATAATATATATAAAAGCCCACGCAATATTCCCACTGCTGGGACTCGAAGCTTTCTCTAGGAAAGCAAACCATTCCCACTCATGACCAGAATCAAGGATATACAGAATACAATAGATAATATATATAAAAGCCCACGCAATATTCCCACTGCTGGGACTCGAAGCTTTCTCTAGGAAAGCAAACCATTCCCTCTCATGACCAGAATCAAGGATATACAGAATACAATAGATAATATATATAAAAGCCCACGCAATATTCCCACTGCAGGGACTCGGTGCTTTCTAACAAGGAGAGTGTAGACCACGCTGCTGGAACCGGCGACCGGTTGTAAATGTCAAAATGTACCACTACCAACGCCATCTATTGATGATATGTGTCTGTCACTTCTGTATACAATAAACTCACTCGCTAAATCGTTTCGTAACAATTGAGTCGTTTTATTTTAACCATTAGCGGAGTACCCATAGTCACCTGGATGTGAGCGTTGATGGTGAACTCGTTCCTGCCGCGGAAGCACCAGCTCCTGAGCTCCGGCGCCTCCGGCACCGTCCACAGCGGCTGCCGGCCCTCCGCGTCGTACCACAGCCAGACGGCGCCGTCCAGCTCCATGGTGTGCCAGGTCTTGATCGATATACCTTTGGGCACTGGAGGATGGAGACAGGATAATCAGCAGTCCATGTACCAGGACCCAAGCTTCGTGCAGCACTCACCGGTCTCCACGCCCGGTATGCTGACGCAGTCCCCGTCGGCGCTGAACCTCCACTGGTGGAACGGGCACTGGATGCAGTTCCCGCAGACGGTCCCACCGATGGCCAGGTTCGCGCCCAGGTGTGGGCAGTAGGCGTCCACGCAGCGAGCGACGCCGTCTTCTCCTCTATATACACATAGATTCAAACCTGTGAAGAAAACAGAATTGTTTTACTAAGGGAATCGTAAAAGTCGACTAAAATACGTTATAGTCGACTTTTACGATTTCATAGTTCCGACAACAACAAAATGATGGATATTTTTTTTTATCTTAAATATTCTACTAGTCAAGCATAGGAATCGAAAAAGTCGTCTAAAATCCGCTATAGTCGACTTTTACGTTTCAGTTGTTCCGACAACTAGAAAATGATGGATATTTTTTTTTATCTTAAATATTCTACTAGTCAAGCATAGGAATCGAAAAAGTCGTCTAAAATCCGCTATAGTCGACTTTTACGATTTCATTGTTCCGACAACAACAAAATGATGGATATTTTTTTTTATCTTAAATATTCTACTAGTCAAGCACAGGAATCGTAAAAGTCGACTAAAATCTGCTATAATTGACTTTGACGATTTCATTGTTCCGCCAACAACAAAATGGTGGATATTTTATTTGATCTTAAAGTTTGTACTAGTCAAGCACAGGAAACGCAAAAGTCGACTGAAACCCGCTATAGTCGACTTTTACGATTACGTTGTTCCGTCAACAACAAAATGATGGATATTATTTTTAAGTTAAAAATTCTGATGGACTAGCGTGGATCAACTTTTCGAAGGGTGTTAGGTTATAGCCCCACTGTCGCTGTGGTTAAGTGAGATCTCAGGTTCGATTCCGGCGTTATGTTGTTGAATTTGTTAAGGTCTATTCGAGAGCGATAGATCAATCAGTATATGAAAGAAGTGGAATTTATGTATTTCGCTAGGGGTCGCTGGTTCGAATCCCAATTAGCTTGTATGGAAAAAAAAATATTACTGATTTACCGCAGTAACAGCAGCTACAGCGTCTTTCATACCGGAACACAGTAATACTTGCTTGACATACTTAGTCCGTCTCTTTCTCACCACCAGCCGCACATTGTTGCTAAACATACTCAGTCTGTTTCTTTCTCATCATCATGGAACGCGGTAATACTTGCGGACTACTGCTAGACATAGTCCGTCTCTTTCTCACCATCAGCCGCACATTGTTGCTAAACATACTTTGTCTCTTTCTCACCATCATGGAACACGGTAATACTTGCAGACTACTGCTAGACATAGTCCGTCTCTTTCTCACCATCAGCCGCACATTGTTGCTAAACATACTTTGTCTCTTTCTCACCATCATGGAACACGGTAATACTTGCAGACTACTGCTAGACATAGTCCGTCTCTTTCTCACCATCATGGAACACGGTAATACTTGCAGACTACTGCTAGACATAGTCCGTCTCTTTCTCACCATCATGGAACACGGTAATACTTGCAGACTACTGCCAGACATAGTCCGTCTCTTTCTCACCATCATGGAACACGGTAATACTTGCAGACTACTGCTAGACATAGTCCGTCTCTTTCTCACCATCATGGAACACGGTAATACTTGCAGACTACTGCCAGACATAGTCGGTCTCTTTCTCACCATCAGCAGCACATTGTTGCTAAACATACTCAGTCTGTCTCTCTCTTACTCAACACAATTGCTATATACCTAGCGCATTCACGGAGACCACTTTCCCGATCCCGAGGTCCCTGCTCTCGGTCACCACGTACCATCCGTTGGGGTACGGTGGTGGTAGCTTGTTGCCGAGCTGCTTAGAGGACTGCGCCCTGGCTATGTGCAGTGCTCTGTCCTTCCCACTCTTTATGTGGTCGTAGCCCACCTCGGTCAGCTCCTGGAAAGAAGATAACAGCTGGATCAGGTATGGGACTGGAATATTACCATCACGGCCCTCATCAGGTCTACCTAATGAATAACTGCTGAACTTAAGCCATGGCCATCACCATCCAATTCCCTGGTCTCCAGGTCGGTGCTAGAACATGGTCTTCAATCCAGGATCTGCTCCATCCGCATACGGATCCATCGTCTCTGACTACTGATCAGTAGACTGACTTGACCATCTAGAACTTACTAATAGACTGGTCTTCCACGCGAAGAAGTTCTCAATTGAGATAATGGATAAGTGGACCAGGAATGAGAGATCAGATAATGAAAGTGGTGGAAGTCGTGGTGAACGGTATAATGGCGACCTTGGAGTGTCATCATCTTTTTTTTTTTTCGTCTTGACATTATAACCTAACCTAACCTAACCAAATTTGGAGAGACTCGTGTTCAGCAGTGGATGATTAGAAACAAGTGCGATAAGGATGGAGAGATAAGACTTATTCTTCTTTGTATAGTCTCGTTGAAATGAAGTGATTCGCTTGGTGGTGAGGTTTTCACCATCACCATCATAACTGGTGACTAACCTTCACGTAAATCGGTGGACTCCAATAACTCTTATACAGGACGTAGATCGACGCGAGTATGGCGGCCGTTATCACCAGCGCGCCGCCGTATTCGTGAATCAGTTCGACGGCCGAGCGCAGTGTTGCCAGTGCGATGTTCAAAGAGAACAATAGAACCTCCTTCGGTTCCGTTTTAAAATTTTGACACTGCGCGGCAAGATGGCCGCCGGTCGCTCTGTCGGCCGCCATTTCGAAATGGTCTTCGAAGATTTTTTTGGAGGCGTTCGCGATTGTAGTATTCAACATGGCGTCGACTGAAACAAAAAACGAAAAAATTGATTATACGCAGCGTGGGCAAACACCCCACTAGTGGACAAACGACGTCATCAAAAGACTCGCCGGTAACCGCTGACCTCAACAACTTTGTGTTGTGGGGGTCTAGAAAGCAGTGTGGGCAAACCATCCCACGAGTGGACCAGCTGACATGAAAAAAATCGCTTAGTGCCTGCGCTGTAATCGTACAACAAAAATTATCTAGAGGAAAAATACACTACACTTTTGTCCAGCAGTGGTGATAACTTAGTACGGACTGGGACTCGCACCTTATAAAAAAAAAAGTTATTCCTAACCGTGGGAAAGTTGGGCTATTATTTGATGAAACCGAAGTTGCCTTTTTTTTTAATTATTCCCGGTCGTGGGAAAGTTGGGCTATTTATTATTATTCGTTGAATCCGAAATTGTATTACAGTAACCGATAAATATCAACATCGCATACCATCGGAGTAATGCTTTTAATGTGATTCAGAAATAGTCGACTATTTCGACAATGTATGATTGTAATTTTAGTATCAGCTTTTATATATACGGTGACGATATTATTGAAATATGGATGAAATTATTATTCAAAAACTGTTATATATTATATAACAATAAATATTAAACGACGTTGCACTTCTTTCCCACTGTTGGGATTCAGTTCTTCTCTCACAAGAAGAGAACCAACGCCATATAAAATACAAAAAATTATTTAAATATAAAGCCCACTTATTATTGCCACAGCTGGGACTAAGTCCTATCTCAAGAAGATAACCAAAGCCATAAAAATATAATTAATAATTTAAAACTGCGTACGAATTTTCCCACTACTGGGACTCGGAGGCCTTCTAACAAGAAGATAATGAAAGCCATACAAACATAAATATTAATTAAAAAGCCCACAAATTTCCCACTGCTGGGACTCAGTTGTCTCACAGAGAGATGATCAGGACTACATAAAATACAATTGATAATTTAAATCAAAAGCCCACTCAGTATTCCCACAGCTGGGACTTAGTTCACTCACAGAGAGATGATCACGACTATATAAAATACAATTGATAATTTAAATCATAAGCCCACTCAGTATTCCCACAGCTGGGACTCAGTTCTCTCACAGAGAGATGATCAAGACTACATAAAATACAATTGATAATATCAACCAAAAGCCCACACAGTGTTCCCACTGCTGGGACTTAGTTCTCTCACAGGGAGGTGATCAGGACTACATAAAGTACAATTGATAATATAAGTCAAAAGCCCACTCAGTATTCCCACTTCTGGGACTGGTGTCCCTCTCAAGGAAACATCATAGCCATATCCATCACGCCTGAACCATTACGGTTTCCCAAAGCCCAGGTACCATGGGAATCGAACCCGCGCCTCTTCACTACATAAATATTACGATTAGTGATAGTTCAGTACACATGCCGAAGGCGCGGGTTCGATTAAAAAAAAAAACGTTCCATATATATATCTACCGTCAACACTTGTCTACTTGCGAGATATAATCCCAGAAGTGGGAATATGTATCCTATTGACATGTGGCTAAAGATACATTTTAAATATAAGTTATAATAATAGCCAGTGAATCCCCGCGCGGTAGATGTGATACGTGCGAGGGAGTGAGACTGGTATGCAGTAAGCGTTTGTCGGAGAGGGACGGCGCGTGCGTGCGTGGAGCGCGGGGCAGCCGTGCGCGGCGTTGCTGAATCGCGCTTGTGAAGTTCGCGGCGCGCGGCGGCGTGTAGCGCGGCGGCGCGCGTGTCGCTGCGGGGGGTCCGCGGGGTCGGGGGCAGGCAGCGCGGCCGAGCTGCGCGCGGTCGGCCAGGAGATTACGAGTCTGAGTCGAGTTTAAGTTCCGCTTAAGTTAAGTTAGCGATAAGTTCAAGCGCACACTGTGATCTAGCAATAGAGAGAACGAGACTGACTTTAGTTTAGATGATTCGGTTAAGTTCAAAAAAAAAAAAAAAAAAGTTTAACTTCATTCACCCCCACCCCACTACGACCCTCCTTTTTTGGATTTTTTTAACATTTAATTTTTTTTTTAACTTAAATCTGGAAAACGGTTGAACCGATTTTAAATCAAATTCCTAAAACAATAATGTCATACAACGCCGACAAGCCCACTCAATGTTCCCACAGCTGGGATAGACAGTCAAAGTAATTTAATCACCGCGTTGACCTAGTTGGGATTTGGGACCGGTATCCCGAGCTGAGTGGATTCGAACCCGCGCCTTTTAAGTGTAGAAGTTACCACACAAACTTAGCTATCCGCAGCATCTCACTACGCGTGTGAACCGGGTTCAATCCCATGATCAGCAAACTTTTTGTACATTTTTTTCACTAATAAATTTTTGTATTTTTTTTTTCTTTTTCAATTGATATTTAAGCTTCCATCCGGATTCGACTTGTTCTCTTTGATCGATAAATTATTCATATTATTTATTAACGCCATCTATTGATTTAATTAGTAAACAAAATAGACGGCTAAAGAATCTCTTTTTTTTTTTAAAATACCCTAGTCTTAAATTTTTCGTTTACCTGCCAGTAATAATTTATATAGGTCCTTCTTATTGAACTCGGTGCTGTTACTGGACGTTAAGTTATAAATGGTCAGTAGGGCCGTCGGTGGTAAAAAAGGAAGGTCGTAGTGGGGTTGGGGTGATCAAATCCCAACTATGACATATACAAAAATGTACAAAAATTTTTCTGCGATCGGGATTGAACCCGGTTCACGCGCGTAGTGAGATGCTGCGGATAGCTAAGTTTGTGTGGTAACTTCTAAACTGAAAAGGCGCGGGTTCGAATCCCACTCTGCTCGAGATACTGGCCTCAAATCCCAACTAGGTCAACGCAGTGATTAAATTACTTTGACTGTCTATCCCAGCTGTGGGAACATTGAGTGGGCTTGTCGGCGTTGTATGACATTATTGTTTGAGGAAAGTGACTCAAAATCGGTTCAACCGTTTTCCAGATTTAAGTAAAAAAAAATTAAACTTTAATAAAATCCAAAAAAGGAGGGTCGTAGTGGGGTGGGGGTGAATGAAGTTAAACTTTTTTTTTTTTTTGAACTTAACCGAATCATCTAAACTAAAGTCAGTCTCGTTCTCTCTATTGCTAGATCACAGTGTGCGCTTGAACTTATCGCTAACTTAACTTAAGCGGAACTTAAACTCGATTCAGACTCGTAATCTCCTGGCCGACCGCGCGCAGCTCGGCCGCGCTGCCTGCCCCCGACCCCGCGGACCCCCCGCAGCGACACGCGCGCCGCCGCGCTACACGCCGCCGCGCGCCGCGAACTTCACAAGCGCGATTCAGCAACGCCGCGCACGGCTGCCCCGCGCTCCACGCACGCACGCGCCGTCCCTCTCCGACAAACGCTTACTGCATACCAGTCTCACTCCCTCGCACGTATCACATCTACCGCGCGGGGATTCACTGGCTATTATAACTTATTAGAGTGCGCGCGCAGTTCAGGTGTATACGTACGGGGGCGGAAGGGGTGAGCGGGGGAGGGGTGTTTTTTTTTTTTATTCCCAATACTATTTATAACAGGACAAACACAATATCTGTTATTACTGTTACTGTTACGCAATAATAACAGATACTCTTTTCAACGACGGCTCATTAGGAATATCACATGAAAATTATAAATTTACATTAATTGCATATGGTTTATTCAAAATAATAAATTTAATATTGAACTTAAATATTTATATAACTTATATGGTCCGGAAATACAGAATGAAAGATATTCTTTAGTCGAGACCGAATCGAGAGTAATTTTCATTTTCAAATTGTAATGCTTTTATATTCTTGACATTGAAAACATTCGATTTCTTTTACAAAAGTTGAACTTAAAGATTTAAGGAGTTCATCAGCGCAATATATGCATAAGACACACATTCACATTCATATCAATTTACTCTCACTTCAACAGTACTGAACTATATAACACACAATAAATAACAAATATCTCATAATACGATTAGAAATAATTGTCACTATTCAAGCATAATGTTCTTGTAAGCTTACATATTGTATTTATCGGGTTATAATACTAGGTGCATCTCGTTTTAGCAACCGTATATACAATGGGTGCGAGCGAGATAAAATAATCAACGAAATAACAGTTACCACGAACTAATTAAGAATTCACTTTTCGAAGAGGATTTCTTCTTATGAAACGACTTTCTATAATTTTGGTTTATTTCAAAGAAACACTAGGTGTGTCTCGTTTTAGCTTATGACAACATCATACAAAAGACAAAGACAAGAACAGTTGTTCCATTGTTATTGACTGTTCTGTTATTTCAAGCTATGTTAGTGACCGGCTGTTATCGAATAGTGAAAATATCGATAGTGATTGAGTAACAGATAAAATGATATCGCAAGAACAACTGTTATCTGTTATTTGCGAATACTTGTGATTTACATCTGTTATTATAAATACGCCTCACCCCTAATAATACTAGGTGCATCTCGTTTTAGCAACCGTATATACAATGGGTGTGAGCGAGATAAAATAATCAACGAAATAACAGTTACCACGAACTAATTAAGGAGTGCCGTTTCGAGTGCAATTATCTTCTTGTAAGCTTACATATTGTATTTATCGGGTTATAATACTAGGTGCATCTCGTTTTAGCAACCGTATATACAATGGGTGTGAGCGAGATAAAATAATCAACGAAATAACAGTTACCACGAACTAATTAAGAATTCACTTTTCGAAGAGGATTTCTTCTTATGAAACGACTTTCTATAATTTTGGTTTATTTCAAATGAACACTAGGTGTGTCTCGTTCTAGCAATAGTATATACAATGGGTGCGAGCGAGATAAATTAATCAACGAAATAACAGATAACACGATCTAATTAAGAATTCACTTTTCGAAGAGGATTTCTTCTTATGAAACGACTTTCTATAATTTTGGTTTATTTGAAATGAACACTAGGTGTGTCTCGTTCTAGCAACAGTATATACAATGGGTGTGAGCGAGATAAATTAATCAACGAAATAACAGATAACACGATCTAGTTAAGAATTCACTTTTCAAAGAGGATTTCTTCTTTTGAAACGACTTTCTATAATTTTGGTTTATTTCAAATGAACACTAGGTGTGTCTCGTTTTAGCAATAGTATATACAATGGGTGTGAGCGAGATAAAATAATCAACGAAATAACAGTTACCACGAACTAATTGAGAATTCACTTTTCGAAGAGGATTTCTTCTTATGAAAGGACTTTCTATAATTTTGGTTTATTTCAAATGAACACTAGGTGTGTCTCGTTTTAACAACGGTATACATAATGGGTGTGAGCGAGATAAAATAATCAACGAAATAACAGTTACCACGAACTAATTAAGGAGTGCCGTTTCGAGTGCAATTATCTTCTTGTAAGCTTACATATTGTATTTATCGGGTTATAATACTAGGTGCATCTCGTTTTAGCTTATGACAACATTATACAAAAGACAAAGACAAGAACGGTTGTTCCATTTTTATTGACTGTTCTGTTATTTCAAGGTACAAAAATGCTTAACAATTTTTAACTATTATTGCAAATAACATGGCGCTAATTGTAATAAACTTTTCATTATTATAGAATATCGCTTATGAAAAATGATGGTTTAAGCTGAAGTGTGTATCTAATACTGAAAATGAAAAAATGATCCAACATCTATTACATAAATATTATTAATATGAAACTATTACCGTTTCCGTAGCAAGTTTCGAGGGACTAAATCGATTAACTGCACAATTGTTGAGTTCGCGTAATATGATTAAGGAAATATAAATGTAATTAGAGAAACTAGCGCCTAAATGTTGATGAGCACAAAAAAATGTCCATTTCGATTATTAATCACACGTCCAATTGTAATAATTTACACGCGCACATTTTGTTATTATTCACGAAAATATTTCGTTGCGACTGACAGCGGGTGAGAAAAGGCGCGAACAACAATTTGAGTATTGCCAACTATACAAAAATAAATTACTTTGTTTAATTGATTTTTTTATAGTTTTATTAAAATTCGGCATTGTTGCATTGTTGATTTATATTGTTTATTTTATATGATCTATACATAAATTTTGTTATTAATTTTAAATAGATTTTCCACATTTTCTTTACTATAGTTATAATTAATTAATTAATAATTCTTTCAGCGCTTTCCAACGTACTTTCTAAATGTGCAATGAAACCTCATTTAGCCTTATTATAATTAATTAGAATATCAGATAAATTGGTAACGCTGTTGTTTTCAATATTATAAAAAAAAAAACTATTTATAACTAATATTTATTAATCGATTTTTTTTTTGTAATTGTAAATAATCGTAAATAATATTAAATATTTATTTAACAAATATTTTTCTTAAAATGATTCAATTGGGTTTAATAAGTTTTAGACAAAATTTGACAATTTATTTGTTTGCAGTGATTTGTTAATTAATAATAAAGAAACAACTAATAAATATTTAAATGTTTACTAAAAAATGTTACATTTATTTTTTTATTATAATTTATAATCAAATTAATCGAAGTTATAACAGAAATTAATTTTTAAAAATATTTATTTGCATATCGATATTGGCTGTATGGATGTATGTATCACATCCTTTGACTTTCTCATTAAATTGATACAGATTAAATTTACTTTTTTAAAATACATCATCTGTTATAACAGTCAATAATAAAACGAAAGGATGTTTAAAGATTGAAAAAATTATGCAAAACATTTATGTTTTATTTATTTTGTCTAAAAAAAAATTAAAGAACGTATTTAAAGTTGTTTGAAATATAGAAACGAATCTTTGCGTATTAAATGACTTACGTTTCAATCTCTCAGGTATAAAGAACCCTCTTAAAATACTAATAAATTATTTATTAGCAACAGACGTAATGGTATACGGTGACCGTACCCGATTGTGGACATTTTGTCTTGGTTACGGATAAAATGGCAACAGATAACCGGATTACGATTTATCCGTTTTCATACACATTGGGCTCGTCATATATATGTTTCTTAGCTTTATCACCAGTAATTAAAATAGCTACAACCTTCTAACTGAGATATAGTAGTATTTACATAATTATTTTCATAACGGCGTCATATTTTTTTAAACTAAGCGATTACTTAACTTTGCTCATTGATTAAACGTATTAAATCTAATTAAGATTTTAAATAACACTAAATGATAAAGTAAATTAACATGAATATATATTTATTGTCATTGGGAAGCGGAAAGATTTTTCTTTTTTAAACATATCATTTCTTCACTTGTTGTTAAGTGATATGAATATGCATTATAACACCGTCATTGGACTGACGCCGGCAAGTTGTAGTCTCTTTATAGTACTTAAATAGAAGAAACATGATTTTAAATAAGTAAAAGATTAGAAAAAGTATATAATATATAATGTATGTATACAACTTAACTATTTTAGTCGAATATTAGTAATTTTTTATAGGTTTTTAATTCTTTCACGTGATCATATTTTTGTTTTCTAAACTAAAGTAGCCTTAGTAGTGTGGACGCTCTTGCCCTCATCTAGGGGACGCAGGATGTGAATGATGATGATGATGATAAATAAAAGTAGCCTAAGTTACTCCTTATTACATAAGGTATCTACCAGTGAAAATCCCGTCAAAATCGGTTCAACCGTTTCAGAGATTAGCCGGAACAAACACAAAAATTGTAAAAAATTGTTGTTTCTGTATATGTACCGTGTTTACATCCAAATGCAATTAGTAATAAGCGGTTATTTTAATATTACAAAAAGAATTCTTATTGTATTTATTTGTAAAGACCAAGTCCTATCAGTTGAGCTCCATTTCACGTGATATCAAGTGATGAATGCCAGGAGTTATGGCCGATTAACTTATCTCGTCACAATTACAGTTGAACGAGACTTAAATCTCATTCTAGAAGTTAATCTTACAACATCGACTATAAAACTGGAATACAGTCACATTTACATGTTACTATTCGGCGGTAGAAATATACTGCCTCTGTATTATATATTCAAAATAAAATTAAGTTAGCTCAAACAAATATAAGTACGAAACAATTTTTATAGGTTTTTTAATATTTATTTACGTCTCGAATAGTAGAATAACTCAAACATTAAAAAAAACGTTATTTTTTATACATATAAAACAAAATGGTTTTTATTCGAGCAAATATAAATCGAGAACTAGATAATTTATAGATGAATTAATTTTTCTGATTATCCAAACGGATGTGCTCTTCGCCGCCGCCATGATGTTTATGTCACAGGAATAATTATTTGTTTGTGGTCACGTATCTGCGAGTGTGGTCTTGACGAAGGAACCTTAGACCACATATTTTTTGAATGTCCTAAACTCAACACTTCTCTTTATGACTATTTACCTGACTATATCCCTCGCCCTACTAATATGAAACTGCTATTATCCTGTGTTTTGTCCTTTCATTGAAATTTTGTGTCACTTTATTAGTTTTGACAAAATAAAATGCTAGCCCAAACTAACAATAGTGATGGTTATAAATGTTTGTTTTGTCTTGAATTTTTTATATATTTATACTAATATTAGTAGGGCGAGGGATATAGTCAGGTAAATAGTCATAAAGAGAAGTGTTGTGAAAAACAGATTTATTTGTTTTTATCACTGTTAAAAGAACTAAAAACGTCTATTATGCGATGCTTCAATGAAAACAATTAAATGTTTCCCTTTCAGTTCATAGTTTAATTCAAATACGCGATTTATATACTTAGTATTTCCTGTGCCATTTTCATAAAAGAATTGAACGGAAATATTTACTTTTGTATTCATTTTATTTCCGTAAAATCATAAATCGAGTTCAGCTAATCATTAACAAATTTCTTGACTGTTAAGTAGTAAGAATTCGATGGGTCAGTAATAAATTGATTACTAAATCTTTAAACGCTCGATTTTAAATGTAAACTTTTTAACCACAGATTAGAAATTTCTAGTCCTAAATCATTATATATATATTACAGCTAATCATTAACTAATTTGTTGACTGTTAAGTAGTAAGAAATTCGACGGGCCAGTAATAAATTGATTACTAAATCTTTAAACGCTCGATTTTAAATGTAAACTTTTTGACCACAGATTAGAAATTTCTAAATATTAAATCATTATATATATTACAGCTAATCATTAACTAATTTGTTGACTGTTAAGTAGTAACAAATTCGACGGGCCAGTAATAACTCAATTACTAAATCTTTAAACGCTCGATTTTAAATGTAAACTTTTTACCACAGATTAAAAATGTCTAAATCCTAAATCTTTAACGCTCGATTTTAAATGTAAGCTTTTTGACCACAGATTAGGAATTTCTGAATCCTAAATTATTAAATATATATTACAGCTAATCATTAACTAATTTGTTGACTGTTAAGTAGTAAGAAATTCGATGGGTCAGTAATAAATTGATTACTATATCTTTAAACGCTCGATTTTAAATGTAAGCTTTTTGACCACAGATTAGAAATTCTAAATCCTAAATTATTAAATATATATTACAGCTAATCATTAACTAATTTGTTGACTGTTAAGTAGTAAGAAATTCGACGGGCCAGTAATAAATTGATTACTAAATCTTTAAACGCTCGATTTTAAATGTAAACTTTTTGACCACAGATTAGAAATTTCTAAATCCTAAATCATTATATATATATTACAGCTAATCATTAACAAATTTGTTGACTGTTAAGTAGTAAGAAATTCGATGAGTCAGTAATAAATGGTTACTAAATCTTTAAACGCCCGATTTTAAATGTAAACTTTTTGACCACAGATTAGAAATTTGTAAATCCTAAATCATTATATATATATTACAGCTAATCATTAACAAATTTGTTGACTGTTAAGTAGTAAGAAGTTCGACGGGTCAGTAATAAATTGATTACTAAATCTTTAAACGTTCGATTTTAAATGTAAACTTTTTGACCACAGATTAGAAATTTATAAGTACTAAATCATTATATATATATTACTTAATCATTAACAAATTTGTTGACTGTTAAGTAGTAAGAAATTCGATGAGTCAGTAATAAATGGTTACTAAATCTTTAAACGCTCGATTTTAAATGTAAACTTTTTTGACACAGATTAGAAATTTGTAAATCCTAATCATTATATATATATATATATATATTACAGCTAATCATTAACTAATTTGTTGACTGTTAAGTAGTAAGAAATTCGATGGGTCAGTAATAAATGATTACTAAATCTTTAAACGCTCAATTTTAAATGTAAACTTTTTAACCACAGATTAGAAATTTGTAAATCCTAATCATTATATATATATTACACCTAATCATTAACAAATTTGTTGACTGTTAAATAGTAAGAAATTCGATGAGTCAGTAATAAATGATTACTAAATCTTTAAACGCTCGATTTTAAATGTAACTTTTTGACCACAGATTAGAAATTTGTAAATTCTAAATCATTATATATATTACAGCTAATCATTAAGAAATTTGTTGACTGTTAAGTAGTAAGAAATTCGACAGGTCAGTAATAAATTGATTACTAAATCTTTAAACACTCGATTTTAAATGTAAACTTTTTGACCACAGATTAGAAATTTCTAAATCCTAAATCATTATATATATATATTACAGCTAATCATTAACAAATTTGTTGACTGTTAAGTAGTAAGAATTCGATGAGTCAGTAATAAATTGATTACTAAATCTTTAACGCCCGATTTTAAATGTGAACTTCTTTGGACACAAATTAGAAATTTCTAAATTCTAAATCATTATATATATTACAGCTAATCATAAACAAATTTGTTGACTGTCAAGTAGTAAGAAATTAGACGGGTCAGTAATAAATTGATTACTAAATCTTTAAATACTCAATTTTAAATGTAAACTTTTTGACCACAGATTAGAAATTTCTAAATCCTAAATCATTATATATATATATTACAGCTAATCATTAACAAATTTGTTGACTGTTAAGTAGTAAGAAATTCTATGAGTCAGTAATAAATGGTTACTAAATCTTTAAACGCCCGATTTTAAATGTAAACTTTTTGACCACAGATTAGAAATTTGTAAATCCTAAATCATTATATATATATATTACAGCTAATCATTAACAAATTTGTTGACTGTTAAGTAGTAAGAAATTCGATGAGTCAGTAATAAATGGTTACTAAATCTTTAAACGCCCGATTTTAAATGTAAACTTTTTGACCACAGATTAGAAATTTGTAAATCCTAAATCATTATATATATATTACAGCTAATCATTAACAAATTTGTTGACTGTTAAGTAGTAAGAAATTCGATGAGTCAGTAATAAATGGTTACTAAATCTTTAAACGCCCGATTTTAAATGTAAACTTTTTGACCACAGATTAGAAATTTGTAAATCCTAAATCATTATATATATATTACAGCTAATCATTAACAAATTTGTTGACTGTTAAGTAGTAAGAAATTCGACGGGCCAGTAATAAATGATTACTAAATCTTTAAACGCTCGATTTTAAATGTAACTTTTTGACCACAGATTAGGAATTTCTAAATCCTAAATCATTATATATATATTACAGCTAATCATTAACAAATTTGTTGACTGTTAAGTAGTAAGAAATTCGATGAGTCAGTAATAAATGGTTACTAAATCTTTAAACGCTCGATTTTAAATGTAAACTTTTTGACCACAGATTAGAAATTTCTAAATCTCAAATCATTATATATATTACAGCTAATCATTAACAAATTTGTTGACTGTTAAGTAGTAAATTCGACGGGTCAGTAATAAATTGATTACTAAATCTTTAAACGCCCGATTTTAAATGTAAACTTTTTGACCACAGATTAGAAATTTCTAAATCTTAAATCATTTAAATAGTGACATAAAAACTTTTTGGTTTTTGTCTGACACACAAGTAGAACGTTCTGGATCCTTTGCGTAAATTTTATGTTATTATTTATATACGGACAAAGGTCATGCGAACATTATGCCTACGGCGTTCAAATTAAATTTAGTCTATGATTGTAAATCTTTAGACAACTACAATTTTATTTGTTACTACAAACTAGTTTAAATTATTAGATAGATTTTATTTATTATTTAAAACTTTGTACAAACAAACAACAATGGTTACACGGAAATGTAATGGTTAGGTCGAGCTTAACTCACAATGAGTTTTCCACTAGCTAACCTTAGCGAAAAAGAAAAGTTGTATAGTGGTAGTTAATGTACAATACACAAGAAACAAAATACATACAAGTACATATATATATAATAAATGCTATCACAACAGTAAGGATAAGAAGTGCTCTTTAACTTTGGTTATTTCGCTGCTGTGCCAAGGCTCTAGGTATAACTCTGGAAAAAACTAATGATCTAGACATCACAGACATTTTAAGGTACAGGAAACGGGTTAATCACCAATAAATTGTGAACTATAAGGTACTCAATTATGTTAACCATTATTTTTTGATTAAATTTGTATGCTGTCTATAATTGAGAAGCACGTCGCAAAGTGAAACTATTACACTCCCGGACACATCTATCGGCCCACCTAGTGTTTAAAGTTTTAACGGTGTCTAGTTAAAAATAAATGTTAGGTGCAGCAATAAGTTTTAATGCAGTTTTGAAGCAGATTTATTGGTCAACCTTTATGTATTTTTTTTTTTAAATTTCGAATTCAGGATTATGAAAAAAAAAACGATTATTCGAGTCTGTTCATTGTTTTCAACGACCCGGGAATGGAGAGAACTTTGTTTATTTCGCAAAAATTGGATTTTTTTATTGATGTGTCCGATTATTGGTTCCGTAAAAAGGCAAATCTTAACTTAGAGTCAGTTTTGACCAAAAAATATGGATACTCTGCTTGAAATTGTCGCCCGAGCTGTAGCAAAAAAAATATTAAAAAAAAAAAAAAAAAAAAAAAAAAAAAAAAAAAACATACATAAGGGTTGACCAATAAATCAGCTTTAAAACTGCATTAAAACTTATTGCTGCACCTAACATTTATTTTTATCTAGACACCGTCGAAACTTTAAACACTGGGTGGACCGATAGATGTGTCCGGGAGTGTATTACGATTAAACTTTGTTACATATCGTGTATGCCTCATTGGAGGTCCTTAAATAAATAAATAGAATTTAGATAAATAAAAATCGCTCACCGAACGACGATGTATGTTGGCAGAACTGACAGCTATACAACCTTATCCGACGGGCGACCTCCTTGCGGGGCTGGCTGAATAGAACTGAAACGATACCGTCCGCCATTTTTTTTATATACTCTGTGAACGACGCCGAATCGATTTTTAAATCGATCGTTTAGTCCTTTTTGAATATATCACAAGCGTGCGCATAAACATATTGCGTTTAACATATTTATATCACTACGTTACGTAATACTGTACGTTCAATACTTTTTAACCGAAAAAACGGAAGTAATATATATTTATTGTAAACCTTCACGCAAATGATAAAGAAAATATAAAAGACGGAGCGTTAAATCAAAAAGAGGTTATAAACAAGGCATTATCCGTTCAAACTTTTGACTTTGAAATAAATGATAAAAGAATAAAAATATTTATAATAAATTTACACGCATTGTTTCATATATGCATATGTTAAGGTTTTTTACATATCTTTATTTAACTATAACATTTTTTTTTAATTCTTATTGTATATTTAAGGTTATGGGGGCGATAGCGTGTATGGTTATAAGCTTCGGGAGCACAGAGAACTTCGTTAGTCAGGAATGAATCAGAACTTAAACGGATCAAAAGTGAATTTATTTCTATAAACATATTGGAGTTTATACAAAATTGTATATGACAGAATTAACAACATTTTTCAAGTTTGACAGATATTTAAAGTTATTAGAATACTGCGTACAAAGAGTTTTTACTATTTACAATATATACACAACACGTCGCTACAAGGTTATGGCGTTCCTTGAGAGAGAGCTGTTTATGATGATATAAGAATAACAAAATTTTTAATTTACATGAAAAAAGTAATTAAATTTACTAACAAAACATTTTATTATTTATAAATGACACCGATTTCTCCAAATTTCATATTTATTATTATTGTTAGTGTACATCTGTTTTTTAATTATAAGTTTTCGGTTTGTATATATATAGTAAATATTTCAATTAGGACGTAAACAAAATATTGTCTTGTATGTATTTTAACTTGTGTGAATATTTATTAGAAACTTCTTTAATTCAAGTTACATAGAAGTGTTATTATTGTACGAGTATTAAACGAATAAACAAAAATATAAGCTTTATAACGGTTTTTCATTACACGTGAAAGTTAAGAGGCAATAATTATATTTTTAATTTTTAATAATATAAAAAGACGCGATGTAACTATGTCATAATAAAGTTTATTTTAGTTTCAGTCTGAAGTCAATCTTTATTATCGTAGAGCTATTTATTGTGCCGTTGATTTGTTTAATTAAAAAATATACAAAATGTAATGAAGACAGTAAATGTTAATAATAATTATATGTTACAAAGAGTTCTTAGTTTATAAGTCTCCATTAAAAAATATCATTTCAACCGATGGACGTCCACAGCTGGACAAAGGTCTCTTGTAATTTATTCCACAAAATACTGTCTTGAGCTGTTTGAATCCAGTGAAAAAGCAAACTTAAAATAAAAAAAAAATCTTTTCATGTTTGTTTCATATATCATTATTGATTTGTCCACAGTTAGGAATAGATTAAACTCGAAGATATCGGAACTAATCTCTAGTTAAAGAAGAATGAATTAGTACTAGACTAGCGCTTACATATATTGTAATACACTCCCGGACACATCTATCGGCCCACCCAGTGTTTAAAGTTTCGACGGTGTCTAGCTAAAAATAAATGTTAGGTGCAGCAATAAGTTTTAATGCAGTTTTGAAGCTGATTTATTGGTCAACCCTTATGTATGTTTTTTTTTTTGTAATTTCAAATTGATTTGGCCGGCAGAAGTGCTACAGCTTGGGCGACAATTTCGGGCCGAGTATCCATATTTTTTGATCAAAACTGGCCCAAAGTTTAGATTTACCTTTTCATGAAACCAATAATCGGACACATCAATAAGAAAATCCAACTTTTGCGAAATAAACAAAGTTCTCTCCATTCCCGGGTCGTTGAAAACAATGAACAGACTCGAATTTTCGTTTTTTTTTTCATAATCCTGAATTCAAAATTAAAAAAAAAACATACATAAAGGTTGATCAATAAATCAGCTTTAAAACTGCATTAAAACTTATTGCTCCACCTAACATTTATTTTTAGCTAGACACCGTCGAAACTTTTAAACACTAGGTGGGCCGATAGATGTGTCCGGGAGTGTATAATTATTAAAAGATATAATAAAATAATGATTATGTTTACTTTGAATTATGTATATTTTAAATACTCTTTAGTAAGTATATTTATTAGCGATAGGTTTATCTTAATAAAAATAAAAGTCTTACAACAATGCAGTGTAAACTTTACTAACTTACTAATCGCTAGTATGAAACGTAAATTTTATATCACTCTTATAAAAGTCGGTTTAATATCAATAATTTATTACGTTAATATACTTTTATTACTTTAGTAATAATTTGAATATATTCCTATTTAAATGCTATGTAACATATATGTTTATATTAAGTAGAATATGTTTATTATAACATACAAAAAATGTAATTTGTTTTTTTTGGTTTTTTCTATTTATCTTTTGGGGCTTTTATTGCTTAGGGACATGAGCACAATAAAAAAACAAAAAAAATAAAGTAAATTATTATGAAATGTGAATTTATGTTGTAAATAATAAAAATGGTGCCCGGTTCCAGTTTAAAGATAAACTTAATAAGAACTTAAATGTTTGTGAACTTACCTAATAATAAGTCATGGAGGTAAAAGTGTTAATTGAAACGTTTAGTTAGTTTTATATCTATTAACTACAACACAGTCAACTGTATTATAAGATAAACAGCTGCACAACTAAATAAAATTGTTGTGTATGTTTGTAACATAAAAATAACAGCTTTATTTCTTAATACATTTCGATGTATACTCGATATATATACCTAAACCACGTTTTTTGAAACATACGTCTGTTTGTTCCGGCTAATCTCTGAAACGGCTGAACCGATTTCGACGAGACTTTCACTGGTACATAGCTGATGAAACTGGGAGTAACTTAAACTACTTTTTTTTTGAATAAAGAATAGTATATCTCGTAAAAAATATTAAGTTTGAATATTCGATACAAACAGAGAAGCTGTGTGTATTTTATGTAACAATAACTGTATTGTTAAATACAACGCGGACGAAGTCGCGGGTAATAGCTAGTTAATAATATAAGTTGATAAATAGAAAAAAATACGTAACAGTTCTTTTAAGATGGAGTACACAAAAGCCGTATCCGAATACTTCGCGGTAGACGGAGCGGTAACACGTTTCTATTATATTATTCCAAGTTAAGTTAACTGATTAACAATAAACTTACGTTAATCTACTAATTTAACAACCACTACACTAATATAACTAATCGTAACAAATATTTCATTAAAAAAACAGGTTTAACTTTTCAGAAATAATTTAAACGACTCGCCGGCGTCAGTCTTTAACAAATACTAGGCTAGTATTTCATTACTGTTATACTAGTCCAGTAATAAATATTTTAGTAATCAGTATTTCATTTTCATTACGTGATTTTTTAATAAATAAGCTTTTCAATCGGATTAAGTAATTTTTGCTTACTTCTGATCAGTAAATTTCCACCAAAAAGCGGGTTATTTCAAAGTACTGAACGAGGAATTTTTTTATTGAATCATTGAGGTTATAAATTTAAAGTCGGTGATAGAAGAATGTGCAGTCGTTAGTTCGTCTAATATATATCTAGATTTGTTATGACATAATCTCTTACTTGTATTACAACAACAAATAAACCTGAAAATTTCATAAGCGAATAATGTCTAGCAGTAAACGTCTATCGGCTTGCGATGATATTACAAATGTAAATTTTCATTTAATCAATACGAATGATTGTTATTTATAACAATAGCAAAAAAAAACTATTTCATGTTAGTTTGTTCTAGAAATAAATTACAATACCATTTAATTTTGTTTGCTTCGGACGATTATTAATAACAACGCCATCTAGCGGCGAGAAAGTGAATCTTTTTTCCCGCAAATACGGTTTTGAACACAAATCCATTATAATATTTTTATAAACACGGATAGTTCTTTTTTTAAAAAAAAACTTTTACTATGAATTGCAAAACCATTTGGTCCTTTTGCAGTTGTTTAACAATGAGTTTGTATATATTTATGTGTAAACTTATTAATTATTCAAGCGATGGAAGACCGCTTGCCTGCTCCTAACAATATTGCGCTTTTTTGTTACGGCTGACATTGATAGAAAGCTTAATATGAATAATAAAAAAGTAAAGCCAGCATCACGCGGTGTTCCCAGGCGGTCACCCATCCAAGTACTGACCGCGCCCGACGTTGCTTAACTTCGGTGATCGAACGAGAACCGGTGTACTCAACGTGGTATGGATGTTGGCTAACAACATTCAACATTTGATATTCACGTAGACATTTTACAATTACTAGTTTAATTAAATCTTTTTACTAAATGACAGATAGATAAAAACGTTTATTGTAACTGTTAGATATAGAGAATAATAATTGATTACCAACATTTTGTTAGTAAAATAGTAGGTATAACGACTTTTTTAAAAGACTTAAATGAAAAAAGTGACGGTACGGCGTAACATAGTTTCGCTATAAAAGACAGATGACTGTGATTCTCGCGACATTCGTGTTTGGGCTGTGTGCGAGGTGTGAGCTCTGACTGGTGACGTGTGAATGTGAGAGGTATGACAGATTGAATTTATATTTTAAATATAATCTTTCTAATATAACCAACATAAACACACACACATACACGCAAACAAGCATTTTTTTTTACATAATTACAATTAACTATAATGTCTCTGGCAGATACAGTTAATCAACTATGGATTAGATAGCTATGGCAGAACATACAAATCGTACATAGACGAGATATATAAATTACAACTAAGAATTATTAAAACTATTGTGCCTTATAAAATTAACAACAAGTACAAATATGATGATAAAGGTCTATTTAACTATTGCAAGTTAAATGTACATGACAAAATTAAATTATTATTGTTAAATGATGATAATTGTTCAGGTTCACTTGAACAATACAGACGTCCATCCAATCTCAGAGATCTCGAAGCTATTAAAAAATTTGTCATCCCGAAATACAACAATGTTTATAGTTCTAGAATATCTGAACATATAGTACCTGATATTATAAATAATCTTTCTCTTGAAATCCAGGACATTGTTGTATCTTCGGGATCATGCCGAGCGAGATTAAAGAGATATCTGATAGAAAACCAGCCTGGATGTATGTTTAATTAAAATATAATCACGACGACTGTACCACCTAGATAAACCGTACTGGTTTCCGGGTAGTATCAAGCTAATTTTCTTGTGATTGTAATTAATGTCTAACAATAAATTAAAAAAAAAATGACACAATGATACAGATATAAATGTAGATAGTGTGTGTGCTGCAATGGTACAAAAGGCCATAGCTCAGGTTATTCCCCTGCTGGAGGTGAAACACTGATTTTCAACTACCGCCCAGAGTGCGGTCGCGTTAAGAGTGATTCATTGCTCCTAAAATAAATTATTCATTAAAAAAATATATAATTGTTAACAATAGATATACTTAAATATATTGTACGCAAAACAGAGAATATTATATATAATTAAAATAAATAATTAATTTTTTTTTTTTTTTTATTAACTTTGTTTATGTATTTATATATATATATAAAATATGATGTGTATATATATTTTTTATATTTATAATATATCATATGTGTATTTATAATATTTGTATTTTATTTGTGTGTGTTTCTTTTTTTTTTTTTTTTAAAGCTTGTTATGCACCTACCTCATAAATTCTCTGCACCACCTAAGGTAGACTGGCAGATAATGCCAAAGGCATTAAGTCGACCTGTACACTTTAGTGTATAAATAAATAAATAAATAAATATTATATGCCACAATTAAGTGTTTTCACGTACTGTTATTCCAGTAGGAAGAGTTTTAAAATGTTTTTTGAAGGTTAGAATGGTGTTAAATGGTGGATGTATATCATTCCAACACTTCGTGGCCTGATGACGAAAACCGCCCGAATTTTCTTTTTTTTTTTTGTGATAAATGATGTTCTTGCTTTGGGTCACCTTTAAGACCGTCAACAAGGCTACATCGGACCCTGGGCTCGCGGATCCGGCATCCGCGAGCTGACGTTATAAATAAATACATAAATATGTACATAGAAATACTATAAAGAGGAGAGGAGATAGGTAAGGCAGTATTGGATGGAGTAGGGTTGAAGAGCAGGGCAGTTTTATAAGAGGGATGAGAAGAGGAACGATAGTGAAATAAATACACAGATATGTAGAGTAAGGTGCCCTAAGTGCGCACGGCACGCTGATTTTGGCGAAAACTGCCCGAAAAAGCAACAGCTTTATGTTTATAATAAGAGAGGTAGTTTCGCGAACTTCTATTTGATTTATCTTGAATAGGACAAAATTTTATTTTAGAGTATAAATATTCTGGTGTCTTATATTTTAAAACCCCAATGACAGAAGTTTCCACAAACATTATCCATGTACCATACAGAGTTCTATATTGGCTACAAAGACAGTTACATAACAAAACACTGATAATAATATTTAAACAGAATTCGTAAATTTGTTAATAATAGTTTGTAGTTGTAATAGAGACTTAAAATTTATATTAGCTACATCTTCTTTGTAGCGAAAGTCCAAAGAGGTCTTGAAAATGAAGCGTCAAAAACTAGTAAGCTAAAGTATAGACGACGAATCAGATTATGATGATGTTTTGTATCGTTCATTATTAAATGCACGATTTAAATGAATATTTATTATTTAAATTCAATTAATCAATTGTAATTATTATATTTAAATACCAGTAAAAAAGATTTAAATAAATAGGATAGTTTAAAGAACAATAGTAAGCAAATAATTGCATTTTGTATTTAACTCAATGAGCGCGTACTACACGGCGCCGTGTATTCGGCTTCCAGTAATAATTTAAAACTGTTTTCAGTTTTTTAGATATTTTTTTATTAATTCTGTATTAGAAGGCATACACTATTACCTATAGAAATAATAATATTGTCTCTTCCCTTATTACACTACAGGGTCGGTTTATAGTACAAAAAGAATTTTGTTAGAGAAAAGTCATTGAATGTGTTAAAGGATTTGAGTTGATTCAATTGGGTTGTGATTTCTGCTGTACTTCACAGGGGTTTCAGTCTAGACCCTCCATTTCGCAAACAGACAGTGTTGCCAGCTTAGCCAAACTTGCGACCTGATTCTGGAAGATCACACTCGATTCACTTGTATTTTTGATCGCGTAAGAGAACTATTAATTTTAGCTGTTTCATCTAAAATTATCAAATTACAGTCGTTTTAAATCTTTAATAACGTCTACGAAAAGGAACGGTAGCTGGCAACATTGTCTTCGCTAGAAAAAAAATAGTTTTTGATCCTAGTTGAAAGTTGACTTCGTCGAGAATATCCTTTGCTTTGTATAGCTTGTTTAATAAAAGCGCCATCTATATTAATAAACTATTTTTTAGTTTGTATTAACTAGGCCAATAGATGTCGCTTAAATTAATTATGAAGTAGTCTAGATATTTGTAGGAAAAACATTCACTTGTGGATACAAGGGTTTCGTACAGGTAAATAAATAAATGATTTTTTTTAACAAATCGGAAAAATTCAATATTAGATTTATTTAGTAACAGAAACAATTTCTACATTTCATGTCAAAAATAATGAATCAAGGCTCCGCGGATACAAATTAAAACTTATTAGAATATGAACGTAACGAAAACCACTTTTACATGTAAATATATTATTCATATATTATAGCTCATACATTATTCTAGCGTAGACTGTCAGTACATTTGCTGGTTTGAATTATTGAGTTACTTATATAGAAAGGTTACTTACTAGATTTTTCGATTAAGGAGCACATTAATCCTGTGTTAACTTTAAACTAAAATATATTCTCGACAGATTTGTAAATTATAACCTAAATATTATTATCATTCGGAATCATCACATGTTCCATCAGATAGAGCGTAAACCTCATCTACCAGTGTCTACTGATGCGTAGTAAACTTACTGCTTAATTGACTGTAGAGTTATCCTGCCAATTGTTTTTTTTTTGCTATTAATGAATAATTTTTGATTTTTAATTTTTGTTTCTTCTTCATATCAATGCTGATCATGAATTCGTGATAGTTTTTTTCATGTTAGTCTTCTCGGTGTATTTTACAGTTACATAGAATTTACATGGACACATAATCTGTTAGTTAACTAGTTATGCGCGATGGATGCTTTCGGATTGTTTTTCGTGGGCGCGAATTTTTCGTTCGCCGCCATCTTCTAATACCTACGCCGTTAGCAATGGTCGCCGCCGGCCGGGACCGCTCCCGAGTTTACTGGAATATTTAACTGGACGCTTGTTATATTCATTTGTAACTGTAAAACCGCCGCTTCAGTGTCGAATAAATGCATAACGCTTGTTGTTTATGCTATTTTTGACACTGTTTTAGACCGTTAGAGGCGGCAGCGGCGACGTTTCGGCGCGTTCGGATATTCGATCCGGAGCTTTGCCTATACTTTTATTGTCTATTATTTATTTTTATTTTACAAACGCACAAGATTAATCCTTAAGTTTTTTAATTGGATCCGAATCTAATTTTTAATGATTATTGTATTATTAAAAAAATAAATACTGTTCCATGTGGCACAAGATAGGCAGAAATTCGCAAAACTGATGGCCAACCATAATGGAGAGGGACTCGAAAAATAAAATTAATAAATTTATTATTTGTCGCCAAGTTTAAATGGTATGGGGTATCATTTAAAATATTATTTAAAACGAGGATGAATAAAACAGAATAGAAAATACTTTATTGCACACCAAAATATACAGAAATTAACAAATCACTTTGCTTGTTATATGATAAATGCACAATGGGCGGTCTTATCACTATGAGCGATTTCTTCCAGACAACCTTTGGATGGAAAATATGTAAAGTATTAAGTAAATTTGGTGCGGGTTTTTATTAGGAAATATAATATTTAAGAATAGATGTATTAACATATACTTATATACACATACATGAATACTCAAAGTAACTTATTTTTACATTTGTAATGAAAGATAGAATTTACAGACAAGGTTCTTAAAAGCTTGCAGTGACTGTGAGTGTGAGTCTGATGAATATGTGTAAGAGCTATTTGGATGGTAAATGCAGTATTTATTTACTTATTAGCACTAAAAGTTTGAGTTATAACCTAAAATAAAATCAAAAGCCATTTATTAGTTTATCACCATTAGATAGTAAATAACGAATTTAATAGTATGTGTCGATATTATTTAAAAGTAATAAAAAAATCGCTGGAATCTATCAGCACAAGAGCGATCGGAGTTGGGATCTCTGGGTGGGGTTTATACCCAGCAGTGGACATCTATTAACTGATGATTTGTATAAAGAAAGAGAAGTCATACAAAGAGCACCAAATATAGATTTTGATATTAATTATTAAGCTATTAAATATAAATTTTATGAAAAACTATTCTTAACTTATTTTTAATAATTAACTAACATTTGATCTAAATTTTAAGTGATGTTAAGTGACAATGTTCTTTTACTTGTTGTACTTACGTTATTACAATAATACTACATTTTGGGTATCTACTCGAAAGTGTATTAAGTATTTTTACTAGATACAAAACTCTTTAAAATGGAACAGAATAATAACAATAATTTCATACGACGTTTATAAAAACCAATTTTTAGCAGTAAGACTTAATATTACTTAACTGGCAGGTAACCAGCGACCCGCCATACAGTTATATGCAAACATTACTGTGTTCCAGTTCAAAGGGTGTTGTAGCTAGTGAAATTACTTCAGTAACCAAATTTAATATCTTGTCTGTGGGATGGCATTGCAACTAGCGCCATAGCGGGCGTGACGTGAATTACTCGTCTTATCACGTAAAAATAATTACTAATGTGTCCCAGCTGTGGGATTAACAAGTGTGCAGTAAATAAAGTTATTAATAGAGTGGACTGTGCAGAAAACGTTATTTCAAAATGGTAGGAAATCAATCTTCCTGTGAGGCGCCAAAAGATTGCCATACAAAAAAATATATTTAAACAAATTATTATTGTAACGGGACGTCTCCCTGCGGCGTCGACAGATGGCGCCAGTGGTAGGAAAGAGCGCGCTATGGTTCGTGTGATCGCGACTCGATATAAGTGCGCGCACATTTTTGGTCGTCGAGTCCAAGCAGTAGCTGGACTTTTTACCAGGTGGTAGGTCTCTCTTGCCGGAGACCGTCTGGGTATCACCGCAGCTCCTATTGCAACCGACAAATAGTAGTGTGCGAACATTACTGTGTTCCGGTTTGAAGCGCGCTGTAGCTAGTGTAATTACTGGGGTAACGAGACTTAACACCTTATGTCTCAACGAGCGCAATGTGGTGCAGTGTGTACCATCTTAACTAGCACCGCGTTGTTATCAAGCGTATCACTTACCATCAGGTGAACGTCTTGCTTGTCTCGTCGCATACTAGTATAAAAAAAAATGTCGACACACCTAATACTATAATAGTTTAACGAAAAAAAAATATTGAATTTTAATATCGTTAAATTCCATCGCCGCTTACCATCAGGTGGTATAAAAAAAGACGCTTGCGGTGATCGGTGACAGATATTACCGAGTCCGAGCTAATGAAAATACTACGACGGCTACTAGTATCAAAAACGTCCACTAGCATAAAAATTTATTTCAATTAAATATTTAACAACAAGAAAGTTGTTAGTTTTTTTTTTATTTACTGTTTTTTTTAACAAGTTTTAGTTTTTTTAATTTTTTTTTTAAGTAAAACCTCCGTGCGCTGTATCCGAACGCGGCCGGGCGCAGCGCCTCAATATTTATTCGATCTGGATACAATATGCATGTTCTATTTACGTCAGACGGCGCGCGCGGCGCCCGGTGCATTTGAATAATGTTTGTGTTTATTTGAATTTCGAATCCGGCCGGCGGCGGCGCGCGTTGCGAAACGGGTGACCGTGAATTTCTCACCTTTTTCTTTTTTAAATTTTCCGACGCCGTAACGGCGGAACATTGCCGCTTGGATTTTGGCGGGAACTCGTTACGTCACGCGACTAGTTTTTCTTTTTTTAAATCTCCATCCGTTTTGCGCTTCGGTGTAACGACGGACATTATCAATCATTTGGCGGGAACTCGTAACGCCACGCGTATAGTTTTTCTTTTTAATTCTCCATGTGTTCCGCGTCGGTGTAACGCCGGAACATTGCTGCTTAAATTTTGGCGGGAACTCGTTACGTCACGCGTCTAGTTTTTCTTTTTAATTCTCCATGTGTTCCGCGTCGGTGTAACGACGGCACATACAGCCACGTATCAAACAGCGTGGCTTTAAGCTTAAAAAAAGAAAAAAAAACGGAACATCCCCGCTTAAATTTTGGCGGGAAATCGTTACGTCACGCGTCTAGTTTTCTTTTTAATTTTCCATCTGTTCCGCGCGTTGGTGTAACGACGGCACATAGCCCTGTATCCAATAGCGGGGCTTTAAACTTTAAAAAAAAAAAGAGAAACGACGGCACATACAGCCACGTATCAAACAGCGTGGCTTTAAGCTTGAAAAAAGAAAAAAAACGTCGGAACATTGCCGCTTAAATTTTGGCGGGAACTCGTTACGTCACGCGTCTAATTTTTCTTTTTTTTTTATCTATTAGCTTTATAACACGGATATCCGTATCCATAAAACCTCATCCGGTGTATAACGGTGGACTTCTACCTACTACTATCACACTCATTGCCACTTTTTTTATTTTCCCGCTTTTTTGTGACATAATTTTTCAATGCTTTTATTTAAACTATTTACATTATTTATCATTACTTACAAAACCACATATTTATAGAAAAAAAATATTTTTTGTTATTATTAATTACAATATACTTTAAACAATATTTAACTAATTCATTTTCTATTAATTCGTATAAACTATCTCTTTCTATACTTATCTCTGTCTTACTCGAAGTCATACCATAACTCTCATTGCCAGTTAGCACCATATGAAATTATTATCAAGTATTGCCTATTGAAAAAATTATTATATTGTTTTATAGATAATATTTATGATAATCGATTTAAATATTTTTTTTTATCTTTATCAATAATTGTTTATTTATTTCTGATGTTTACAAATTACAATTTTTTTTTCCTCTTTTCTCTTACATTATTGTTCAGCGTTTTTTATATCCTACTTTACTATTATTTGATTTATTTGTTACTATCTTATCTATTTATCATATTTTTATGTCTATTTTTAACTATTGTAATATTACAGATTATAAAATATTTGTTTACCAGTTGGTAATTAAATAATAGAATGTCGACACTGGACAAAATTGTGTTTGGATTTGTAAAGAAATTGTTTTAATTTAATGTATGTAAATTGTAATGTGAGCGGAGAGGATAAATCGCTTTGCTTGGGGATGGTGACGTCACGCTAACTTAGCCGCTAAGTTAAGGTCGTTGCTTAGGCAATAAACTGTTGCGGTGGTAACTTAACACCAAACGCCGGCATTAGCGTTTACTTTCACCATTACTCTCGCTTCGGCGTGCAAGTGTTTATGACCCCCACTGCGGGGTTTAGTGTTGCAAGTTGGGGATTTACGGTGGTAAGGATCGCAGGGTTGTCATTTGTCTAAACAAACCTCTTTATTAGATGTTGCTATAAAGCGGAAAATGGTAAATGTTTAGAATTCGTAATGGTGAATACCATCTTTACACAAATCTCTTTGCCGCTCAATTAAATCTGCGATTCCGAACCACAGATAGCAATTTAAAATTAACTAATAAAACTAAAAATGTATCATTGCAACTATCGCCATATTGTTTGTTTTGATTAATAATTAAAAATGTGTATGTAATATGATGAAAACATGGCAACCCTGTTGATTGTAACAAAATAAAATATCTAATAATTGATTTACGCGACAAGTGGCAGGCGTGGGAACGTTGTGTGGGCTGTTTTATGGACGTTCGCGCATGCGCGTTGCGTGCGCCCTGACGTTTGCGAAGTTATATAGGCGGCCGGTGCAATAGATCGTGTTATATTAATTGGCGGTACTCACGGGGCCGGACACACGGCGCCGCGTAACAATACGTAACATCTAATAACAATGGCGTAACAGCCCGCGAATACAGCAATTATTATTATTTCAGATATCATTAAACATTATAATTAATTACGTATAAGTCTTTTAATAGTGGAAGTAGATTAATTTGAGGTTATAATTTTGCATTAGCTGTCAACGCGGCGGCGTGTGTTTAGTCATTTAGGCGGGAACTAAATCTTCCCTCTCCTTCCCACTACACTGATTCTAATCATGTCATCTCGTTTGTTCGTAATTCATAAAACACGTTGCTATACATAAAGTAATTAATTTCAATACGTTTAAACGATTTTTAAAATTGCTACATTAATTATGTAGTTATATAATATTATTATTAATTAAAAGAAATGTCGTTTTAATAATATAATAATTAATTATACACAATAACAATTCATATTTTATTAAATGACAATAAATGTTCCTGACAGTCGGAGACGGAGATGTTTTTTTTATCTGTGCCAAATTGGACACATTCAAGATGGCGGCGTGTTACGCGTATGATTTTCGCCTAAATTATTAATGTAGCTGTTATATTGAATTTTGTGATTCAACTCTCCATAAAATATACTTCTCTTTCAGTATATATTTAATTTTTCAGCTTTTACATTACAAGTCACTGAAATCAGAAATGGCGGGAATCTACGGTGAAACGCCATTTACATCAAAACAGCTACGCCATTTTTACTATAATCATACTACTATTTAATTATTATCAAATTTAAAAGTAATAGATTATTAATATTCTAAACAATTGAATAATGTTTAATTTTTTTTTATTTGTAAATTTTTACGTCTCTGTCTCTGTCTCATATCTAAAAAAAACTTTTTTTTAATTTTATTTCTGTACAAAAATATGTAATTTATTTGTTTTTTTTTATTTATAATTGATTTACAATATTCCGTTTAACGGTTAATAGTTTTTAATTTTTTATATTTAAACGATCTAGGATACGTTTTTGTTTCACTTTAAATTCTTAGTTATTTACTTGGAATTATATTTAAGTGATCCAAGCTATGTCTGCTTACATTAAAGATGTAAAATATTTCGTATAACGTTTTATGTTATGTGAAACAGTATTTAAGTGTCGTGTCATCTTTTTTGGAGAACAATAATAAAGTAATATATGCAATTACTTAGTGTGAAATATAATATGTGTAATTACTGGGGTAACGAGACTTAACACCTTATGTCTCAGGCGACGAGCGCAATGTGGTGCAGTGTGTATCATCTTAACTAGCAGCACGTTGTCATGGGCAAGCGTATCACTTACCATCAGGTGAACGTCTTGCTCGTCTCGTCGCATAGTAGTATAAAAAAAAAATAAAAAAAAAATAATATAACAATAGTGTGTAGGAATTCATTCCAGTTTTTTAGAAGTCAATGGAATTTCTTTTTTTTTAAAGATTATTTTCTCTTAATATTTAACAATAATTATTTATCATTTTTTTTCTAACAAAATGTTTCGAAATTATAATATTATAGCTCATTTAATAATAATTATTCACCACTTTTTTTATCTGTGCCGAAACGTCAAAATGAAAATTGGACATATTTAAAATGGCGGCGTGTTACGCGTGAGGATTTACCTAAATGATTAGTGATTGTGATCGCTGTTTGTGATTCGTTATACGTATGCAAAAGGCACGGGTTCGATTCCCTATAAGCTTGAGTTTCAGATATAAAAAAATTTATGATAGTTATTTGTTTCAAGTAATGCGATTGCTCGTAACAATAGTATGTTAGAGTTTACAGACGCCTTTAGACGTTACTTGTTATATATAACCTTCGAAAAAACAGTAAAGTTCTCGAATTACTGTTTGGCAGTAGATATAGGAGCTGCGGTGGTATGGTGGTAGTTGTCGCTATCAGTAATGGTCATTTGGAGGTAGATTGATGTTACACGAATAAAAGGTATGATACAGTAATCTTTAAAATTTCTTTGTTTCTCCACAAGCTCAAGTATATTAGGGATCGAATCTTTGCCTTTTTTAAACGTTTAAAAGCGTATTTTCGCATCACAAAATTCGCTACAACTTTATCAGTAATTTAAACACATATCTTATGCGCGTGTAGCATGCGGCCATCTTGAATAAGTCCAATTTCCTATTCAATATTTTGGCACAGATAAAAAATATGATAAATTATAAACATCGTCACTTCTTTTCCTTCTAAAGCTCATGGTTATTGGGAATCGAACCCGCGCTTTTTTTGCAAAAATAAAGTGTATTTCCGCATCAAAAAATTTACTATCACAGCTTCGCTGATAATTTAGCCGGGCATCATACGCGCGTGTAACACGCCGCCATCTTGAATAAGTCCAATTTCCCATTCAACGTTTTGGCACATATAAAAAATACGATAAATAATAATCATCGTTACTTCTTTTCCTTCTAAAGCTCAAGCTTATTGGGAATAGAACCCGCGCCTTTTTTTAAAAAAAAAAATACGATAAATAATAATCATCGTTACTTCTTTTCCTTCTAAAGCTCAAGCTTATTGGGAATAGAACCCGCGCCTTTTTTTAAAAAACAAAGTGTATTTCCGCATCACAAAATTAGGTACAGCTTTATCAGTGATTTAGGCAGAAATCATATGCGCGTGTAACACGCCGCCATCTTGAAGAAGTCCAATTTCACATTCAATATTTTGGCACAGATACAAAATATGATAATTAACTCTCAGCGTCATTTCTTTTCCTTCTAAAGCTCATGCTTATTGGGAATCGAACCCACGCCTTTTTATCAAAAACAAAGTGTATTTCCGCATCACAAAATTAGGTATAGCTTTATCAGTGATTTAGGCAGAAATCATACGCGCGTGTAACACGCCGCCATCTTGAAGTCCAATTTCTCATTCAATATTTTGGCACAGATAAATAATAGAATAAATAATAAACATCGTTATTTCTTTTCATCCTAAAGCTCATAGATATTGGGAAATGAACCCACGCCTTTTTTTCAAAAACAAAGCGTATTTCCGCATCACAAAATTAGGTACAGCTTTATCAGTGATTTAAGCAGAAATCATACGCGCGTGTAACACGTCGCCATCTTGAATAAGTCCAATTTCCAATTAAAAATTTTGGCACAGATAAAAAAGATGATTACTAATAATGATCGTCATTTCTTTTCCTTCTAAAGCTCATGCTTATTGGGAATCGAACCCATGCCTTTTTTTCAAAAACAAAGTGTATTTCCGCATCACAAAATTAACTATCACAGCTCCGCTGATAATTTAGGCGGGCATCATAAGCGCGTGTAACACGCCGCCATCTTGAATAAGTCCAATTTATCATTCAATATTTTGGCACAGATAAAAAATATAATAAATAACTATCATCGTCATTTCTTTTTCTTCTAAAGCTCATGCTTATTGGGAATCGAACCCACGCCTTTTTTGCAAAAATAAAGCGTATTTCCGCATCACAAAATTAGCTACAGCTTTATCAGTGATTTAGGCAGAAATCATACGCGCGTGTAATACGCCGCCATCTTGAATAAGTCTAATTTCCTGTTTAATATTTTGGCACAGATAAATAATAGAATAAATAATAAACATCGTCATTTCTTTTCCTTCTAAAGCTCATGCTTATTGGGAATCGAACCCACGCTTTTTTTGCAAAAATAAAGCGTATTTCCGCATCACAAAGTTAGCTACAGCTTTATCAGTGATTTAGGCAGAAATCATACGCGCGTGTAACTCGCCGCCATCTTGAATAAGTCCAATTTCCCATTCAACGTTTTGGCACAGATACAAAAAAACACACACATACAAATGAAACGCGCGTTAAATAAATAACACACACACACAAAATAATAACAGCATGTGATTATAGCGCTTCGAGAAAAAAATCACTGCTTTTAATATTTTAGCATTTAGTTTGTGACACACCTGAGGGGCGGCCATGTTGTTTCTGTACGAAAAGTATTAATCCATATTCGCCGATGTTTTTTGGCGTCTACCGCGTCTCCTCGGAAGGTCGGACGGCATTTGAATTTTCTTTTTTACGTTTATGCGACACTCGTTTCCGTGTGCGGGCAGGGATGTCGTAAGTTGGCGGGAAAAAAATCGTTTTTTTTTCTTGTGTATGGCAAGATATAACTATTTGCCAGTATCATGTTAAAGGTAAGGAAACTATACACGGAAAAATAGGATAAAACGATATTATTTAAGATCAGAAGATTTAGGCAAAATTAATATATGAATATACATAAACTAAATAAATGGAAATATATAAACATTACAATTTCACGTTGTTGCTAATTATAAAATGAGATATATTCCTGAAATATTTTTTAGGATACATACAAATGACATACGAGTAGGAAGAGGAATGTTCGAGGAAATTAAAAAAAAAATCGGTTCAGAGAAAAAAGTTCACTAACGAAGGAGGTCCGTTGCTATCTTATGCCAAGTCTATAGTTATGATAGCGATTAAAAAAGGTTATTAACTAATAAGTTTATTATATTGATTTTTGTTAAATGTTGAAAAGAAAATTACATTCACAGTTTTTTCTTTTTATTAATTAACGAAATAGGTTTGTTAATAAAAAAGTTTTCCGTTCCATTTTAATAATTACTATAGTGATCAGTAAAGTGACTATAATGCAGTAATAAAACAGTATCAATTTTGTCTGGAAAAATTCTTGGTTTTTGTTAATCAATTTCAATTGTTTGTTCTGTTCGATACATTGCATTAATATTGATTAATAACAGTAAAATTTAACTTGTGTGCGAATGAGATGAATATACATACTGTCAAGGAGACAGAGAGAGATTGATGAATAATTACATCATCGATTGTAAGAGTAACGTAGTAAAGATTTCAACGACTCTCTTTTTCGTATATTCAGTGCAAAGCATACATAGTGCGCATGCGTACCGTTACTAGACGAAGTAGCGAAGAAACGTTCCATCTCACTCACTCACAGCGTAAACCATATTAAATACATTTATTGTTGTCTCTTTTCTATCAGGCAATTGTCGTTAATGAACTTTTTAGTAAATTAAAGTAAGATTGTCACGTGATGTGTGATAATTACATTTAATTTTTATCAGCGGCGTACGAATATGGCAACCCTGCGCGCCGGCGATGTTTTTAACGAAAATTTTGACAGCGCACGGAATAAATTGGGTCAAAACGGGTCACATGTTGGGAAAAAAAAAATCCAACGCAGAAGTCTTCCGGTAGCGAAAAAAAAGAGACGAATGTTTGTTTCGTCTGTAATGCGAGGCGCAGTATGAAAAGCGAATGTTTTGTTACTGGTCAATTTAATGATTAACACGTTGTGCTGCGTCAGTCCCGCGGGACTGACGGTGAACTTGCCGTTTAGGCGGCGTCAGTCCCTGTGACTGTCAAAGAACTACCGTTTAGACGGCGTCAGTCTCGCGGGACTGACAGTCAACTTGCCGTTTAGGCGGCGTCTGTCCTTGGGACTGACGGTGAACTATCCGTCTAGGCGGCGTCAGTCCCTGGGGACTAAAAGTGAACTTCCATTTAGACAGCGTCAGTCCCTAGGGATTGACAGTGAACTTGCCGTTTAGGCGGCGTCTGTCCTTGGGACTGACGGTGAACTATCCGTCCTAGGCGGCGTCAGTCCCTGGGGACTAAAAGTGAACTTCCATTTAGACAAGCGTCAGTCCCTAGGGATTGACAGTGAACTTGACGTTTAGGCGGCATCAGTCCTTGGGACTGACGGTGAACTTCCGTCTAGGCGGCGTCAGTCCCTGGGGACTAACAGTGAACTTCCATTTAGACAGCGTCAGTCCCTGGGACTAACAGTGAACTTCCATTTAGACAGCGTCAGTCCCTGGGACTAACAGTGAACTTCCATTTAGACAGCGTCAGTCCCTGGGACTAACAGTGAACTTCCATTTAGACAGCGTCAGTCCCTAGGGATTGACAGTGAACTTGCCGTTTAGGCGGCGTCTGTCCTTGGGACTGACGGTGAACTATCCGTATAGGCGGCGTCAGTCCCTGGGGACTAAAAGTGAACTTCCATTTAGACAGCGTCAGTCCCTAGGGATTGACAGTGAACTTGCCGTTTAGGCGGCGTCTGTCCTTGGGACTGACGGTGAACTATCCGTCTAGGCGGCGTCAGTCCCTAGGGACTAACAGTGACCTTCCATTTAGACAGCGTCAGTCCCTAGGGATTGACAGTGAACTTGCCGTTTAGGCGGCGTCAGTCCCGAGGGACTGACAGTGAACTTCAGATTAGGAGGCGTCTGTCTCTGTAACTGTCAGAGAACTTCCGTTTAAGCGGCGTCAGTCCCTAGGACTGACAGTGAACTTGCCGTTTTGGCGGCGTCAGTCCCTAGGACTGACAGTGAACTTGCCGTTTTGGCGGCGTATGTCCCCGGGACTGACAGTGAACTTGCCGTTTATGTGATGAGATTACAAACATTTTGTTAATAAAATAGTAATTGTATTGAATTTTTAAAAGACTTAAATGAAAAAAGTGAGCGTATGGCATAACATCGTTTCGCTATTAAAGACAGACGTTCACCTGATGGTATACGCTTATGTATAACACGTGTGCTAGTTAGATTGTACACACTGCCACCACATTGCGCTCGTTTAGACATGAGGTGTTAAGTCTCATTACCCCAGTAATTACACTAGCTACAGCGCGCTTCAAACCGGAACACAGTAATGTTCGCACACTACTATTTGTCGGTTGCAATAGGAGCTGCGGTGGTACCCAGACGGTCTCCAACAGACACCTACCAGTACAGTATAGTGTTGCCATGACAATAAACCATGTTCACTCCCTAACCCCCAATAATACTAATTAACAGTATACATGATTATTGTGGTAATTATAAAGAAATTCTTGTATTGTATTATTTAATCAAATATATCTAGTTCCGTGGTTTTTTAATTCATCTGACTGTGGTCAATGCACGTGCTGTGCAGTTGTTATTCTTATAGAACCCACGCCCAACGTGGGGCTCCGCAAGACACTTATACAATAGCTTTTATCCTAATTTGTTTTGGACACAGTAACGATAAGACAGCGACCAAAAAAAAAATTACATTTGACACGACGTATAAATGACAACACCAAACCTTATTTAAAGTGTTTTCCTATTCAGTGGCGTACCTAGGGGGAGGCATTTTTTATATTTATTTATAGTTGTAAAGAGCAACTTATTCATTTCATATGTTCTAGGTATTATATACTCGTACGAAAAAGAGAGTCGTTGAAATCTTTACTACGTTACTCTTACAACCGATGATGTAATTATTCATCAATCTCTCTCTGTCTCCTTGATAGTATGTATATTCATCTCTTTCGCACACAAGTTAAATTTTACTATTATTAATGAATATCAATGCAATGTATCAAACAAAACAATTAAAATTTGTTTAACAAAAATTAAGAATTTTTTTCCAGACAAAATTGATACTATTTTATTACTGCATTATAGTCACTTTACTGATCACTATAATAATTATTAAAATGGAACGGAAAACTTTTTGGTTAACTAACCTATTATTTATTTAATTAAAAAGAAAAATTTGTAAACATAATTTTCTTTTGACTATCATAACCTATAACATTTAACAAAAATCAATATAATAAACCTTATTAGTTAATAACCTTTTTTAATCGCTATCATAACAATAGACTTTGGCATAAGATAGCAACGGACCTCTTTCGTTAGTGAACTTTTTTCTCTGAACCGATTTTTTTTTTAATTTCCGCGAACATTCCTCTTCCTACTCGTATGTCATATGTATGTATCCTAAAAAATATTTTAGGAATATATAATATCTCATTTTACAATTAGCAATAACGTGAAATTGTAATGTTTATATATTTCCATTTTATTCATTTTCTTCATTATATTTATTTTCTTTCTTGAATAATAAATGATTATTATAAGTTTAATATTTGATTTATATAAATTATGATTTCGAATAAAATTTTGCCTAATGGCGAAAAGCTCTTAAGATCGTGGATGGTATATTCACCATCGAAGAAAAGTATTTATTGTTTCTGCTGCAAACTGTTTGATAATATTTGTCAAGCAGGTTTTAATACGGAAAATGGTTTTAACAAGAAATTACAAATAATATAAATTTTGAGAGCATTATACACAATTTTTCTAGTATGAAAGCTAGAACAGTAGATATTATATAAATATATTTACGAGTGCATACAATATGTCTAAAAACATTTACTCTGTGTATTAATTAATATTGATTAAATAACTTAATAATTTATTTATGTGTGTTAATTTATAAAAACCACTATTTGATTGACTTATAATAGAAAGGGCGGCAAACTGGAGATCGCCCCGGGCGGCAAAAGTTCTAGGTACGCCACGCCACTGTTCCTATTTAATCTGTTTTTTTAGTCTCTAAATTCTTTGAATCGAAACTCAATTTAAAAAAGTCTTTATTTATTTTAAACTTTAAAAATCATCAAACTAATTTTTAAATAATTTATTTTAATTAATAATTAAAACTAGACTTGCTTTATTTATTTAAATTGATTTTTTAAAGACATTCAAATTTGTCAAATCAAATCACGCCATGATTGTTTTATTGTATTCAGTAACACATCGAGTGAAGAAGTTATTACATTTACAGTTCTTGTTAAATATTGGTAAAAAAAAAGGTATGAAATGAAATGAAAACTTGGTGTCGAACGCTGTCTCCGATCTACTTCCAGCTCCGACCTTCACATTCCTCTCTGCCAAACCAACTTCCTTTACAATTCATTTACTGCTCGATCTGTTAGACTTTGGAATGAGCTCCCGCCGAATATTCGGGCAGCTCGTAGTAAGGCTTCCTTTAAGCGAATGTTGTGGCAACACTACTTGTCACTATGATATATGCTCTTCTCCTCCTTTTCTGTACTTATATCAGCCATCATTTATATATATGTGTATGCTTCAGCCAATGTATAACAACCTTTCCTATAACATATGTACCAATCATAGTTGTGTCCGCCACTATTATTGTGTTTTATATTGTACTGTATGTAACTATACTCAACTACAAAAATAATGCACCCTTATTTATCTTCTCTGCTCAACCTATGGTAGACTGGGAGAGAATGGCTTATGGCATTAAGTCCGCCTTTTTGTACATTTTTCTTTGTGTGCAAATAAAGTTTTTAAATAAAAAAAAATATAGAAATAAAGTTTATTTTGAACAGTAAAATTAGTAAATAATTCATATAAAGTAACTGATAAAGAGTACGATGCGATATTCTAAAGAAAGTAAGTGATATTTCGTAAGTAACATGTAGTTTTCGACAAAAAGTACGTGTTAAATATAAAGCAGTAAAACATCTGCTCTATTTTACTGGTAATTGATAAAACAAAAGTATCCCGGTGAATATTAAAACCGTTTTATAAAAACCTCTGACGCAACTAATCGGAATAGTAAAACCTCTTTCGAAATTTTAGATAAGTTTTTTTTTTTATGATTTATACATGAACCGGCAAAGTTAAGGCCGCGATCCAATGAATATATACAGGCTTCGGAATTATATTAATGGTGAATAAATATATCTATCTCACTATATCTGGTGCTGAGTGCTGATCCAAGCCGTGTACTACGCTCTGGGTATGGCAATATACTTGAAGAACCTTTTGGACAAAGTCGCTCGCTAAATTATCTAATTTCCTTATTCGATGTGTATATACAGTGTAAAGTTATGTTATATGTATGTTTATATTCTTGCATGTATTACTTATATTTACTTCTTATCTAAACAGAGGCTTTACATCTTTAGTATATACAATTCTTACTCTTACTTATTTTTCCTGACTTTTCTCGTTATCCTGCTATTTATTTGTTTATATTTGTTTTTTCTCTCCTGACCTACAGGGTTGCCTGGAAGAGATCGCTTGTAGCGATAAGGACGCCCTTGCCCACATTGAGTTTTTAAGCTTAGTTTTTGTTATTTTGTGTAAAAAACGCGTTAATGTGTGCAATAAAGAATTCATCTATCTATCTATCTTCTATATCTATATCTCATCTCTAATTCAATTACCGATCCCTTTTACAAATCTTCTATAAGCTCGTAATAAGATATCTTTGAACCTTTATGGACGAGTCTTTTTCCGTATTATTCCGGTTGTCTTAAGACGAGCGCAATGCGGTACAGTGTCTCTAACTAGCGCTGCATTGTTATAAAGAGGCGTATATATCACTTAACACCAGGTTTTGCTCGTCTCGTCGTTCAGAAGAACCAAAAAAAAAGGGCTGACTAAAGAGTTGAAAATCAAAGTGGTCCTACAACACAACCCTGAGGAACACCTTGAATTATATTACTAATATTTTTTTCATAACTATCTCTGTAGTCTAGATATAGTAAGAACTAAAGTAACCCGTGTTATAGAAGCCAGTTAAAACGGTCCGAGTAGTAAGAAGTCGGAAAGGGATGGATAATTAAGAGTAGTCTCGTGTAGGTAGTTACAGCAAGGTCTATACGTGATAGACAACGGTGTGAATATTACTGCTGTGATTTGAAGGGCGTTGTAGCGGAATTACTTTGGTAAGATTTAATATTAATCTCAAGGTTGGATGAAGAATGAAGTGTAGTGTATATAACCCTAACTTCTTCTAAGTCGTATTTCCTCATGACCGACTTGTCAGATATAATGGAGTGGTATTGCTATTGCTTTCTCCATTTTATATACCAGTGCGAGCACGGATGGCCATGACATAGATATCCTAACTAGAGCTTTATTATTATGGGCAGACAGTAAGAATGAGAAGAAGAAGGTAGGAGATATTATCAATAAAAAATATCTAATATTACTGTCCTCAGTTTAATAGTATAACATATATATACTCTGTGTGTTTGTATCAGTGCACTCTTTGTTCTATTGTAATGAATTCCCGTGGCCTCTTGTGAGGAAATAAATTGGGTCAAACAATCGGTGTCAGGGGACGCGTGCCGGCTGACACGTAGGCACACGAAAGGACATGGTGGGGGAAAGGTTCGAGGAAGTACACGCTGATGAAGTACATATTCAGGGAGTACATGCTCATGAAGTACATGCTAATGGAATATATGTTTACGAACTACACGGGTATAAAGAACATGTTATGAGAGATGTTAATGAAGCGTATGCGAACACGCTTTGTGAGTATATGTTGAGGATGTGCATGGTCAAGAAGTAAGTGTTCGGGTACATATTGATGATATAGATGCTAGAAATGGACAAGCAATGGAAGTAGACGCTAAGGTACACAAATGGGATTGCGTTCGGGGTCAGGGTTTCTTTTCACAAATTAAAAGTTAATAGTAAAGGCAAGTCTTCTTCTAAATGTAGTTTACCATCAATGACTATAACTCTGTTTACGACGAGAGAACGTTTAAACTATAATAAAGAAGATAGTTAAGATATTTAATGGAAAACTAACTACACCAAAATCCCAAAATTTGATCCCAGAATTAGTCCAAACGAAAATAGAATTATCTGTGTATATTTTATTATGTATTGAAATTTGTAGGTCTGAGTAGTTACCACCCCATTTCTGTCGCCAAACTAGTCTTGACTACGATCTAGATTTAGACGATGTAGGCTTATAATCCCATCTAGTAAGCAATGTAATCCAGTTGGTAAAGCGCTCTAGTCTTAAACAAGCCTATTCAAGTTTTCATGATACATTATACATGGACGGGAACATTGACGCCGGCACTGTTCCAGTAGCCGGTAAGCTTTGCTGCTTTCCAGTTGAGTAGTAGAATTACTGTGGTAACGAGATCTATGAATGATATATACGTCTGGACACATCTATCGGCACACCTAGTGTTTAAAGTTTCGACGGTGTCTAGCTAAAAATAAATGTTAGGTGCAGCAATAAGTTTTAATGCAGTTTTGAAGATGATTTATTGGTCAACCTTTATGTATGTTTTTTTTTATAATTTCGAATTGATTTGGCCGGCAGAAGTTTTACAACTTGGGCGACAATTTAAGGCAGAGTATTCATATTTTTTGGTCAAAACTGGCTCTAAGTTTAGATTTGCCTTTTTATGGAACCAATAATCGGACACATCAAAAAAAAATCCAACTTGTGCGAAATAAAAAAGTTTTCTCCATTCCTGGGTCGTTGAAAACAATGAACAGACTTGAATTTTCGTTTTTTTTTTCATAATCCTAAAGTCAAAATTAAAAAAAAAACATACATAAAGGTTGACCAATAAATCAGCTTTAAAGCTGCATTAAAACTTATTGCTGCACCTAACATTTATTTTTAGCTAGGCACCGTTAAAACTTTTAAACACTAGGTGGGCCGATAGATGTGTCCGGGAGTGTATAAAAGAAATCGAACAGTATCCGGAGCGCGGGCCGCCGTGTTCACAATTGGGGTCAAAACAAGAAAAACAAAATGGTTGTTCCTAGAAACGTATGCTGTGTCGCTACGAATTTTACACGGGATTGTTCCAATTACATTTATATGTGAACGATGTTTTAAGGTTGTCGGTTTGTGCTGAACGTAGCGTGAAAGGAGTAAAAGAGAAGACACGCGAAAGATAGAAAGAGAGGATGAACGTTTTCAATTTCGTGAATTCACTACTGGTAGGTGTCTGTTAGCGGAGAACGTGGCACGTTGGCAATTGCATCTTACTTTACTATCACGTAAAACAATTGCATCTTGCTTTACTACTTTACTATCACGTAAAACAATTGCATCTTGCTTTACTACTTTACTATCACGTAAAACCTTTGATAATCCTTATATTAAAAAAAAATCCCGTCTCATGATAATCGGTGATGTAGTCGAGAAAGAATTAGTCTAGAAGTAGACTATTATTCATTACAGCACTCCCTACATCATACCTGAATATAAACCCCGTCGCCGTCAGACTGTTTTGACTCACATCGATGATATATCAAATCTCGTTACCGCAGTAATCAAACTGGAGCTCAGTAATATTTGATCGTACACAAAAGAATAGTTAATTTCCATCGGCAGCCCTGTCCAACAACAGGTCTCCGGGTGACTCAGTGGGTTTCGTAACAAACTTGAGGGTCGGAATACAAATCTTGTTTACGCGGCGGGCCTTGGCGACTCCATTCACTGGAATTCACTAGAAATTCGGTAAAACCGCCTAATTCTTATACACAAACCACTAGAATTCCTAATTGTAAGATAACATTCGTCTCATTATCTGTTATTCATTACTTCATTATCATTATCTATACAACTAAATAAAAAAGTGTATGTTTGTAACATTAAAATAACTTTTAATCGCTTTCCGATGTATACACTTTTGGCTGTTTGTTCCGGCTAATCTCCGAAACGGCTGAACCGATTTCGACGGGACTTTCACTGGCAGACAGCTGATGTAACGGGGAGTAACTTAAGCTACTGTTTTTCTGAAAAAATTTAACGCTTTCACGTAAAAATTATTAAAAACTTCAATATTCGATACAAATAGGGAAGCTGTATACATTTTCTATAACAATAACTGTTTTGCGGACGAAATCGCGGGCAACAGATAGTGTTTCATATTGTATATGTTTATAACTATTATATTTCGTAATTTAATTGCTTTTCAATACTAATTCAGTATATATTTGATATATATAACTACTATATAATAATATATACCTATTACCTAACCTTATTTCTATTTATCACATCACTTGTGCTATTTCTACACAAAAGTTAATAAACTTATCCCTTACTTTGTTATTACTTATTATTTCATTTAGATTTCCTTTTTTAATTTTTACACCACTGCGTATTTCTAAGTCTATTCTTTTCGCACTATATTTTTCACATTCTACTAATAAATGTTTTATGTCTTCTTCCGTTTCACAATCACAAACACACACGGGGCAACAGATAGTCAATCTATAAACGTTATTGGATTTATGGCTATAATCAAAAATCGTCTGTTTACTGTTAGGTATCATAAATCTGCTGTCTAGACTGTCACTGGCATCACCACCGAGATCACCACCACATCTCCATGTGAGTAGAATTAATAAGATAACGCTGATAAATGTATTACAGTTTGGAATCATTAAAAACAATTTCTTATGAATGATTATTTTATTTATTGTTTATTCGTGACTTATTTGATTTAATGTTATTAATAATGGAATCCCAAATGAATATAAATATGATTATTTTTAGTTTTGTTTAGTTCTAGAATGATAATTTTTAGTTTTGTTTAGTTCTAGAATGATAATTTTTAGTTTTGTTTAGTTCTAGAATGATAATTTTTAGTTTTGTTTAGTAAAGAATGATAATTTTAAATTTCGTTTAGTTCAAGAATGACAATGTTTTGGTTTTGTTTAGTTCTAGAATGATAATGTTATGGTTTTGTTTAGTTCTAGAATGATAATGTTTTGGTTTTGTTTAGTTCTAGAATGATAATTTTTAGTTTTAGAATAATAATTTTTAGTTTCATTTAGTTCTAGAATGATAATTTTTAGTTTTGTTTAGTTCTAGAATGATAATTTTTAGTTTTGTTTAGTTCTAAAATGATAATTTTTAGTTTTGTTTAGTTCTAGAATGATAATGTTTTGGTTTTGTTTAGTTCTAGAATGATAATGTTTTGGTTTTGTTTAGTTCTAAAATGATAATTTTTAGTTTTGTTTAGTTCTAGAATGATAATGTTTTGGTTTTGTTTAGTTCTAAAATGATAATTTTTAGTTTTGTTTAGTTCTAAAATGATAATTTTTAGTTTTGTTTAGTTCTAAAATGATAATTTTTAGTTTTGTTTAGTTCTAGAATGATAATTTTTAGTTTTGTTTAGTTCTAAAATGATAATTTTTAGTTTTGTTTAGTTCTAAAATGATAATTTTTAGTTTTGTTTAGTTCTAAAATGATAATTTTTAGTTTTGTTTAGTTCTAAAATGATAATTTTTAGTTTTGTTTAGTTCTAAAATGATAATTTTTAGTTTTGTTTAGTTCTAGAATGATAATTTTTAGTTTTGTTTAGTTCTAGAATGATAATTTTTAGTTTTGTTTAGTTCTAAAATGATAATTTTTAGTTTTATTTAGTTTTAGAATAATAATTTTTAGTTTCATTTAGTTCTAGAATGATAATTTTTAGTTTTGTTTAGTTCTAGAATGATAATTTTTAGTTTTGTTTAGTTCTAGAATGATAATGTTTTGGTTTTGTTTAGTTCTAAAATGATAATTTTTAGTTTTGTTTAGTTCTAAAATGATAATTTTTAGTTTTGTTTAGTTCTAGAATGATAATTTTTAGTTTTGTTTAGTTCTAAAATGATAATTTTTAGTTTTGTTTAGTTCTAGAATGATAATTTTTAGTTTTGTTTAGTAAAGAATGATAATTTTTAGTTTTGTTTAGTTCTAAAATGATAATTTTTAGTTTTGTTTAGTAAAGAATGATAATTTTTAGTTTTGTTTAGTTCTAAAATGATAATTTTTAGTTTTGTTTAGTTCTAAAATGATAATTTTTAGTTTTGTTTAGTTCTAAAATGATAATTTTTAGTTTTGTTTAGTTCTAGAATGATAATTTTTAGTTTTGTTTAGTTCTAAAATGATTATTTTTAGTTTTGTTTAGTTCTAAAATGATAATTTTTAGTTTTGTATAGTTCCAGAATGATAATTTTTAGTGTTGTTTAGTTCTAGAATGATTATGTTTTGGTTTTGTTTAGTTTTAGAATGATAATGTTTTGGTTTTGTTTAGTTCTAGAATGATAATGTTTTGGTTTTGTTTAGTTCTAGAATGATAATGTTTTGGTTTTGTTTAGTTCTAGAATGATAATGTTTTGGTTTTGTTTAGTTCTAGAATGATAATTTTTAGTTTTGTTTAGTTCTAAAATGATAATTTTTAGTTTTGTTTAGTTCTAGAATGATAATTTTTAGTTTTGTTTAGTTCTAAAATGATAATTTTTAGTTTTGTTTAGTTCTAAAATGATAATGTTTGGGTTGTTTTGGTCACCAAGAGTTTTTTAATGCTTTAGTCTGTTAATTAGATTAGTATTTCACCACAATTTCACTTGGTGTTAAGTGACAGTGATGAAGACGGTGAAGCGCGCTGATCTTACTCTGGCTAGTAGTTCCTATCCGGATAATTAAGTTTTTCGTTTATATAAACGATGATGATGATGATGATGATGATGATGATTAATGTCCCCACTGGGATTTGGGGTCTTCTCCCAAAAGGAAATCAAAGCACGCTGGCCAAGTGCGAGTGGTTATCAACTCTCCCAATTTTCTACTAAAATTACTAAAACCAGAGAACCCTATTTTTCTTATACTTTATTATGAGTAGCTGATATAAAATCATTTTATAACATAAATTTTTCAATAGGCTCTGCGTGACAATGATCTTTTACACATTTTCAATTTATTAAAACTGTCATTAATGATATTATTTTTGACAGTCAATTCCGTTTAATACAAATAAAAATCTGTTTATTTAATAATTAATAACATATCTGTATTTATTTGTATTAATAATAGTTTTAACTGAAAGAATAGGTGTTTATATTCTGTGGCTGTTAGGACGGCGCGAACGTAACCGCTCGTGCCGTCCCGCTCGCGCGCGCGTCTCCGCCCCCTCGCGCCGTCCCGCTCGCACTAACTGTATCCGAATCTTTGCCCGGCAATATGGAGCAACATCCAGATACAACGGTGTACGTCTGAATTATTCAATAAGTTTAAACTTCGCCACTAAAAATAACTCGGCCGCAGGAAGCGAAGCCTCGCCTAGCAACAGGCTTCACACGAGCTCATCACAAACAGCATTAACAGGAACAGAAGCTTCTCATACCATGTAACACTTCAAACATTACTTCAATTACTGGAGTAACGAGATAAATATCTAATGATAAATATAAATACAAGTCCAGTCAATCCTTTCTACCAGATCTAATCACTCGCTGATAGAACTCCACCGGACATAGTCCTTCTTCCAAAAATCATAGATTAGTACATTCTAGAACTACACAACCCAACAAAATTCACGGCAGAAGGAAAAAGAAAGAGTTTTCCTTAAAAAAAAAAACACTGAATATGGAAACGAGCCGAATTGTCCGAAATTCGTTAATATACAATTCTCGTTCGTTTCAGTTATGGCAACACTAACGGTTAGTTTTTGGGTTTGTTTTGGTCACCAAGAGTTTTTTAATGCTTTTATTAATTAGATTAGTATTTCACCACAATTTCACTTGGTGTTAAGTGACAGTGATGAAGACGGTGAAGCGCACTGATTTTATTCTGGCTAATAGTTCCTATCCGGATAATTAGGTTTTTCGTTTATATAAACGATGGTGATGATGATGATGATTAATATCCCTACAGGGATTTGGGGTCTTCTCTCAATAGGAAATCAAAGTACGCTGGCCAAGTGCGAGTCGGTTATAAAGTAACAACGAAAACGAATAGGTTCTTCGATTATATCATTATTGATTCTCGTCTTCTTTAGACGCTTACTTTATCACATCACAAATAGAACTGTTACTTCTTTTATCTTCTTTTTTATATATCGCACCACTCTGTTACCTAACTAATCTAATCAGACGATAGACAATTGTAAATTCTAGATTATTTAAATAAAAACTGTTACAGGTTCTTAGTCATCATTATTCACTTATCTTTGCTAGACGCTTACTGCATCACAAATAGAACTGTTACTTCTTTCATCTTCTTTTTTATGTATCGCAAACTCTCTGTTACCTAACTAATCTAATCAGACTGGATCTACATTTGCAAGTTCTAGATTATTTAAATAAAAACTGTTACAGGTTCTTCGTCATCATTATTCACTTTCATCTTTTCTAAACGCTTCACATCACAAATGGAGTTGTTAATTCTTTTATCTTCTTTTTTATATATCGCACCACTCTGTTACCTAACTAATCTAATCAGACGATAGACAATTGTAAATTCTAGATTATTTAAATAAAAACTGTTACAGGTTCTTAGTCATCATTATTCACTTATCTTTTCTAGACGCTTCACATCACAAATGGAGTTGTTACTTCTTTTATCTTCTTTTTCATATATCAATGATCTGCCAAGCTCTCTGTTACCTAACTAATCTAATCAGACGATAGACAATTGTAAGTTCTAGATTATTTAAATAAAAACTGTTAGAGGTTCTTAGCCATCATTATTCAATTTCTGTCTTTACTAGACGCTTACTGCATCACAAATAGAGCTGTTACTTCTTTTATCTTCTTCTTGATATATCAATGGTCTTCCATGCTCTCTGTTACCTAACTAATCTAATCAGACTGGATCTACATTTGCAAGTTCTAGATTATTTAAATAAAAACTGTTACATGTTCTTCGTCGTCATCACTGACTTATCTTTACTAGACGCTTCACATCACAAATAGAAGACAAAAGAGCTGTTACTTCTTTTATCTTCTTCTTGATATATCAATGGTCTTCCATGCTCTCTGTTACCTAACTAATCTAATCAGACGATAGGGAATTGTAAGTTCTAGATTATTTAAATAAAAACTGTTACATGTTCTTCGTCATCATTATTCACTTTTATCTTTTCTAGACGCTTCACATCACAAAAAGAGCTGTTACTTATTTTATCTTCTTTTTTATATATCGCACCACTCTGTTACCTAACTGATCTAATAAGACTGGATCTACATTTGCAAGTTCTAGATTATTTAAATAAGAACTGTTACATGTTCTTCGTCGTCATTATTCACTTATCTTTACTAGACGCTTCACATCACAAATAGACCTGTTACTTCTTTCATCTTCTTTTTTATATATCGCACCTCTCTGTTACCTAACTAATCTAATCAGACGATAGACAATTGTAAATTCTAGATTATTTAAATAAAAACTGTTACAGGATCTTCGTCATCATTATTCACTTTCATCTTTTCTAAACGCTTCACATCACAAATGGAGTTGTTACTTCTTTTATCTTCTTTTTTATATATCGCAAACTCTCTGTTACCTAACTAATCTAATCAGACGATAGACAATTGTAAATTCTAGATTATTTAAATAAAAACTGTTACATGTTCTTCGTCATCATTATTCACTTTTATCTTTTCTAGACGCTTCACATCACAAATAGAGCTGTTACTTCTTTTATCTTCTTTTTTATTTATCGCAAACTCTCTGTTACCTAACTAACCTAATCAGACGATAGACATTTGCAAGTTCTAGATTATTTAAATAAGAACTGTTACATGTTCTTAGTCATCATTATTCACTTTCATCTTTTCTAGACGCTTCACATCACAAAAAGAGCTGTTACTTATTTTATCTTCTTTTATCTTCTTTTTTATATATCGCAAACTCTCTGTTACCTAACTAACCTAATCAGATGATAGACATTTGCAAGTTTTAGATTATTTAAATAAAAACTGTTACATGTTCTTCGTCATCATTATTCACTTATCTTTTCTAGACGCTTCACATCACAAATGGAGTTGTTACTTCTTTTATCTTCTTTTTTATTATCGCAAACTCTCTGTTACCTAACTAATCTAATCAGATGATAGACAATTGTAAGTTCTAGATTATTAAATAAAAACTGTTACAGGATCTTCGTCATCATTATTCACTTTCATCTTTTCTAAACGCTTCACATCACAAATGGAGTTGTTACTTCTTTTATCTTCTTTTTCATACATCAATGATCTGCCAAGCTCTTTGTTACCTAACTGATCTAATAAGACTGGATCTACATTTGCAAGTTCTAGATTATTTAAATAAAAACTGTTACAGGTTCTTTGTCGTCATTATTCACTTATCTTTACTAGACGCTTACTGCATCATAAATGGAGTAGTTACTTCTTTTATCTTCTTTTTTATTTATCGCAAACTCTCTGTTACATAACTAACCTAATCAGATGATAGACATTTGCAGGTTTTAGATTATTTAAATAAGAACTGTTACATGTTCTTCGTCGTCATTATTCACTTATCTTTACTAGACGCTTCACATCACAAATAGACCTGTTACTTCTTTCATCTTCTTTTTTATGTATCGCAAACTCTCTGTTACCTAACTAACCTAATCAGATGATAGACATTTGCAGGTTTTAGATTATTTAAATAAAAACTGTTACAGGTTCTTTGTCATCATTATTCACTTATCTTTTCTAGACGCATCACATCTCAAAAAGAGCTGTTACTTATTTTATCTTCTTTTTTATTTATCGCAAACTCTCTGTTACCTAACTAACCTAATCAGATGATAGACATTTGCAAGTTCTAGATTATTTAAATAAGAACTGTTACATGTTCTTAGTCATCATTATTCACATTCATCTTTTCTAGACGCTTCACATCACAAAAAGAGCTGTTACTTCTTTTATCTTCTTTTTTATTTATCGCAAACTCTCTGTTACCTAACTAACCTAATCAGACGATAGACATTTGCAAGTTCTAGATTATTTAAATAAGAACTGTTACATGTTCTTCGTCGTCATTATTCACTTATCTTTACTAGACGCTTCACATCACAAATAGACCTGTTACTTCTTTCATCTTCTTTTTTATGTATCGCAAACTCTCTGTTACCTAACTAATCTAATCAGACGATAGACAATTATAAGTTCTAGATTATTTAAATAAAAACTGTTACATGTTCTTCGTCGTCATTATTCACTTTCATATTTTCTAGACGCTTCACATCACAAATGGAGTTGTTACTTCTTTTATCTTCTTATTGATATATCAATGGTCTGCCAAGCTCTGTGTTACCTAACTAATCTAATCAGACGATAGACAATTGTAAATTCTAGATTATTTAAATAAAAACTGTTACAGGATCTTCGTCATCATCATTGACTTATCTTTACTAGACGCTTACTGCATCATAAATGGAGTAGCTACTTCTTTTATCTTCTTTTTCATACATCGCAAACTCTCTGTTACGTAACTAATCTAATCTATCATTAAATCTCTAATCAATCGTAATCATCTCAAATCTAATAATCTAAATTCTAGGTTATTACCTAGAATTTAGAATTGTATATTTAGTATGATGTAGTTTTAAATATAAAATCATTGCATTAGCTATTTAAATCATAATCTAGGTCTTTCAATTTAAAATATAAACACTTTTTTTCTGTCTACTGTGAATTAATGCAATTAATTTCCGCTGACTTAGTTCAACTAAAAATCTAGATCAAATTAACTAGTGTCGAGTGACATCAGCGAATATTAATATACTTAGTGTTGTGTTAATAATATTTTAATGCTTCTTTTAAAGAAATAGGAACAAAGGTTTGAATTATTTTAATGAAAGAAATATCTGGATTATTTCAATGAAAGAAAGATCCGGATTATTTTGATGAAAGAAAGATATGAATTCTTTAAATTAAAAAGATCTGGAATTCTTTAAAAAAAGATCTGGATTATTTTAATGAAAGAAATAACTGAATTATTTTAATAAAAGAAAGATCTGGATTAATTTAATGAAAGAAAGTACTGAATTCTTTTAATGAAAGAAAAATCTGGATTATTTCAATGAAAGAAAGATCCGGATTATTTTAATTAAAAAGATCTGTATTCTTTAAAAAAAAGATCAGGATTCTTTTAATTAAAAAGATCTGGATTCTTTAAAAAAAAGATCTGGATTATTTTAATGAAAGAAAGATCTGAATTATTTTAATGAAATAAAGATCTGAATTATTTCAATGAAAGAAAGATCTGGATTAATTTAATGAAAGAAACATCTGGATTAATTTAATGAAAAAAACATCTGGATTATTTTAATGAAAGAAAGATCAGGATTAATTTAATGAAAGAAAGATCTGAATTCTTTTAATTAAAAAGATCTGGAATTCTTTAAAAAAAAAAAAAAGATCTGGATTATTTTAATGAGAGAAAGATCTGGATTATTTCAATGAAATAAAGATTTGGATTAAAACTTGTCTTCTAGTTTTTTGTGTGGAAGTCACACTTAAGGGTTGACCTTTCACTGAAGCTACAGATAATAGAAGAATCATTAAACCTTTTGACTACAGACTAAACAAAAATTCGTTATTAGTTTTCCATTACTAGTAAATGAGTAGTAACTTATATATTGAACAGTAATCGAACTGCACACCCGGACACATCTACCGGCCCACCTAGTGTTTAAAGTTTTAACGGTGTCTAGCTAAAAATAAATGTTAGGTGGAGTAATAAGTTTTAATGCAGTTTTGAAGCTGATTTATTGGTCAACCTTTATGTAGGTTTTTTTTAATTAAAATTCAGGATTATGAAAAAAAAAACGAAAATTCGAGTCTGTTCATTGTTTTCAACGTCCCAGGAATGGAAAAACTTTTTTTATTTCGCAAAATTTGGAATGTTTAATTGATGTTTCCGATTATTGGTTCCATAGAAAGGCAAATCTAAACTTTGAGCCGGTTTTGACCAAAAAATATGGATACTCTGCCTGAAATTGTCGCCCAAGCTGTAGCACTTCTGCCGGCCAAATCAATTCGAAATTAAAAAAAAAACATACATAAAGGTTGACCAATAAATCAGCTTCAAAACTGCATTAAAACTTATTGCTGCACCTAACATTTATTTTTAGCTAGACACCGTCGAAACTTTAAACACTGGTGGGTCGATAGATGTGTCCGGGAGTATATATACCATCGATACTTAAACATAAACTGACCGCATTATATAACGTTTGAGTTTTGGTTTTTCTTACACATATATATATATATATGTAACGCTTACGTCAAACGGACATTAAGGAGTCCGGTGCTGTATCCGAAATACGTAGTTTTTTAACGACGCTCTTATCCGGATCGAAAAAAAAGGGGACGCGGCGTAGCAACAGTATAAACTTAACTTACTGAAACAACTTTATCACTAGACAGTAATGAGTAAACTAATAATAAACGGGATTTATAAGAATAGATGTGCAGCTCCTATTATTACTAACAAACAGCATTTCGCATATATTACTGCGTTACGATTTTATTTGTGGTGTTGAATACTAACCACTCAGTTGTATCGACTCAATACTTAGTCTCCCCAAGCAATGTCTTCCACGATTAAGTAGAAAATTAAACCACTCGGCTAAATCAAACAATGTTTATTTTCTTCTTACAATCCCTTCACCGCTCACCGCTCGTCACAATCCGCCATCTTCCTTTTTCTCCTCCCTTTCACATCGCGTCTTAACTCAATTAAATTACTCACTAATCTTATAGCTAGATATTTCTAATCTTATCAAAATCATTATGCATGTCTGTTTATTATTTTAATAGAACATTTGTTTCAAAGCTAGTTAATAGTGCGTATAAGAATATCCAATAATATATGACCTGAAACGATCGATAATCGACAAATACACAACTCGAAAAACATACATCCTCTCATAATCGATATTGCTAAAACACACTAATACTTATATTACGTTACATGTTGATTTAAAAATTGACAAAATCATTACAGTGGTTATAGTAATTACTGCGGAGTATCCTTTCTAATATGCCCACTGCTGGGAAGGCTTTATTAACGACGTAGTCTAAATATCAAATGATGTTCTGTAAACATGTTTTTTAAACATCGGGGGAAAAAACTAACTAAGCGAGCTATTTTAATATTCACAAAAGGATGAATTTCAATTTTTTTTTTGTTCACAGCTAAACCACTTCCGGTTCATATTTAGCGATAAATATTTAGCGGGAATAAGTTTCGAAACTCCTGTTACGTGTCGCATTATCTCCTAAATGATAAACAACTTAAACATCAATATAAAATATACAGTGTTCGGTGTGAGTCGAGTTAACGCTTATTGAAAGATGCGTGAGCTTTATAACAATGGTGTTAGAGTCTAAAATGCAACGCGACGTTTGTTAAGCGAGCGGTCGCAGCGCGCGCGTGAAATGCAAATGGCGCGAGTATAAAATGGCGGACGCGCGGCCAGCTGACGCAGTGCCGGCCGGCGGACGCTCCTTGTTCCCGCCAAAACTCCCGCCGAACTAGTGTTGCCACTCGATTGGAAAAATTTCTTTTTTAGGAAAAAAAATCGCAATGAGTGCACTGCTGGTAATCGCTCTGATCGCCCTCGTGGCTTATAAGCTCCTCGCGCGCAGGACGGTAGCGTGGAGGAAGTCGACTAAATACGGGGCGGCGACGACGGCGGAGTTGAGACAGGCGCCGGGGCCGGTGCCTTTGCCTGTCGTCGGCAGCATGCACCTGCTGGGCAAGCACGAGTCGCCGTTCCAGGCGTTCACGGACCTAGCTAAGAAGTACGGGGATATATTCAGCATAAAACTGGGCAGCACCCAATGTCTGGTCGTGAACAACCTGGAGCTGATCAGGGAGGTGCTGAACCAGAACGGGAAGTTCTTCGGCGGCAGGCCCGACTTCCTGCGGTTCCACCAGCTCTTCGCCGGGGACAGAAATAATTGTAAGTTCAACTTCTATATACTTCGGCCACATACATCTCATTTGCATTTGATCTAGAACATTCTAGAAAATATCTAAAACATGTTGCAACAATCTAAACCTGTCAGACGGGATATTAAATTATAACTCACGCGCCCATTTCATTACAAAAATTAAAAAAAAAAAACAGTTTTTATGAAAAATAAATTAAAGTAATTGGAAATAAAAACTCTTTTTTAACAGAGGATACATAATTAAAAAAATATTATTTTCTAAATCTAAAAAATCTTGATAATATTACTTTAGCCAAAATCAATTTTAATAAAAAAAAATCACTTACCATCTTCAATGTATTTTTACACAGTGCACTAAAACGGATACCATTAGCACATATTAATTTAAAAACAATAATGTCACATCACTAGTCACCGACACACAGCACAGTATATAACCTATTTACACTAAAACGGAACCGGACGCGAAAATGTTTATTTTTAATTTTGCCAATGTCAAAGCCGGAACATGCAGCACTGCCTCCGGACCGGCAATAAACCCACAAACGAATCGCTGTTTGCACGGTGACCCACCCCCACTTCGTCTCGCACCACCCATACGCATTTTCACCCATACAAACAAAATGGAAGTCAATATTAACAAACATTAAATATTAAATCCCATTTCACTCATAACCTAAATTAAAATTATTTTTAATTTAATCCAATAGCTATTATATATTTAATAATTTTATAAAAAAAAAAAATTATAAAGTGGCATAACGTCGCGCAAACTTTTGTCTATTTAAATGTAACAAATTAAAGCACAGAACATTGTATTACGCGATTTGTCATTTAAATTTATTAAGTCGTATTTGTGATACAGAAGTTTAAATATTTAAAATAGTTATAATAATACTGTACCTCCCATGACTGACTTGATCTTGGCAGAATTCTTTTAAGAGATTCCATTAAGCATAAAGAAGAAGATACAGAAGTTTGTTATTCAGTTTATACGTTTTCGGGTTCGATTCCTATTAAACATATATAACCTCTTTCGTACACATGTGTAGTAGATGAAAGTATTCATTCTCGTGAAAGGCTTTGAGTCCCAGCAGTGGGAACATTAAGAGCTTTTTATTCTTATAGTCATAATTAGAAGACTCGCAGTCTTTTTAAAGTTAGGGTCTCAACTGAACCTGAGTATGTTCATCATTTGTCTTAAAAAGGAGGTCCGAGCTTCTAATAAGGTTTTAATGTATAAAGAATGTAAATGGTGGTTAGGTTTTTTAATCTGCCGCCATTACTTCTAATTGAGCTTAAAGTCGACATATTAAATCCGGAGTATTTTAAAACGATCACGCATGACCATCATTTAACATTATGTGATAAAAAAATCAATTGGGGTCAAGTTTTAACTAATAAAAAATATTTACAGTAAATTAAAAGAATATCAATTTCACGCCGCCATCTTGTTTAGATCATAGTAACGTTTGTTTTTCTTTTCGTTTTATATTATTATTATATTTATATTACTATAATAATAAATTTTCAAATATTTTACCTATTAACAGCGTCTTGTAATAGTCGACTAATTCTAGAATAAATCAGAACCTTCCGCTGTAACACATCGCAAATAAAAACCGTTTTACACCATACTTGGTATTTATACCTAGTATGGCGTAACACCCTTTTTGGATGGTCTTTATTTAAATATTAAAAAACAATCGATAAACACAATGCAGTGTAAATATCCTAATAAGTAACTTCTTTATGTTATCAGTTATTTATTAACATCAATAGAAACTCATTTTAATTTAATATCATATAAAGAAATGATCTTATTGATAAATGGAAACTTATTTTCTAGAACTTTCTAGTAAAAACGAATTTGTCGTTTTTAGCTAAATTTTTATGCGGAACCCTAACATTATTTAATGAAGACATTAAAACGATATGTCGGCGTTTAACTGGTGATTTAACCGATGGTTTAAATATGTCGCGTCCCGTATTACATGACCCAATAACTTGGACCTTGTAAGTTGAACACTCCACCTAACATTACGTTGAGCGGTGGTCCAAGTATGTAAAAGTCGACTAATAACTAAACAGTTCTTCGATCGTTTGAGAACTTTGTTACTCAATACAGTATTTCTCTTTATTAATAAATATACATCGACTTATTATAATCGGTTGTTAATATCATCAATAGCCATCTCATCACATATCAATCTCCCTCTATAACTTCTAGAACGGAAGCTTAAGTTCTGCTGTATTTTAGCATGAATAATAACAAAGAACAAATTACGTATAATTGAAACTTTATTAGTTTTGTGAGAACGAGATAAATATACTATGATAATAGTGGATAGAGAGAGAGAGAGATATAATGAAGTATTTGGGAGTAAAGTTTTGATAGTTTGTTTTATTCAATTTAATATTTGATTAGATATATCTGTCTCCCTCTGTCTCATACTATCTGTCCCTCTCTATTTCGAATTTTCAATTTGCGCGCGCAACGCGTACACGGCGGGATTAGAATGCGCGCGCAGCTTTGAGTCGGAGCGATGCGACAACGCTCCGTCTCCCTCACTCGCAGCGTGAACCGTATAAACTTGTCTCTTTCGTTTCGCGCGCTCTAAAATTCGCGCCATTGATGGCACGAGCACGGTTTGTGCGTGAGCCAATGTCATGTGTAGATGTACAAAATAAAATAATACAAATCTATTAAAAATTGTCTGCGTGATCAATCGTTCATGTTCTCATCTTCGCAATTGATGGCAAGAGCTAATGTTTTAGACGTATAAAATAAAAGGATACAAATACTTAAAAAATTATCTGCGTCGTCAATTCGTCCGCCATGTTTCTAGCAAACCGCTCTTCGCTTGTACCTCGCATGGATCGTTGTAATTCGACACGTAATACAAACAAATGCAACCGGCGCCTCACGCAATTTGCAGTGTGCGTGTTAAACCGGAGCTTTATAGCCTAGATCAGAAAAAAAATATCTAGTCAGCAAGCAACGTGGAATGTAAATATTGCCAGCAAATAAAATTGCACCGTCCGTTTACTCCACTTCATATTGTGACCAGAATACTTCTTACCACAGTATAGTATTAAACGACTGCATTACATAATTTTTCAGTATTATTTCATAAAAAAAAATTAATATTATATCATGTCTTTTTTATAATAAAGAATAAATGAATAAAAATTTTAATTTATCTCATCATTGTTTAATTACAAATTATGTAATTGGCTGTATGTTCGCAAAATTTTGTTTTCGGATGGTTTTTTTTTAATTTAACTAATTCATTTTATTTATCTCATTATTGTTTAATTATGTAATTGGCTGTATGTTCGCAAAATTTTGTTTACGGATGTTTTTTTTTTTAATTTAACTAATAAATTTTTAGACGTAATTGAACTTTTAGTAAATTGAAATTAATTTTTCATACTATAAGGCTGTACGGAAAAATACGATCGCTTTCAATAAAAAAAAAAACGCTATTGATTTTGTTTAGATTTTTTATTGTTTACGTATCAACAGATAAAATATTAATGGTCTGTTATAAAAATACTTCATTAAATACATCGAGCTTTTTTTTTTTGTATTAGATTTAAGAAGTGCATTTTTTTTTTTTTTGTTTAAAAGCGAGATGAGCCGGCTTAACCTATAAGGTGTATGGCATAATAAAGAAAAAAAAAAAAAAAGGGAGATGATATGATGCTGGCTGGTTAGAAATTATATGTATCGAATAATATGAGTATTTTTAAATAGTATAACATTAAATTAATTTCTATTGTTACTAGGCTGTACGGTGTAATCCGATGCCTTTAGGCTCGAATAAAAACTTGCCGATTCGTGTCTACGTTTCGCTCCAATTTTTTTCGCACGCTTTCAATTAACAATATCGCGACATGTTCACTTCCCCATTTCGTAGGTCGGCCTGTAAACTGACACTCACCACGAGGTGACATACGACACCACGGTTTTGACTTTTGACACACATTTAAATTATTATATTTCTGCGTGTTAGTTACGTCGATATGACAGAGACAATATTGTTTGTGGTACACAAAAAAGATTTATCGTTTTTTTACACTGTGATTGAGACAACGGTCTCTGTTGCCGGAGACCGTCTGGATGGATATTTTTTTGGCCGCTGTCTTATCGTTACTGTGTCCAAAACAAATTAGGATAAAAGCTATTGTATAAGTGTCTTGCGGAGCCCAATGTTGGGCGTGGGGTCGGTTCTACAAGAATAACAACTGCACAGCACGTGCATTGACCACAGTCAGAGGAATTCAAAAATCACGGAACAGGATATATTTGATTAAATAATACAATACAAGAATTTCTTTATAATTACCACATTAATCATGTATACTGTTAATTAGTATTATTGAGGGTTAGGGAGTGAACATGGTTTATTGTCATGGCAACACTATACTGTACTGTTAGGTCTCTGTTGGAGACCGTCTGGGTACCACCGCAGCTCCTATTGCAACCGACAAATAGTAATGTGCAAACATTACTGTGTTCCGGTTTGAAGAGCGCTGTAGCTAGTGTAATTACTGGGGTAACGAGACTTAACACCTTATGTCTAAACGAGCGCGATGTGGTGCAGTGTGTACCATCTTAACTAGCGCCGCGTTGTTATACAAGCGTATTTACCATCAGGTGAACGTCTTGCTCGTCTCGTCGCATAGTAGTATAAAAATCTTCGTAAGACATTATTCTTAAGTAAGCAGTAAGTATATTAAGAGAGTTATAAATATTTATTTTGAACTTCAATTGTCTATGGTCTCTACAATATGAAGCCATAAATAAAAGCTTCGTTCGTTTTCCTTTTACGCGCTGATTGCTGCGGGGCTCAACGCGCCATTAATTTTCAATTTCTTTCGTTTTCTCACCGGCGGCTTCTTACGCGAGTTACATCACGCGGCGGATACTCACGAAGAACAGCTACACAAACCTGGTATCTGCTTATACGCGTACTACAAGTATTCAATACGACCAAGTTATGTCATTTGTATAAGATTTTTAATCTGTATTACATTACAAACTTTTTATTAATTCGTTGTTAGTGAAATTGTAATGTTTATATATTTTTATCTATTTAGTTATGTTCGTATATAAATTTTTCCTAACTCTTAAATAATATCGTTGTATCCTATTTTTCCGTGTAGTTTCCCTAACTTTAACATGACACTGGCAAATAATTTAAAATTTCTAAAAAATTCAAAAATTCCAAAAAATAAAAAAAATATTATAAAATATATAAAAAATAATATAAAATAAAATAAAAAAAATGAAAAATTCAAAAAAATGGCAAATAGTTCTTGTCATATACCGAAAAAAAAAAAGAAAAGTCATTGTTATTGACATAAAATTAAATTATAATTTAATTAAAACGTAATAAGCTTTAATTTGATTTGGCACGATTTATTTTATTTTTTAAATTTCAATAATATTTAATATATTGAAAACGCTTTTAATCAATTTTTTTATTTTTTAATAATTTTGAAATCAAGTACACAATTTTTATTTACAAGCGCTAACAGTTACATATCGCTTTAAAGAATTAAATGAAATAATTAATTTAATAGAATAAATTTAAATTAAAATTACTTAAAATAAATGCGGGCTAAATGTCCAGTAATTATATTAGCTGTTAAACGAACGTCTAATGTTCCTGGTCGAATATTACTAAGTTTCAATTAATACTATAAAAGGTATAAGAATTCTTGGAGTACCTTGACGAATTAAATTAATAAATATATGTCGAGAATTATTAATTCATCAATAAAATATGAATCTTAATCATATAGTTGATAAAGAGATAGTTAAATGACTAGTTTTAGTAAAAATGTAAGTGAAAAAGACCTAAAAAATTATTAAATAAAATAAAAGAAAATGAAGAAATAAAAATTAAAGTAGAACCTTAACCTATATTAGGAATAATTCAAAAAGTATAATAATCCAATAAAAGTACTAATTAATTTTAATTGTAAATAAAAGATATAAGTCGATGATGATATTGAAAATACTTGTTAGTATTTTGTAGAGCTGTTATATATGAATACTTGTATCATGACGCCCTTGTTTAGTTATGCAAATAAGATTCACGCCTTGTTGAAGTTATCGGAGCGTGATTTGTTTGTTTTTACGCTGCTCGCCTTGGATGCGAGGGTTTTTGCCATCACTCGCAACCGGAGTAAACAAAGTATAGACAATTCAACCTTAACTGCTCTTTCGATGATTTTAAATCAATTATATAATCTGTACATATTTTTTTTGGTAAAAGAATTAAGAAATGGCTTACTTGTTCCGAAGGTCAACTTCACCTCTTGTAGACCTTCACTGCTAACAATGAGATGCGAAACTATTATAAACAGTAACTACAGTCGATTAATCATTCATTGTCGAAAGCCCGCGATATTATATAGACAGGTTTCGACATGTTTTATTTATTTGTATATACACTCCCGGACACATCTATCGGCCCACCCAGTGTTTAAAGTTTCGACGGTGCCTAGCTAAAAATAAATGTTAGGTGCAGCAATAAGTTTTAATGCAGTTTTGAAGTTGATTTATTGGTCAACCTTTATGTATGTTTTTTTTTGGAATTTCGAATTAATTTGGCCGGCAGAAGTTTTACAGCTTGGGCGACAATTTCAGGCAGAGTATCCATATTTTTTGGTCAAAACTGGCTCAAAGTTTAGATTTGCCTTTTTATGGAACCAATAATCGGAAACATCATTAAAAAAAATCCAACTTGTGCGAAATAAAAAAGTTTTCTCCATTCCTGGGTCGTTGAAAACAATGAACAGATTCGAATTTTCGTTTCTTTTTTCATAATTCTGAATTTGAAATTAAAAAAAAACATACATTAAGATTGACCAATAAATCAGCTTTAAAACTGCATTAAAACTTATTGCTGCACCTAACATTTATTTTTAACTAGACACCATCGAAATTTTAAACACTGGGTGGGCCGATAGATGTGTCCGGGAGTGTATTCATAAAACACACATCGTCGGTTAAAAAGTGTCATAACTTAAAAATATAAAATTTTCAGTTTCTCCTCTAAATGTTGCAATTTTATGAATTTATCATTTTAGATATTAAACTTGATTTTGATTAATTTTTGGAATAAGCCACTTTTCCATTTAACTGATGATGTTGAATCTGATCTTGGAATCACATCGTCCAGTTATTATATATGCTTTGTATTTTGTTCATTGTTGATGATGTAAGTTAGTATATATAATATATTAAGTATTATTTCTTTTAGGCCCTACTGAAAATCTTCACAAGCCACAACAATACCTGAGTGGGTTCCTTTCTCATATATAGTATAAGTTTTCTATTTTTTGTTCATTGTATGGGAATAAATGTTTTATTATTTATTATTATTGCATAAATTTCATTTTTCTGATAAAATTTGTGAAAATTTTCAACGACGGTACTATTGAAAATGTTTGTATTGAACTGTTTTCTTTTTTGTCCGCAGCGCTAGCGCTCTGCGACTGGTCGAATCTCCAGCTGCGCCGGCGCAACCTGGCGCGCCGCCACTGCGGGCCCAAGCAGCACACCGACAACTTCTCCCGCATCGGTTCCGTCGCCACCTTCGAGTCGGTAGAACTCATACAGACACTGAAACACATCACCAGGACGACAGACGCCAGTGTCAACCTGAAGCCACTCCTCATGATGACGGCGATGAACATGTTCTCCAACTACATGTGCAACGTTCGCTTCGACGCGGACACCGATCCGGAGTTCAAGAAGATCGTGGATCACTTCGACGAGATCTTCTGGGAGATCAACCAGGGTTACGCGGTGGACTTTCTGCCGTGGCTGGCGCCGTTCTACAGGAAACACATGGAGAAGCTATCGAACTGGTCGCAGGATATCCGCTCGTTCATACTTTCGAGGATCGTCGAGCAGAGGGAGACGAATTTGGACACCGAGGGCCCGGAGAAAGACTTCCTGGACGGCCTCCTTCGAGTGCTCCACGACGATCCCACCGTTGACAGGAACACGATAATATTCATGCTGGAGGACTTCCTTGGCGGTCATTCGTCTGTTGGTAATTTGGTGATGCTGTGCCTCGCGGCAGTAGCTAGAGACCCTGAAGTCGGGAAGAGGATCAAAGCGGAAATCGACGGAATCACTAAAGGCAAACGAGCAGTCACGCTGACGGACAGGAACAGCCTACCTTACACCGAGGCTACCGTGCTGGAGTGTCTAAGATATGCATCATCGCCAATAGTCCCGCACGTGGCGACGGAGAATGCCGCGGTGGCGGGTTACGGCGTAGAGAAGGGAACGGTGGTATTCATAAACAACTACGAGCTGAACAAGTCGGAGAAGTACTGGGATCAGCCGGAGAAGTTCGACCCGAGCAGGTTCCTCGAGCGCGGCAAGGTCCGCGTCAGGCGGAACTCGCAGTGCGACTCCGGAATGGAGTCCGACAGCGAGAGGAGCGGACCACTGAACAAAACCCTGGAGACGGAGAAGGAGGTGGTGAGCGTAAAGAAGAACATACCGCACTTCCTGCCGTTCAGCATCGGCAAGCGGACGTGCATAGGGCAGACGCTCGTCACGACTATGAGCTTTGTCATGTTCGCGAACATCATCCAGGAGTTCGACGTGGCCGCTGAAAACATTGAAGACCTGAGACAGAAGCCGGCGTGCGTTGCTTTACCGAAAGACACATTCAATCTCCACTTACTACCGAGAAAGCATTGAACAGTTGTATTAGTAACTGTGTAGACAATCAGAGCGGCCGTGCGAATTATTACCAATTTGGTAGTTTTCATTAAACGATTACTTCCAAATGAAATCAAATTTGCAGTAACAACACTTGATACGTACATGTCAATTAACGTAACGTATAAAAGTAACGTTTTTACGGCTCTAAATTACTCGCATCTAGATCCGTAAAAACATTTACAAAAAAAAAATTATTACCTATTCGGTAGTTTGTCATTAAACGATTACTACCAATTGAAATCAAATTTACAGTAACAACACTTGATACGCACATGTTGATTGAGGCTCAAAAGGAGTCGTAAAAACATTTTCAAAAAAAATTATTACCAATTTGGTAGTTTTTATTAAACGATTACTACCAATTGAAATCAAATTTGCAGTAACAACACTTGATACGTACATGTCGATTGAGGCTCAAAAGGAATCCTATCCAGAGCCGTAAAAGCATTTCCAAAAAAAATAATTATTACTAATTTGGTAGTTTTTCATTAAACGATTACTACCAATTGAAATCAAATTTGCAGTAACAACACTTGATATGTACATGTCGATTGAAGTTCAAAAGCAATCCTATCTAGAGCCGTAAAAACATTTCCAAAAAAGAATATTATTACCAATTTGGTAGTTTTTCATTAAACGATTACTACCAATTGAAATCAAATTTACATTAACAACACTTGATACGTACATGTCAATTGAGGCTCTAAAGTACTCGTATCCAGAGCCGTAAAAACATTTCCAAAAAAAAATATTATTACCAATTCGGTAGTTTGTCATTAAACGATTACTACCAATAGAAATCAAATTTACATTAACAACACTTGATACGTACATGTCAATTAACGTAACGTATAAAAGTAACGTTTTTACGGCTCTAAATTACTCGTATCCAGAGCCGTGAAAACATTTACAAAAAAAACATGTCAATTAGTTTTTTAATTATAACGCTATTATTTAATGAGAAATGAATAATAATATTTAATGAGAATATTATAAATGCACGGCCGCAGAAACGCTCAAGATGTTATTTATTAATTGAATGATTAGTTCTCATACTTCTCAACGTTCAGCGCCGAGAGCTAAAATAGATTTTATTGAAAATTAAAAAAAAAATGGATAATTTATAAAAATTTAAAACGACTGGATATTGTTTAGCGGATAACGATTTTTAATATTAACTTTTTTTATATATATAGTTCTTAGAACCATGCTGGCATGGGTTTTAGGTTATATGCCTATTATAAATTTAGTCTAGATCCCATCACTTTCATTTCATTTATTTTTAATTCGGTAATTAAAAAAAAATTATATATCTGTGGCATTTAAAAAAGCATTTATATATCAAAGTTCCTATTTACTTGTATTTATTATGAAATCACTCTGTTATAATGTCATCGGTTTGAATAAATTCTCGCCAAAAATTATTTCATTAATCGTTAAAAATTATCCATTAAAGAATTTTAAATTAGAAACAATTTTTAAATAAAAAACTATTTTTTTGTATCACCGGCCAATTGTCTTGTATCACAGCAATGAGAATAGCAAATTTACTTTTTTTTTGTGTTCGCTCGCTTTCTTATGTCAAATGCAAATATTTTCCGTGCGATGGAAACTTTTTATTGTCAACGGTTTATATTTTGATTTATATTGTATTAATATTAATTAGTTAGTTAAATAGACATTACTTTGTGATCTGTAGACTGTGTATTAGATATTGAAATTATACTACTTGCAATTGATGTGACGCCTTTGAATTTACGTGACCAAGAATAAAAACCTTACTAGTAATAAAGTGCAGTTAGTGTAACAACTAATATCACGCGCTGTGACGGTGAAGGAAAACATCGTGAGGAAACCTGCATATCTATGTGATCACCATCCGTGCTCACACTAGTATGTGAAATGGAGAAGGCAATGGCAACACCACTCCATTATAACTGACAAGTTGTCGTGTTTCATCTTGATGAATACGACTTAGAAGAGAAATATTAATTTGTAGCGGTGAGTTACAATTATATATTAAACAGACTCCATAAACACAACGTCGCAGCGGTCCGAACGGATCTGAACCACGTAACGACTCGCGTCCGTTTATATAGCAATTTAGGGTGCAGGTGGACGCTGCGTGGCGCCATGACATTTCCGCTCACTTTAGTGTTGCCAATAATATAAAATACATTTTTTATTTATTTTAGATAAATAAATAGATAGATAAATCCTTAACACACATTAACGAAAATTGTCAAAAACTGAGTTTAATATCTAAATGTAGTCAAGAGCCTTATCGCTATAAGCGATCTCTTCCAGGCAACCCCGTAGATCAGGAGTGGAAAAAAAATATAAGAAGCAAGGTAACGCGAAAATTCAGAATAAATAAAAGTAAGAATTGTATATACTAAAGATACATAATACATACAAGAATATGAATTTACATATATAAATATACACTATATACAATAATATACATATTAAATAAGGAAATTAGATAATTTAGCGAGCGACTTTGTTCAAAAGATTGCTATGCAGCTTAGATTTAAATATGGCTATTTTTTTTTTGGACATTGCAACACCGCAAGTAAAGCCAAAAAAAAAAATCTATTTTTTTTACTATTATTTGCGATGACGCTAACATTAACAGTGTTTAAAAAATAAAAATATTTTCCTGGCCTGCACGTTTTGTGCGTCAGCCGAATATTTTTTTTTTTACGAATAAAAAGATTAGATTTTTTGGATCGTTTCATTTTTCAACATTTTGTTAATAATTATATATAAATTATTATTATATAAATACATCTGTAAATTAGACTATATTCTTTATCTAATGTATTTTAACTTTCACCAATTTATATTTGAACTTCTTAGTAAACGTACAAATTGTAACGTTTACGTGTTTTCAAAACCTAGTATTTGCTTCCGTCCCGCACTAGATGTTCCAGCAAAATACTAACAAGTGTAATATTCTTTAAAATATACTCTATTGCAAGACAAAAATATATTATTAATATTAAATTTATTTTAAACTAAACGTATAATAATTTCCATTATAATAGCATATCGAGTTAATATTTAAATAAAAAGCGGAATAATAATATCCGAGTATTTTACAATTGTTCAATTGGTTTAATTTACCAGTTTTATATATCGAGTATTGACTATGGTAAAAAGTATTTTTAAACTAATTTCTGTATCTGTGATTTAAAATTACCTTGTAAAGGCGTTAGTATTTTTGTAATTACAATTCATATTAGAATTTTTTTTTTCATTGCCCACATTTTTTGCACGAAATAAATATTTCTATCATTACGCCCACCGCTGGGATTCCACAAATATAAATTCAAGGCTATTTATTCACAAATCTAATTAAGTGAGGTTAGTTCTATTCCGTAGCAACATGTAATAATGTATTGATGCTTTTTTTTTTAATTGGCATATGGATGCTGATATCTGTCACCGTCGTCCACAGATAATTAATTAGGTGTGACCAGCTTTCTAAATTAGGATGATATACACTGTTATTATTCGCAGTAATTTCTCGCAGTTTTCTGCGTCTCCAATAAATCGGTGCATTACGAGAATATGAATTATTTATAATTATTTTTTTGTTCGCACGTTTAAAAGAATTCAACAGGATATGGGGAAGGTGAATTGGATATGTTTCATTCATGCATCCTCGGCGGAATCGTTTCCGGTTTTTTTCTTTTCTTTTTTGGCGCGGTTTTTATTTACGGCGATAATAGTTTTTTTTTTTTTATTTTATACTCGTTCCCCCGTAAAGGTGGGCATGGCTTTGTCATTTCTTTCTTTTCCGTTCTCTCTTATCTTATATTCTTCTCTTTTCCCTAACATTTATACATTTTATCTTTCTTCTTTTATTCATCACTCTTTCATTCTTTCACCAGTTTTTATCATTTCCATTTCTTCTTTCAGTCTTCAACTGTCGGACTACCGCCGCATATTCTACTTACATTTCCTTTTCCTTGACTTTTACATTTCTTTCTTAATCTAATACATTTCATTTTTATTTTAAACTAGCTGACCCGGCAGACTTCGTTCTGTCAAAAAAAATTGGAATGTTCTTTGTTCCTGCCTATTTTATAGCCGGGGCAAAAAAATCTCTTGAACAGAACCGTCACCCTGGTTATGGGCGGTGTGTGGGGTTCAGCACTATACATATATTCATCTAATAACTAATATTTAAATATTAGTGGGTTCCAGAAGCGTGGCCAAAGTTATAACTAACATACACAGTACATAAGTTATATTTACTACAAGCTTTATTATATACATATATATGGCCTATGACCATTTCTAGGTTATCATCTATAACCATACCAAATTTCATCAAAATCCGTTCAACCGTTTAGGCGCGAAAGAGGAACAGACAGACAGACAGAGTTACTTTCGCATTTATAATATTAGTATGGATTATCCACAACAGGCGATAATAGTTTGGAACATGACGGTTTTAATGGAAACTTCTTCATTTTAGGTTATAGTTTGTAGTGTGAAGGAGACGGATGATTGAGTGAGAGGGAAGATGTTAAAGTACAGTTGCTTTTAAATGAGATACTATTATTTTTTACGGGTTATGACAATGTGAATGCACTGTCACGGGTCCAACAGTGGTTCTCGGTAAATAATCTAGTCCTAAATGCATGTATCACTAAATAATTAGGTCATAACTGTTGAAGATACGTATTTTTAGGAATAACCTTAGACTCAAGGCTTCAATGGAACACCCTTGCGGGAAGGCTGAGCTCGGCGGATTACGCGAATGATACTGATACGCCAGGGTCGTTTATTTTAGTTATTTCCACAGTAATGTCTTACGGTATCCTACTGTGGGGTCAGGCTGCGAATATTCAATCTATCTTTATACTTCACAAAAGGGCAGTTCGCGCAATTTACAATCTTAGAGCTCGGGATTCGCTTCGAAACGTTTTTCTGGACACATCTATCGGCTCACCCAGTGTTTAAAGTTTTAACGGTGTCTAGCTAAAAATAAATATTAGGTGCAGCAATAAGTTTTAATGCAGTTTTGAAGCTGATTTATTGGTCAACCTTTATGTATGTTTTTTTTTTAATTTCGTATTCAGGATTATGAAAAAAAAAACGAAAATTCGAGTCTGTTCATTAGTTTCAACGAACGAGGAACGGAGAAAACTTTTTTATTTTCGCACAAGTTGGATTTTTTTTTGATGTTTCAGATTATTGGTTCCGTAAAAAGGCAAATCTAAACTAAGAGACGGTTTTGACCAAAAAATATGGATGCTCTGCCTGAAATTGTCGCTCAAGCTGTAATACTTCCGCCGGACAAATCAATTCGGAATTACAAAAATAATAAAAAAAAAACATACATAAGGGTTGACCAATAAATCAGCTTCAAAACTGCATTAAAACTTATTGCTGCACCTAACATTTATTTTTAGCTAGACACCGTCGAAACTTTAAACACTGGGTGGGCCGATAGATGTGTCCGGGAGTACATTCATAAAACGCACATCGTCGGTTAAAAAGAACAACTGTAATAAGTAATGAAGCACATTTTTTTTGATGATTTCGTGATGAACACGTGATGGTTATTGATCACGTTCGGATCGTGAGTGGTGGGGCCTTGGCGGGTCCGTTTGTATATAGATTTAGGCGGAGCTCGTGAATAATGCACGTGCGGACCTACCTCAATGTCATTTTAAAAGTCACCGGCGCATGCGCATTATACCGCGCATGCGTCACGGGCGGTAAGACCCGTTGCACATGCGCGGCGTATGCTTTACCACGCTGTCGTTCTTTTCACTTCTTTCTTCGTATAATGTGTATATATATATACTCCCGGACACAAACCTTTTTTTTTATACATTTGACATTTTACAGAGCATGATCATGCGATGAAAAACTTTGTTTACATTTCGATTGCTTCATTTGTGTATATTATGGGTGGTCATTGCTATTTGTTGTGATAATCGCTATCAGGTTTTAAACCTAGGTATTGGCTTCAAATTATGCGCACCAGGTGATCGAGCGAACTATACTCCCGGACACATCTATCGGCCCACCCAGTGTTTAAAGTTTCGACAGTGTCTAGTTAAAAATAAATGTTAGGTGCAGCAATAAGTTTTAATGCAGTTTTGAAGCTGATTTATTGGTCAACCTTTATGTTTGTTTTTTTTTTTAATTTTTAATTCAGGGTTATTAAAAAAAAACGAAAATTCGGGTCTGTGCCAATGTGGTGCAGTGTGTACCATCTTAACTAGCGCCGCGTTGTTATACAAGCGTACTTACCATCAGGTGAACGTCTTGCTCGTCTCGTCGTATTGTGTTAATATTTTCTTAGTGGCGTTGGTAGAGGCTTATGTCCAGCAGTGGACTGTCTTATTGATGATGATGATGAACAAGAAAATATTTACGCATGACGTATATAATCGTCGTGGCGGAACTGTGAGGTCTCTATGGAGGATATGGTCGTCATGATCACAAAACTAACACATCTCCGTGACGGCTACAGTCGTCATGATTACAAAACTGGTATGTAGTGACGTCCATAGCCGTCATTGTCACAAAATTACTGTAACGTCTCTATGACAGACATAGTCGGCATGATCACACAACTGGTATCTAACGACGTATATAATCGTCATGAACACAAAACTGGTATCTGATGACGGATATAGCCGACACGATGACAAAATTTCTGTCTTATCTCTATGACGGATATAGTCGTTATGGTTATAAAACTAGCATCTAATGACGGACGTAGCCGAGACGATGTCAAAAGTCTGCCTCATCTCCCATGACGGATATAGCCGTCAAACACACTTAACTAGTCAACATCGAATATAACCCCAGTTTTAATTCACTTAAACGGCATGCGACTCTCCTTTGTGAGAAGCCCACATATTCCCAACAGTGGGCAACATTAAAACGCCTATTACATAGTAAACAATCCAAACCATACCAATCATCACCATCTGTGACACGCGAATACATCGCACAGCTTTCACTGTGCGGCCGTCATAACACGTCATACGAGCGAAGGACGCGCCGCTTAACCTTGAAACGCGCACACGATTGCATCCGACGACGTCAGACCGCGTTATGTATACATCTCAACGTTGACAAGGTCGCGGGCGCAGCCATTTACATATATAACTCACGACTGACGTCGTCCCATATAAATTATTTCCAACTGTATGTTAAATGATAAAGAACTCACTTATTGTGTGATGGTATCACTTAACCAGCGGCTGTGTGTTGTTATCCGTTACCGTTAGAATAATTAAAAAAAAAATTACAAATTAATTTTTTATTAAAAAAAAATTAAAGTCTTACTTCTTTAGCCGTTTTGGATGGTGGGTAAATTAAAAAAAATTTCCGATAAATGCAGGTTCAGCGAAAAAAAAATGGAGACCCAAATTCTAGGCGTCTTTTCGTGGGTATTTCTAAACCTTTTTAGGTGTCTAAGTAGCCTATGTTAATCCTTACATCCTCGGCTACGAGCCGGTGAAGGTTTCATCGAAATCGGTTCAGCCATTCCGGAGATTAACCGGAACAAACGTAAATATAAAATTTGGTATACATTCATAGCTAAAGAAGTATTAATTCTTAAAAGAAGTTTAAGTTCGTATATTTATATAACAAATGTCACTTCTAACGCATCAACTGGGACATGTCTCCTTCTTGATACTGCTCTCTCTCTTCCTCTTCGTCGAACTCTATCTCCTCGTCCTCCACTTGCGCGTCCTGTGAAATGATTCCTATATTAAATGAAACTGATGGAAGCGGTTACGCTGTATGGTGTTGGGATTTTTCGCCCACGCCCACGTCCAGCGGTGGGCATCGAAAAGTATTCCAAAGGCAGAAATCTCCATATATTTTTAAGTGCACCTTAAATGTGTCCGAACCATCTCCCTCTTATTCCAAAAAAAGAGGAAGATAGAAGCATAAATAATCGAAATCTTTATCAGCCGGCGACTTTTGTACGTCTGTCTGGAAACGGTTGAACCGATTTAAAAAAAACATGAGAAAAATTTATATATCGACCGTGACTTAAAAAGTCAAACAAGAGGAGGAGTATGAAGAGGAGCAGGAAGCAAGAAAATAGAAGAAAAAGATGAATAAAAAGAGGAGAAAATCAAGAACAAGATTAAAGAGGATGAAAGAGAGAAGGAAGATAAGAATAAGGAGTGGGATGAAAGAAAGACAAAGAGGAGTCTAGTTTGGAATCTGTTAGTAAGCCAATATGCCGCAATCACCTGGTACTGCTGGTACTCGGAGATCAGGTCGCTCATGTTGCTGGCGGCCTCCGTGAACTCCATCTCATCCATACCCTCGCCAGTATACCAGTGCAGGAAGGCCTGGTGGAAGCGAACATACAAACAGATTAATGTGAGATAACAGCGAATATCGTGAAGCGTGGGGGTGTACATCCAGCAGTGGGCATCTCCATATAACGATGAAAGTGGGAATCTCCAAACAGCTCATTAGCACTGCCTTCGTTTCCGAAGCTTCACTATCCCATCATGAGCACCATCATCCTGTTCCTCATCAAGCGCGTCCGACTCACCCGCCTCCTGAACATGGCGGAGAACTGCTCCGAGATCCGCTTGAAGATCTCCTGGATCGCCGTCGAGTTGCCAACGAACGTGGCGGACATCTTGAGCCCGCGCGGCGGCACGTCGCAGACCGACACCTTCAGGTTGTTGGGGATCCACTCCACGAAGTAGCTGAGGAAGACTACACTACAGTCTCCATAAGCCGACAGCCTCCGATTGTAGCTTTAAATGAAGAACTAGCAAATTTCCCAACTACTGGACTCGTAGTTTAAGTTGGACTGATACCAAAAAAGCTGTTCTTGAAACATGATGCTGCGTCAGCTGAAGCTGAGGAGCAGTGGGAATCGAACCCGCGCCTTCTCAACACATACAACACTAGCGACAACAGAACGATTGAGAAACAAAAATTAAATGCCGTTAGTCACTATCATACAACAGAAAAGAATGTATTATACATTTCAATAGTTCTCTCTCTTTCTTCTTCGTATATTTAGAGTGAGACGGAGCGATAGGCTAACTAAAAGAAACGCATTCCATCTCACACACCCTAAACACAGTGGCTGTCTATTTCACAAAATTCACACTAAAAAGTAAGTTCATTATTTTATCAGCGCCATCTATGTTACGATTGTTGCTCATCTGTTCGGTGATGATACCTCGAGTTCTTGTTCTGTATCGCTAGTATCTGGTCGTCCACCTCCCGCATCGACATCTGGCCCCTGAACATGGTCGCCACGGTCAGGTAGCGCCCGTGGCGGGGGTCCGAGGCGGTCATCATGTTCCCGGGGTTGAACATCTGGAAACACATAGAGAAAAACGCCATCTATCGGACTTAATGGAAACAGCGAAGTGGACAAACAAAATCAGTAAAGCATAGAAAAGACCGGGATCGACGCTAAGAAAAAGAACAGACTAAATAAAAATGCGCCATCTATCGTAAGTGGTAAAAAAAGAGCGAAATGAAAAGAGTGAAATGAGAAAGTAGTCCCAACAGAGATAAGATGGAAGCATCATTAAGAAGAAGACCAGACGTGTAAAAACATGGCACGTAATAAAAAAGAGAATAGAGAGAACAGCATGAATACAGGCTCTAGCGCAAGATGGGACCGACGCTAAAAAAGAAGAAAAAGGCCAGATGTAGAGAAGCAGAGAGAGAAAGGCCAGAAATCAGACCCAGCATAAAAAAAAACTGACACTAAAAAGAAAATAAAGAATACTGGATGTGGTACAAATGTATCAGCTATAAAAAAAAATTAAGATCTCAGCATAAGAAGGGACCGACGTCAAGAAGCAAAAGAAGTACGTAATTAAAATGTTTCTAATATCAAAAGAGAAATGGTAGGAGGAAACTAGAAAAGAAGATCCCAGCACAAGACGGAAACATGCCAAAAAAACAGATACGTTAAAAAATCCCATGTATAGAAATTAATAATAACGCCATCTATTGGCGAGGATAGAAACTATTTAAACTTCGTTACGTAAACGTCGTAACATTTATTGTTTCTATTACTGTGAGGTTATGCCCAACAGTGGGCTAGTTTTGGATGTTGATTTTCTGTAATTAATACAGTAGTTCCGAAATGAAGTGTAGCTTATGTAGCTAGTTGCGCGGAGGCCGTGCTCACCTGACTCATGAGCTCGGGGACCGTCTGCGCCCTGTAGCTGAACGCGTTGCGCGCGGTGAGCGGCGCGAAGCCTGAAAAGTGTACAACGTTCACTTGGGTCAGTTATGATTTGTAGTGCGTCAATGATTAGACGGTAGATGGATTGCCGACCCCTTGGAGTATAATATGAGATATATTTAAACAAACAATATTTTGATATGGTAAATAAATTGAATCACGTGAAATTATCAAATGGGTCACTAGCTGACCCGCAGCACATAATTTGGCGAAACCTGCTATGAGATGTATTTAAATAATCATCTTATATTTTATTTTGGTAACTAATGTGTTTCATTGCGAATTATTAAATGGGTCACTCAGTGACTCGTGGGTCATAGGTTGGCAACCCCGGTTGTACTGTATGAAATATATTTAAATAAGCACCTAATATTTTGTTTTAGTAGGTATTTTTAATTGGCAAATTATTTAATGGGTCATAGGTTGGCACGTGGGTCATAGGTTGCCGACCTATGGAAAATTGTATGCGATATTCAAATACGCATATAATAATCTTATTATTTTCAGAACCAATATCTGTAATTATTGAATGGGTCACTTAGTGACCCGCAAGTTACAGGTTGCTGACCACTGGTGGACTGTTTTAGAAATATTTAAATACGCATCTATTATTTAAATATGGTAAATTAATTGAATCACGTTAAATTATTAAATGGGTCACTCGGTGACCCACGGCTCATAGGTTGGCAGCCTCTGGTTTACTGTATGAGATGTATTTAAAGCACCAAATATTTTATTTTAGTAGCTAAAGTGGTTTAGTGCAAAATTATCAAATAGGTCAAACGATGACCCGCGGTACATAGGTTGGAAACCTCTGGTGTACTGTGAGAGATATATTTAAATAAGCACCAAATATTTTATTTCAGTAGCATAATTATCAAATGGGTCACACGATGACCCGCGGTACATAGGTTGGCAGCCTCTGGTTTACTGTATGAGATGTATTTAAAGCACCAAATATTTTGTTTTAGCAGCTAAAGTGGTTTAGTGCAAAAATATCAAATGGGTCACACGATGACCCGCGTCTCATTCGTTGGCAACCTCTGGTGTACTGTGAGAGATATATTTAAATAAGCACCAAATATTTTATTTCAGTAGCAAAATTATCAAATGGGTCACTAGGTGACCCGCAGCACATAGTTTGGCGAAACCTGCTATGAGATGTATTTAAAGCACCAAATATTTTATTTCAGTAGCAAAATTATCAAATGGTCACACGATGACCCGCGGTACATAGGTTGGCAGCCTCTGGTTTACTGTATGAGATGTATTTAAAGCACCAAATATTTTATTTCAGTAGCAAAATTATCAAATGGGTCACACAATGACCCGCGGTGCATAGGTTGGCAGCCTCTGGTTTACTGTATGAGATGTATTTAAAGCACCAAATATTTTATTTTAGTAGCTAAAGTGGTTTAGTGCAAAATTATCAAATGGGTCACACGATGACCCGCGTCTTATACGTTTGGCAGCCTCTGGTTTACTGTATGAGATGTATTTAAAGCACCAAATATTTTATTTTAGTAGCTAAAGTGGTTTAGTGCAAAATTATCAAATGGGTCACACGATGACCCGCGTCTCATTCGTTGGCAACCTCTGGTGTACTGTGAGAGATATATTTAAATAAGCACCAAATATTTTATTTCAGTAGCAAAATTATCAAATGGGTCACACGATGACCCGCAAGTCAGATTGCCAACACCTGGTATGAGACATGTTTATATGGAACTACTAAAATTCCAATCTACCCTCACACAGTACAGTATTAATAGCGAACCTGGCATGAAGAAGTGGAGCCGGGGGAACGGCACCATGTTCACCGCCAGCTTCCGGAGGTCCGCGTTCAGCTGCCCGGGGAACCGGAGGCAGGTGGTCACGCCGGACATGGTCAGCTGGAACATCCAGTAGACAAGAAGTTAGCAAGCAGATAGTTATATGTATTCCATTTTATATGCCACAGGTCCTTCGAGTCGGACCATAACAAAATTTCGCAATAAGTCGACCGATTAGTGGACGTGACGTCACGCTACTCGAACAACGTACTATCTAATATTCATATACTTTATTAAAATATTCAAAAATCAACTCTTCGTCATTAGTGTTAAAGATCAAATTCGCTTACACTTCTTAAATATTGAGGATAAATAATTGTAGTTAACATTTTGTTAGAAAAAATAGTAATTGTATTGACTTTTAATGAATCCAAAATTAATTACTACATATTATTATTATTCATACTAATAATTATGTAATAATTGTATTTATATTTCTTATAGTGTAATTGAAATATTGGGAATATAAATCTATAATATAAAATTGATAATAATTAAATAGTTGTATTGATTATTGTAAAGATGGCGCCGCTGTCATTTTGTCATTACTGTTTCGAGAGTAAAAAGTGTGAACTCGGTGACTTGTGAGTTGAAAAGAGAAGTGTCTATTACACTTAATATGAATATATTCACTTAAACGCTAATTTATATGAACTCTATTCTGTAAGTGGTAAAGGTGAAATTCGCTTGATTATGCAAACCGTATTAACCGACTAAATGTACGCGTCGTCAAAAAGTCCCTAATAGATATGAATGTTGTTTTATTTTAATTTGGCCGTGTTATACGCATAAATTGAAGTAGACGGTTGATTGTACTCTGTTCATTTAATTAGTCCTGTTCATTAAATACAGACACAGAGTATACAAAATTGAATCAATTTTTTTTTGTCAATTTTTTTTTAAATTTTTTTACTGCCGGTTACATTTCTTACTTAGGTTAGTCACCGAAATTTTTTGCGAAGGTTTCACTTTTTTTTTTTGATATTTCATCACATGATATCAAGACATTGAGCCTTATCGTATTTTGAACAATAATTGAGTTTAGGTTTAAATTTTTTTTTTATCTATATTTATTGAATTTTTTTCAGTAAATCACACTAGCGGTTATTTTCAGCAAAGTTTTTTTTTTTTTTTTTTTTTTTTTTGGATATTTCATCACATGATATAAAGACATTGAGCCAAATCGTATTTTGAACAATAATTGAATTTAGGTTTAATTTTTTTTTTTTTTTTTTTTTTTTTTGATGAATCATGTTCTTGCTTTGTGTCACCTTTAAGACCGTCAACAAGACTACATCGGACCCTGGGCTCGCGGATCCGGCATCCGCGAGCTGACGTTATAAATAAATACATAAATATGTACATAGAAATACTATAAAGAGGAGAGTAGATAGGTAAGGAAGTATTGGATGGAGTAGGGTTGAAGAGCAGGGCAGTTTTATAAGAGGGATGAGAAAGAGGAACGATAGTGAAATAAATACACAGATATGTAGAGTAAGGTGCCCTAAGTGCGCACGGTACGCGCCTGATTTTGGCGAAATTGTGGCGGGAATCACAGTCATCCGCTATTTACAGCGAAACGACGTTACGGCATCCCCTCCCTTTTTCACTTTCAATCAATACACCTACTATTTTACTAACAAAATGTCGGTAATCACAATTATTTATCTCAATATCTAACATAAAATTCTCAAACTACCGTCGCTCGTAATCTGTAGCCGTACAATCAGCAAAGCTCAACCTCATCACCACAAACTGATGATGAATACACCATCACCAATTACACCGAACACGCGAAGCTTTACCTTCGGCGACGGGACCACGCTGAACGTGTTCATGATCCTGTCGGGGTACTCCTCCCTTATCTTGCTCAGGAGGAGAGTGCCGAGACCAGAACCGGTGCCTCCGCCCAATGAGTGCGTCAACTGGAATCCTGGAAGGAGTTTCTTTATAAGTTATTTCAACTTTCGCCCGCTAGATGGCGTTGGACGTTATTACAACGTGCTATTTCAGTTGTAAGATTGTATAAGATTAAGTTTCGTTTTAAATATACCCACGGTTTGATTTCGTATACACCAGAGAGCGCCGGATAGCCCACAGTTTCAAATGTCCATATTATTAATATTAAAAATCGGTTGAGCCAATTTTGATGAAAATTAAAGTTGGACAATAATTAGAAAATCGAATTGACAATACTTCTCAATATTCCCACTGCCGGGACTGGACTTTTACAAAGAGCTACAAAGTCATTCATCCAGTTGGTCATGATCGTGATCCTATTAGAACATATCACCATCACCAATTACACCGAACACGCGAAGCTTTACCTTCGGCGACGGGACCACGCTGAACGTGTTCATGATCCTGTCGGGGTACTCCTCCCTTATCTTGCTCAGGAGGAGAGTGCCGAGACCAGAACCGGTACCTCCACCCAATGAGTGCGTCAACTGGAATCCTGGAAGGAGTTTATTTATAAGTTATTTCAACTTTCGCCCGCTAGATGGCGTTGGACGTTATTACAACGTGCTATTTCAGTTGTAAGATTGTATAAGATTAAGTTTCGTTTTAAATATACCCTCGGTTGGATTTCGTATAAACTAGAGGGCGCCGGTTAGACAGCAGTTTCAATTATCCATATTAATAATATCGAAATTAGGTTGAGCCTGTTATGATGAAAAATAAAATTGGATAATAATGAGAAAATCGAATTGAAAATCCCACTCAATATTCCCACTGCCGGGACTGGACTTTTACAAAGAGCTACAAAGTCATTCATCCAGTTGGTCATGATCGTGATCCTATTAGAACATATCACCATCACCAGAATCACAAGAACCGTTAATGAAAAATCCGTCTATGGTGCTCTATGGAATAAACTCCGCCATTTTGTAATCTTCCCGCCATTTATATTTTTATCATAACCTCAATTACTTAAATTTGCATTAATAAATAGGAATTGAAAAGAGACAACGCTGTGAAACTGATGCACTCAAATTAAAGTGAAAATTTTGAGATTCTGCTAGCGTTCAGTGTGGGCATCTTGGTTCTATGCCCAGTAGTGGTCGTCACTCATTTGACGACAAACTACAAAAAACCCCAAACAGGCTTTAAATAGCAACATTTTGTGTTTTTTTTTAATGGCAACACTCATACCCTGGAGGCAGTCGCAGCCCTCCGCCTCCTTCCTTATCACGTCCAGGACCGAGTCGACCAGCTCAGCGCCCTCCGTGTAGTGGCCCTTAGCCCAGTTGTTACCTGAAGAAGAAAGAATCTAGAGACAGGTGGAAAAAAAAAAAGCATAACCATACAATTAAAAAAATATATCAAGTGGATCGAGGTTGACTTAACTTAATACAGACATAATTAAAACAATTAACGGGACGTTTTGTTACGGCGTCAACAGATGGCGCCACTGGTATAAAGGAGCGCGCTATGGTTTATATCAAGGCGACTCGATATGAGCGCGCGCCCACACCTTTAGTGATTAAAAAAAAAGATGATGTTTCCTGTTCATCATCTGGCGAGCTCACCAGCGCCGCTCTGTCCGAACACGAAGTTGTCCGGCCTGAACAGCTGGCCGTAAGGTCCTGACCTCACCGCGTCCATGGTCCCCGGCTCCAGGTCAACGAGCACCGCCCTCGGCACATACTTTCCTTTTCACAAATAAATTTAATATAAAAATTAATAACACACAAAATGGCCGAAACTGTTAGCGTTCACAAAATGGCGGCTACTACACAACTGAACGTTACCTGATGACGCTTCGTTGTAATAAACGTTGATCCTCTCCTGCTGCATAGGATTTTCACCTTTATAATAACCGGACGGATCGACGCCATGTTCATCGGATATCACCTCCCAGAACTAAAACAAATTAATATATAAAAAGAGAATAAAACTAAAAATAGTAGTCAAATAGTAGTGTGCGAACATTACTGTGTTCCGGTTTGAAGCGCGTTGCAGCTAGTGTAATTACTGAGGTAACGAGACTTAACACCTTATGTCTTAACGACGAGCGCAATGTGGTGCAGTGTGTACCATCTTAACTAGCGCCGCGTTGTTATACAAGCGTATCACTTACCATCAGGTGACCGTCTTGCGCGTCTCGTCGCATAGTAGTACAAAAAAAAAAAACAATTACAAACATTATTCAAAATTTGTCTTTGATAAATCAAATATGGCGGCACCTAATAAGTAATCGAAACGACGGAATTAAAAATTCGTAATATTGTATAGCAACTCAAAGAGCAATTCAATTCGCGTTCCATGTTCAAAATTAAATATGGCACGATGATGACTATTATAAAAACTTTTTAGTGTAATAAAGAGAAAAATAATTTTTATCGCATAAATTAATCGAAACAACAGAATAAAAAATTCGTAATATTGTATCGCAACTCAAAGAGCAATTGAATTCGAGTTCCATTTTCAAAATTAAATGTGACACATGATGACTGTTATAAAAACTATTTCGTGTAATAAAGAGAAAAATAATTTTGGTCGCGTTTAATCGAAACCACAGAATTAAAAATTCGTAATATTGTATCGTAACTCAACGAGTAATTACATTCGCGTTCCATTTTTAAAATTAAATATGGAACGATGATGACTATTATAAAAACTTTTTAGTGTAATAAAAAGGAAAATTTATTTTGGTTGCATTAATTAATTTTGTAATTGTCAATCGAAGCAACAGAATTAAAAATTCGTAATATTGTATCGTAACTCAACGAGTAATTACATTCGAGTTCCATTTTCAAAATTAAATGTTGCACGATGATGATTATTATAAAAACTTTTTAGTGTGTAAAGAGAAAATTAATTTTGATCGCATTAATTAATCGAAACAACAGAATTAAAAATTCGTAATATTGTATAGCAACTCAAAGAGTAATTCAATTCGAGTTCCATTTTCAAAATTAAATGTGACACATGATGACTATTATAAAAACTTTTTAGTGTAATAAAAAGGAAAATTAGTTTTGGATGCATTAATTAATTTAGTAAATTTTCATGTTGCTTTATAAAAAGGTAAATCATCATTTTCATCATTAATTACTCCTCATTAGTATTTAAGAGACAGCATCGTGTTGATACACAAAATATTTAAACTCGTAGTAAATTTACTAGCTACTATTAAGCTATCTACACTACTAACCTACTGATAATTAAAGACTTACTATTTTAAAACCGTTGCATTGTTTTTTTCTAATAAATCTTTTTTCTACGATTTCCCGCCACGTCACAATGACAGATCATCGCACTCGAGTTTGACAGACCGTGACAAACGAAAGTGATTCAAATTCTAGTTGTTTATTTTAATTTAAAAGGCAAAGATATTTTTTACTTAATACTTTTATATTATTTAACACCAAATTATTGTTTTACTTAATATATAATATTAAATCTTTACAAACTCAATTGTTTTTCGTGTTGACAAAAATATTTTTTAATTTAAAAACGAAACTCGCTTTCAAATCATAGATAATCTAAAATTTCTTTAAAAACCTAGTAATTTTCCGGGTTTACTTAAAAAAAATACCCTTCCTTTTTTTTATACTCTCTTTTTAATTGATACAAATAATACACACAAACGAAAATGCGTTTTCCAATAATGATCTAGTTAGAAAGAGTGATGGAACTTTAATAAGAAAACGCAAACCTCTTTTACCGCGAGAGCATTGACTTTTGAATCTGATATTGCTATTTAAAAAAAAAAAAAACAAAATGGACGTACGTAACCTTATCCGCCGCAGCCCTTCAACCGCAACCACATCCTGTACATACATTTTTGTATGACGCATACTTCTTTTACCTTTTACAAATAAATACATAAAACCCGCAAATTATGTATTACCTCATTTATGTAAACCTGTAGTATACATCGTACATTTTATAGTATTTAGTAAGTTCTATATAATTACGGAGAACCTGATGGTGAATATCCGTTGCTAATGAGAATTTTAATAAAAATGCTAGAATACTGGAATTCTAAAAATAAATAAACGTAACACAATACTGTGTTTACATTTGACATGTTGAAACAACGGAACGGCGCTATTTGCACGCAATCAAGTTAACATACTTCTAATTATCACCACCATTAATAAACTGTAATGGAATGCTGTAACCATTTTATAATGCATAATATATTTATTAAATAGATTATTCGGATGTTTTTTTTTTTTGTATGTGTATCATAGTTTTCAAGGATAACGTTGAATCGGTATTTTAGTTGTATATCGGTGATAAATGGAAGTCTCACCTTCGAACCAATCTGGTTCCCGCACTGCCCGGCCTGTACGTGGACGATTTCACGCATTTCGATATTATATCACAATCACGGCACGATTTAAAACAATTCTTATTTTCCCTTTTAACCTTAAAGCATATTTTTTCTAACACACGCAACGCTTTACCGAGTAATGACCGGTTATATCAACGTTATCTGATTTTATCAATATTATCAACCCATTCGTAGTAAAGCAGAACTGATACTGATAAAAAAGTGACTTCGCCAAACGTAAGCAGGTTCCATAGTCGCATTCTGATCGTAATGGCCGAGGGGTCTCACAATAATGGTACGTCCATAAAAAACCGAAACAGAGCGATTTAATCGGCTGCGTGTTTGTAACTTGATAAATGCATCGGTATGACTCTTTTTGCACGATGTTCGTCATGTTTTAATACCTAAGCGTTTAAGAAACCTACATAAGATTTTGTTTTATGGCAACACTTAAAAACATTAAATTATTCATCACAAAGAATCGTTATAATTATTATTTGATACTTTTTTTTAAAGTAATGTGATATTTAAATAAATTAATAAATAAGGCTGTAAAAATTAAATTGAGTCAATTTAAATAATTTTACAATTATTATTAATATTATACTTAACGTATATACACAAAAATTAAAAAAAAATCGGATTGTGTGGAATAAAAGCGAGCTTAACTCTAAAAAGTTTTTTCTCCCTATATTAATAACTACTAAATAATATTGTTATATTTTTATAATTAAATTATTTATGTGATACTTTTTATGAGACTGCAATATTTTCGAACGCAGCCTATATACGTCAGTGGTTAAATATTGACATGTAAATATTTGGTTTTGAATTAGAAAATGCCGAAACGAAACCCGCTTAATGTTTTTTAATTTATAATGTATCTAAAATTAGAAGTGCAAAATGAATTTGGTACAGATAATGTTAACAGTTTTGCTGTGTACGACTGCGTTGATTGGTGATTATTTTGTATTCAAATCGAAGTACTCGGGATCGCAAATGTTTCGCGCCTTCTCCGACAGCAGTGTGCACGCGATCATTGGATTATTATCAGCGATATTGTTTTTCACATACGAAGCTGGTCTAGCTCATCAAACACGCATCTATAATGTAGTGTTTTGTACTGTCCTATCTTCTTTTATAGACGTTGATCATTTCATTGCTGCGAGATCGTTCAGATTGAAGGTAAGTTTTTGTTTGCATAATTTATATATATACTCCCGGACACATCTATCGGCCCACCTAGTGTTTAAAGTTTCGACGGTGTCTAGTTAAAAATAAATGTTAGGTGCAGCAATAAGTTTTAATGCAGTTTTGAAGCTGATTTATTGGTCAACCCTTATGTATGTTTTTTTTTTGTAATTTCGAATTGATTTGACCGTCAAAACTGGCTCTTAGTTTAGATTTGCCTTTTTATGAAACCAATAATCGGAAACATGAATAAAAAATCCAACATTTGTGAAATAAACAAAGTTTTCTCCATTCCTGAGTCGTTGAAAACAATGAACAAACTCGAATTTTCGTTATTTTTTCATAATCCTGAATTCGAAATTAAAAAAAAACATACAAAGGGATTGACAAAAAAATCAGCTTTAAAACTGCATTAAAACTTATTGCTCCGCCTAACATTTATTTTTAGCTAGACACTGTTAAAACTTAAAACACTAGGTGGGCCGATAGATGTGTCCGGGAGTGTATAAACCTGACATTTTATATTATTTTAAAATTATAGAAATTAATAAAAACTATTGAAACATACTCATAAAAAACTTGCACGTTATCTCTTATGTTATAATACCATCAAACAGATCATGTAAGGTCCTTGTCTGTGGTAATACAGAACAGTGTTAGTGTCACAACAGCAAAGTCTACTCCTTCATGAGCTTCATCAATTATAAATCATCTTCTATATAAAAGAAATATTTTGTTCATGAATTCATAATGAAATTATTTTCAGCCTTACAAAAGATTAATTTAGAGTTAAAATTTTCAGTTTTGTGTTGTCGCTTGAGGAATATATGAAAGTTTCAAATTCATTATTGAGACATGAAATGTACTCATAAGTTACCGCAATTAACTATACTTGGCCGTTCTCACTTAGTGTTGTGATGTTTGGCGCTGTAGCTAGTGTAATTACTGGGGTAACGAGACTTAACACCTTATGTCTCACGACAAGCACAATGTGGTGCAGTGTGTACCATCTTAACTAGCACCGCATTGTTATCAAGCGTATCACTTACCATCAGGTGAACATCTTGCTCGTCTCGTTGCAAAGTAATATAAAAAAAAGGTAGCGGTGCTGTATTTAGACAAGAGCAAAATGTTCTGTTGTTCCATTCCTTTGCTATTCTAATTGGGAATGAGGAGCCGTTTCTCTTTAGGCAGAGGCGAAGTTTATGTTTTTAAGATGGTGATTTATTGTATGATGGTCCGGTGGTGGATAGAGGAGGATTTATATGTAGTTGCGATGTGAAGATATTCTTAAGGTCTGTGTATAGCAGTGGACAGTGTGCGAGAGAGAAACAGTGTGCAATTGAGCGAGAAAAATGTGTTAGTGAGAGAGGTGTGCGTGTGAGAGAGAAATAGTGTGAGAGAGATGTGCGAGTGAGAGACAGAAAAGTGTGCGTGTGAGAGAGAAATAGAATGTGAAAGAGGTGTGGGAGTGAGAGACAGAAAAGTGTGCGTGTAAGAGAGAAATAGAATGTGAAAGAGGTGTGCGAGTGAGAGACAGAAAAGTGTGCGTGTAAGAGAGAAATAGAATGTGAAAGAGGTGTGGGAGTGAGAGACAGAAAAGTGTGCGTGTAAGAGAGAAATAGAATGTGAAAGAGGTGTGGGAGTGAGACAGAAAAGTGTGCGTGTAAGAGAGAAATAGAATGTGAAAGAGGTGTGCGAGTGAGAGACAGAAAAGTGTGCGTGTAAGAGAGAAATAGAATGTGAAAGAGGTGTGCGAGTGAGAGGACAGAAAAGTGTGCGTGTAAGAGAGAAATAGAATGTGAAAGAGGTGTGCGAGTGAGAGACAGAAAAGTGTGCGTGTAAGAGAGAAATAGAATGTGAAAGAGGTGTGCGAGTGAGAGACAGAAAAGTGTGCGTGTGAGAGAGAAATAGTGTGAGAGAGATGTGCGAGTGAGAGACAGAAAAGTGTGCGTGTGAGAGAGAAATAGTGTGGGAGAGAGGTGTGCGAGTGAGAGAGAAATAGTGTGAGAGAGGTGTGCGAGTGAGAGACAGAAAAGTGTGCGTGTGAGAGAGAGGTGTGCGAGTGAGAGACAGAAAAGTGTGCGTGTGAGAGAGAGGTGTGCGAGTGAGAGACAGAAAAGTGTGCGAGTGAGAGACACAAAAGTGTGCAAGTGAGAGAGAAATAGTGTGAGAGAGGTGTGCGAGTGAGAGATACAAAATTGTGCAAGTGAGAGTGAAGTGTGCAAGTGAGAGAGAAATAGTGTGAGAGAGGTGTGCGAGTGAGACAGAAAAGTGTGCGTGTGAGAGAGAGGTGTGTGAGTGAGAGAGAAATAGTGTGAGAGAGGTGTGCGAGTGAGAGACAGAAAAGTGTGCGTGTGAGAGAGAAATAAAGTGTGAGAGAGAGGTGTGCGAGTGAGAGACAGAAAAGTGTACGAGTGAGAGACAAATAGAGTGTGAGAGAGGTGTGCGAGTGTGAGTGAGAAGTGTGCAAGTGAGAGAGAAGTAGAGAGTGAGAGAGAAAAGTGTGCAAGTGATATAAAGAAGTGTGCGAGTGAGAGAGCTATTAGAAAAGTAATGCTCGACTCCCACTAGTTAAAATCTCCCTGCATCCATCTTGACATGACCAGCGTGGTACCACCAGCGAGGGTCCCTGATGAGGTACCCCACTCCTTTAACATCAAGCACTCACAGTGGACTGCCAGTTAAGACGTGATCACCACCACATTCAGCACCGACCCTCGACCGCTTTCACAGGACCTGACGAACCTGAAGCAGCGCGGGATACTCCACTGCACCACCTTCTGGATGCTGATCACGGCCGCCTCGCTGCTGTACACGCACCTGACGAAGCGGCTGAGCGTGTACACGCTGACGCACATGGCGATGCTCGCGTTCCTCAGCCACCACGTGAGGGACGGCAACCGCAGGGGGCTGTGGCTGTACCCGTTCGGGCACACGCCCGCCATCGACCGCCGGCTGTACGTGCCGCTGATCGGAGCGCTGCCGCGCGCGCTCGCGCACCTGCACGCGTGCGCGCGCCCGCCGCACCGCCGCGCCGTCGCGTTCAGCGACACCCTCGTGTAACCCACTACTCGGATCAGTACTCTTCTTTAATAAATAATCATTCAAACCAGTTTTTGATGAGGCAACACCGCCAACCACCACTCTTCCAGGTGGTAGGTGTCTGTTGGAGACCATCTGGGTACCACCGCAGCTCCTATTGCAACCGACAAATAGTAGTTTTTTTTTTTTATATACTATGCGACGAAATTAGCAAGACGTTCACCTGATGGTAAGTGATACGCTTGCCCATGACAACATGGCGCTAGTTAAGATGGTACACACTGCACCACATTGCGCTCGTTTAGACATAAAGTGTTAAGTCTCGTTACCCCAGTAATTACACTAGCTACAGCGCGCTTCAAACTACAACACAGTAATGTTTGCACACTACTAGTAGTGTTACTTAACACCTTGTGTCTCAAGGCGAGCGCAATGTGGTGCAGTGTGTACCATCTTAACTAGCACCACGTTGTCATGGGCAAGCGTGTCACTTACCATCAGGTGAACGTCTTGCTAATTTCGTCGCAAAGTAGTATAAAAAAAAACCAACGCCGCGTTGTTGCCACTCGCCGACAGGTGGCGCTAGTCTCGTTGCCGAGTAGTATAAAAAAAACCAGGTTCATTAATTATGTCAACGGTTCCTGTGATAATTCACAGAGGGAGAGAGAGAGAGAGAGAAATAGTGAGTGAAAGAGAGTAATAAAGAAAAATAGTGTGTGAGAAAAAAATTGTGAGAGAGAGGGGGGAAATAGAGAGTAAGAATAAAAATAGTGAGTGATAGAGTAATAAAGAAATATAGTGTGTGAGGGAGAGAAGTAGGGAGTGAGAGAGAGGGAAGCAGAGAGTAAGAATAAATGGTGAGAGAGTGAAATAGTCTGATTATTTAAAGAACAGCAATATTATTTTTGTTACTGACGTGATGTTGAATGTTTAATGATCATCAAACAATACACGAACTGTGATTTCCAAATCGTTCGCTACAGTAAATTAACAGACTAAACAATGGTCGTGAAGGCAGCTCCGGAACCGAACCCTGGACTTACTCTAATCAGCGAATCTCAGTTAAAGCATATTTATTAATTATCTGCGGTAATCGCCGGATGTGCTCCTCATTCTCCCGGCCACACGACGCTCTCCACCCAGTCGAGGTAGCTGGAGACGCGCGTGTAGACGGCGGGCGTGCCGCTCCGCGCGCACCTACTCCCGAACGAGGTCACGCCCACCACGTAGAAGATGCACCGGTTGTCGCTGGAGGAGAGCTGCAGCGGCGACCCGGAGTCACCCTGCGTGTAGAAGGTAGAGTTTGAGCGGCGTGTACGGGAAACCTTCGATGAGACGCTTATTACTTTAACTTGAAATAGAGACAGATAGAGAGACATGCAGAAACAGACCAGAGGAAGAGGCTACATGCTGAAATAGAGAAAGAGAGACACTTAAATGCGGAAATAGAGATGGAGAGAGAGACACTTCACGCAGAAACGGACAGGAAGGACTCACATGCAGAAGCGGAGAAGGAGAGGGAGACACTTTCATGCAGAAACGAAGAGGGTGAGACTCACATGCAGAAATAGAGAAGAAGAGGGAGACACTTTCACGCAGAAACGGAGAGGGTGAGACTCACATGCAGAAATAGAGAAGAAGAGGGAGACACTTTCACGCAGAAACGGAGAGGGAGAGACACATGCAGAAATAGAGAAAGAGAGACACTTAAATGCGGAAATAGAGATGGAGAGAGAGACACTTCACGCAGAAACGGAGAGGGTGAGACTCACATGCAGAAATAGAGAAGAAGAGGGAGACACTTTCACGCAGAAACGGAGAGGGTGAGACTCGCATGCAGAAATAGAGAAGAAGAGGGAGACACTTTCACGCAGAAACGGAGAGGGTGAGACTAGCATGCAGAAATAGAGAAGAAGAGGGAGACACTTTCACGCAGAAACGGAGAGGGTGAGACTCACATGCAGAAATAGAGAAGAAGAGGGAGACACTTTCACGCAGAAACGGAGAGGGTGAGACTCGCATGCAGAAATAGAGAAGAAGAGGGAGACACTTTCACGCAGAAACGGTGAGGGTGAGACTCGCATGCAGAAATAGAGAAGAAGAGAGAGACACTTTCATGCAGAAATGGAGATGGAGAGACTCACATGAAGAAGGAGAGGGAGACACTTTCATGCAGAAACGGAGAGGGAGAACCTAACATGCAGAAATAGAGAAAGAGAGAAAGACCCCATGCAGAAATAGAGACAGGGACCGTCACGTGCGAGCGTGTCGCTTACCATCACGGAAGTTTCTAGTTGATTTCCTGTAGTAAATTGACTAGTACGAACACACGCCTGCCCACAAAGCGATGCGTTGCAGTGTAAGCACTATGATAATAAAGGTAAAGCGCGCGACGCGACCTGGCACGTGTCCCTCCCGCCGCGCAGCTCGCCCGCGCACAGCTGCGTCCCCGCGAGCCCGGACCAGTGCCGGCTCCTGCTGGTCACCAGCAGCCGGTCGCAGAGCTCGCTCTCCAGCAGCGACAGCGACACCTTCTGCAGCTCCTTCGCGCGCACCTGGCTCGCTGGAATCAGTCACCGACGCCATCAGAATCGAACCATGGACTTCCGCATCCATCTAAGCTACACGTGGTAGGTTAAAGTGACTAACTTGGGTCGATAACGCCCCAGCCGGTCGCGATCGCTCTGCTGTGGTTCCCGAAGTCCGGTCCGGACCAGAGGCAGGCCGGTCTTACGTCGTGATCGAAGTCCACGTCCGTGGCGAGCTCGAGCAGCGCGATGTCGTTGTAGCGCTGCGGCGGCTTGTAGTCTGGATGCTTGTGGATGGCCTTGATTGGCACCTGGACATTACACCTGGTCATCATTCGACCTTGTACATGGTGAGTACACAACTTCACTGGTGATCACCATCGCGGGGTTAGAACGATAACATCGCTGATCCGGATCGAAGGACCGCGGAAGTCTTTGATCCGGCTCGAAGGACCATTGCTTAAAACTTAAATTTTGACATCATAACGCGACCAAATTGAAGTTGGGATATTTACACGTAACTAGCCAATGATAAAATCGAGTAATTCCAGTTACCGCAGTAATTAAAGCAGGTGGTAGGTCTCTGTTGGAGACCGTCTGGGTACCACCGCAGCTCCTATTGCAACCGACAAATAGTTGACAAACATTACTGTGTTGTAGTTTGAAGGGCGCTGTAGCTAGTGTAATTACTGCGGTAACGAGACAACACCTTATGTCTAAACGAGCGCAATGTGGTGCAGTGTGTACCATCTTAACTAGCGCCGCGTTATACAAGCGTATTTACCATCAGGTGAACGTCGCGCTCGTCGCAAAGTATCGTAAAAAATTCCAATAGTAATAATGAAGAGCTGGAGCAAGTGTTGTGTGCGTGTACTCACCTCTACGGGATTGGCGCGGTCGTTGACCCCAGGGTCCAGGTTCTGGTCGCCGAGCCTGACGATGGCGGGTGTGGGGTCCCTCGCGCGCGGGTCCCGCGTGCAGTGCCCCGCCGTCACCACGAACCTGCTGCTGATGAGGCTCCCGCCGCAGCTGAACGTGTACCCGCCGCTGTAGTCCACCCAACCGATCGCCGCCTGCGCGATCCGTGATCATCAATCTCATCACCATCCTCGTTGATTTAGTTATCACTACCGTTGTCAGTTGTGTTCCGAAGAGATCCTGTCACCGCTCCAAACGTTGAGGACGACCACCGAGGGGGTTTTAGTGGGTAAAACCACATAACCCTGTCTTCCCCCCAGAATAGTGTATCTTTAAGAAGATTACCCCCTCGAAAAAAAAAAAGTTATCACTACCGTCATTATTATCACCATCGTCACCACTGTTTTGGGTTCGTGGGAGTTACGCCGAAGAATGTTTATTAAAGTGACTGATGATGATTAATCACTAAGACTTACACGTCTAGCCTAGAGAGCGTCAAAGGGAGAAGAGAATCTACCCATAGACACGGGCATAGATGACAAGTATGGACATAGACAATATACAACGACCACAATCATCATTATTATTATCACCATAATCATCATTGCTGTCAAGACTCGAGGAGTTATCAATACTACCTCAATAGTTGTCATCATCACGGTAAACAGATCATCACCATCACAATCATCATTGCCATCAAGACTCGAAGGAGTTATCAACACCGCCTCACTAGTCATCATCACGGTAAACAGATCATCACAAAATTGACATCCCTGCTACAATATTTTTCATCACCACCACAATCATCATTTCCATCAAGATTCGAAGAGTTATCAGTACCACTTCAGTAGTTGTCATCACCGCGGCAAACAGGTCATCACCATCACAAGATTGACATCCCTGCTACAATATTTTTCATCACCACCACAATCATCATTATTATCACCACCATAATCATCATTGCCATCAAGACTCGTAGAGTTATCAACACTAACTCAGTAGTTGTCATCACCACGAAAAACAGATCATCATTATCACAAAATTGTCACCCCTGCTACAGTATTTTTCATCACCACCATAATCATCATTGCCATCAAGACTCGTAGAGTTATCAATACTACCTCAGTAGTTGTCATCATCACGATGAACAGATCATCACCATCACAAGATTGTCATCCCTTCTACAATATTTTTCATCACCACCACAATCATCATTGCCATCACGACTCTAGGAGCTACCAACACCGCCACAGTAGTTGTCATCGCCACAGTAAACAGATCATCACCATCACAAAATTGTCATCCCTGCTACAGTACTTTTCATCACCACCATAATCATCATTGCCATCAAAACTCGAAGAGTTATCAACACCACCACAGCAGTTGTGATCACCACGGTAAACAGATCATCACCATCACAAGATTGTCAGACCTGGTACAGTATTTTTCATCGCCAGCACAATCATCATTATTATCATCACCATAATCATCATTGCCATCACGACTCTAAGAGTTATCAATACTACCTCAGTTGTCATCACCATGGTAAACAGATCATCGCCATCACAAAATTGTCACCCCTGCTACAGTATTCTTCATCACCACCACAATCATCATTGCCATCAAGGCACGAAGAGTTATCAACACAAACTTAGTAGTTGTCATCACCACGGTAAGCAGATCATCTCCATCACAAAATTGTCATCCCTTCTACAGTACTTTTCGTCATCACCACAATCATCATTGCCATCAAGACCGAAGAGTTATCAATACCACTTCAGTAGTTGTCTTCACCACGGCAAATAGGTCATCACCATCACAAAATTGACATCCCTTCTACAATAAATTTCATCATCACCTCGATCATCATTGCCACTACCACCATCGCCATCCCCACCATAATCAACATTACAATACCATTCACATTATCCTCACCACCGTCCTCATCAATATCATCTTTATCATGTACTTAGTTGTGATGCTGTAAATATCCTAAAGTCTCGTCACGACGCCTCACCACTAGGTGAACAATGGAATAAGGAAAGCGCGTACCATGTGCGGGAACTCCCCTTGGTTGGCGTCTTCACCACCAACGACCAGCTCCACCTTGGAGTAGTCGCACTTGGCAGCCGAAAGCGATCTGATCTCCGGGTCCGGCACCAGCGATATGTAGTCCACCTTCTGCACCACGGAGCGACTGTACTCCTCGCATTCTGGTGGAAAATCACCAACATTAACGCGCCACGGGGAAAGTGTGAGACGGAAGGTATCCACTTACTCCTCTCGCTGACCCTCCTTCCATCAGCATTCGACAGCCGCCTGCCGGTTCTGCGGACAGAATTCATCACCAAGCTGTACAACAATAAACCACTGATGGTTACATCACCACTACTGTTTTTGGCGGGAAATCTACAAAGCTTACTCTTGAGGGTTCAGGGTTCATTATAGACCTGCAGTGCTTTAGAGACCACGCGATCAACGGAACACCACCAACCTTCCCCGCGAGATCATAACCACCAAAAAAAGACCTTTTTTTATATATATACTTCCGCCCTTGCAGGGAAAGGACGAAGGTTAGACTTACTAAAACCCCTGGAAACTGTCTCCGCCCGTTTTATACCAGGTGGTAGGTCTCTGTTGGAGACCGTCTGGGTACCGCCGCAGCTCCTATTGCAACCGACAAATAGTAGTGTGCGAACATTACTGTGTTCCGGTTTGAAGCGCGCTGTAGCTAGTGTAATTACTGGGGTAACGAGACAACACCTTATGTCTTAACGAGCGCAATGTGGTGCAGTGTGTACCATCTTAACTATCACCACGTTGTAATGGGCAAGCGTGTCACTTATCAGGTGAACGTCTTGCTCGTCTCGTCGCATAGTAATAAAAAAAATATTAGCACCACATCACGAGCGTTTGCGACTTGCAAAAATGAAGGCCCGCCATTTTGTTTCCTGCGTGTGACGTCATCGCGCCGCCCAAACTCACCCGACGCCCGCGGAGCCGGCCGCCTGCAGGATGCTGCTGCCGTCCCTGCAGCAGACCAGCACCTGGCTCAGCGAGTACTCGCAGAACGTCGGCCGTATGCCGTTCAGTCTGCAACCAGTTACACAACATTTATACGCCCACTGCTGGACATATATCACATCTAAGACAAAGGTCACAATTATTAGAGACATCAATTCAAATATAAATTAAATCAGCCATACCTCTCACATTCACACGTCACCAGTCAAAGCTCACACCTCGCACACTGCCCAAACACGAATGTCGCGAGAATCACACTCATCCGCTATTTATAGCGAAACGACGTTACGGCATCCCCTCCCTTTTTCACTTTCAATCATTTAAAATCAATACACCTACTATTTTACTAACAAAATGTCGGTAATCACAATTATTTTTCTCAATATCAAACACAATCAACTGTACCTGTACGTTTATTGAGTTATCATCAAAACGGCTGAACCGATTTTGATGGAACCTTCATTACCTGATAGCTGAAGACATACAGCATAACACTGGTATATATTCCCATTTAAATTAAATTAGGGTTCCCCACAAAAACTGATACAAATTCAATATCATTCAAAAACCAGTTAACATATAAGAGATTATTATCATCGTGATGTAATCACTAAAAAGAATAATACAAATGGATTGTTCGAAACTTATTCCATCCATTTACTACCAGAAAAAGTCGACTAAAACTATCGTGATATGGATGTGAGACAAACGCTAACCGGAAGTCGTCTGATGCCGTCCTGCACTGCTCCGGCGGTGTGCACCTACCCACTATACTGGTGTGATGCTCAACGCAGCTGTCGCCATCTATAATTTTTTTTTTAATTAAAATCTTTAAAACACGGCCTAGTATCGATCCAATTATATATCATCATCATTAACGATAAATATTAGTAATCTAAGCAGAAAAATAACCATTGTAGGTCTGGCCATACTTTAAATAATATGTTTCGGTATATAATGAAACAAGTAGGTTCACCCAACTGTACAGATGATATACACCATCTGCTAATATAGTGTTGCAAGACAAAAATTATTAGAAATAATATTATATCGTCACTAAATTTAAGCAAATTTAATGTTGGCCTATTCCATGGAATACTATCAAGTCCTTGTAGCGAAGAAGCAAAGAGTTTTTTTTATTTCCATGGCGAACATAGTTTATCAATAGTTGTAACAAATTAGTTTTTAACGTATATATATATAGTATTAAGGATATGATAGGACTGACATGCGCATGTCGCGCAAAAGTCCTTAAAAACTAGAAATAAAAAAAAAAAAAAGATAAATATCTGGGATAATTATTAATTACATTCTTAGTTACTCTATTTTATTAAAAAAAAAAACTGTTTGTACTCTTATATTAAATATCTTAAAGTACACAGATAATTAATTAAAAAAAATAATTCTATTATGGCAACACAAAATATATTTTGTATGCCACTAATAGTTGCATACAAAATATAATTTAATAAAAAAAAATTATAATAATTATTACAAATAAAATATAATAAAAATGCGAAAAGTAGTTTTAATTAAAAAAAAATTGACTTTCCGATGAATCGAGTCGTCATCATATTTTTTTTTTTTTTATAAGATTTTATGGCCTGGTATCAACACATTTAAGCCAAATCTTCTTTTCGAGCACTAATTTAAAGTCATCATATTTAGATTATGAAAAATACCGCTACCAACACAACTATGATCTACACGACCACTGGGCTAAAGATCCATACTATCCAATTCATCACATAGATCAATACGATACCCTGATCATTCAAGCAATGAGAATATTCTATTCCTTACTGATTAATTAAATATTTTTTAAATAAAACTCACCATTTTTCTGAACTGCAACCTCTTTGGTCAGCAAACACAAAAAGGTTATATACGTTACATACCGTATACAAAGCGGCCGCATCACGCTCATGTCTATAACTGAAAAAAAAATAGTCATCTTAATTTTCCCACTACTGGGACTCGGTGTAAACCTGTTTAAAGTCATATACAATTTCTATCACTATATCTCCCTCAAATTACTTAAAAATAAATTCAACCCAAACGCGGGAATGGCGCCATTTTAAAATTTTCCTTTAATTAAAATTGTTTACGCACTGAAAATGTGGTTAGTTTGAGAACGAGATGGATATACTGTGGTGACGGTGAATAGAAAGAGATCGATACTTTTGTATTGGTTCAATTAAGAAAAAGCAAAAGAGATGAGCGATATAATGTACTAAAGATTTGGACATTTCTCTCTTTTCTGAGCATACAGTGCGCATGCGCGGTATAGAGCGGGACACAGCGACAGGGAAACTATACAGAAACGTTTTCCATCTCACTTGTACTCTCAACAAAAAAAATGGAGGGAATTTCAATTATTCAATTATAATGTTTTGTTTCTATGTTTCACACAAATCGTAATGAACGGACATTTTGTTTTTCACTGTAATTATCGCGTTATAAACAAACAAATCGTTTATATACATATTTGTTGTTAATTAAATGCGATAAAATCAATTAGTGATAATTAATAATGGCGGGCGTCGAGATCATGGGTGGAGTGCGTTGGTGTTGTTCGACGCGTTTCATGCTCGGATAGGTGATGGTCAAGGTCCTCGAGCTGGAGGCGAACTGACGCTATCAGTCCGCCTAAGCAGTGGGCAAAGATTATGATGTTCTTTGTTGATATTACAATTTTAGGGAACAGATTATTAAATAAATTCTAAATTCAAATCCACGTAGATCGGTGTGAACATCTTTATAGTTGCCTAATGTCCAGCAGTGGGCAAAGATTATGATATTTTTTGTTGATATTACAATTTTAGGGAACAGATTATTAAATAAATTCTAAATTTAAATCTTCATGGATCGGTGTCAAGATTAATGATAACCCAATGTCCAGCAGTGGGCAAAAATTATGATAATTTTTTGTTGATATTATTACAATTTTAGGGATCAGATTATTCAATAAATTCTGTACTTAAATCTCCATACATCAGTGTGAAGATTAAAGATTGCCCAATGTCCAGCAGTGGGCAAAAATTATGATGATAATTTTTTTAAAGTTGCTGTTACATCGCGAGATCAGATTATTAAACAAATTCTAAATTCAAATCTACATAAAACAGTGTGAACATTCTAATGATAGCCCAATGTCCAACAGTGGGGAAAAATAGACGGTAATTTTTAATAAATTGACATTACTATTTAAGGCAACAAAGATAAAAAAAACTAAATTTAAATCTACATACATCATTGTGAAGATTGAAGTTTGTCCAGTAGTGGGCAAAAAATATGATAAACTTTTTTGGTTGATATAACAATTTCAGAGAACGGATCATTTTAATCAAATCTATATAATAAAAATGAATTGCTGTTCGTTAGTCTCGCTAAAACTCGAGAACGGCTGGACCGATTTGGCTAAATGTGGTCTTGAATTATTCGTGCAAGTCCAGGGAAGGTTAATAAGGTGAGAAAATATGGAAAAAGTGCCTGGAATATGGTAAAAACAACAATTTCTCTTTTACATTAAGGTGACCAGATTTTTAGATCGGCAAAGCGGGACAACTTTGAAGGAGTAATAATAACGTAACATTCTTTTTAGTTCCAACATAAATACAATTTATACATATAAAAATGTATAATATTTTATTCCTTGACATATTTCTATCTAAATTTCTTTTAGGGGTAAGGTCGGTGACATACTTTTTGTCATTAATATAAAATTTTAAGACTATAAGTATTATAAGCTTAGTTTAAGCAGACTTATGTATTTATGAAATATTCCTTAATTTTATATGGCAAGAAGCAGAACACGAAGTGTATCATCTGAGAAACAAATACATTGTAACTGGGTAGCAAAAGCAACGTCTTACGCAAAACAATGGTTTTCATAAATATAAAATTTAACTCAATTCTAAAAGTCGGGACTTTTGAAAAACGTCGCGGGACGCGGAATTAATTGTGAAAGAGCGGAACGTCTGGTCACCTTACCTTATATACATAAAACGTCAAATATTTGAAGTTCGTCCCGTCATTTAGAAACCAAATACAATTTAAAAGAATATTTTTGGTTTAGACATTGACATTGACAACCAACAATTTCTGATGCAACTATAATATTTTAAGAGAAAAGGGAGTATTTTTATTTTTTTGTTTTATACGTGTACACATGACACTGGCTCACGCAGAAACCGTGCTCATGCCATTAATTGGGAAGACGAAGAATATTTTACTTTAGCGGGAATCTGGGCTTAAGGTGGAATTGTCTCGATTCATTTTGATTTTTTTGTGCATAATGCGGTTGAATTGATAGATGATTGGTTATCATACAGTAAATAAGTGTGTTCGTGTGCAGCGATTATACAATCCAAGCGGGACCACCGCTGTCTTGAGTACAGATTGGTTCAAAATAGTAGTAACTTTACTTTGTTGATCTTTTGTGATAGTGACACTATTTACCGCTGAGTGCGCGAGAACTTTCCCTACTTTGATTATCTACAATTATAATACCAAGGAGAAGACGTCCTAACTTAGGTCGTCGAAGTCAATCAACATGTGCATTTAAATATAATAGAAAAACCAAATTAATAACGGCATTTCTTTTGATTACGAATAATTTTTTTCTGGTTTAGTTTTCACCACATTATTTACTAAAGTTGAAACAGCCTGGAATTAACAATAAGCTTTTTTATTTATTGATTTTGTGGCGAAACGAAGTTTGCGGGGTCAGCTAGTTCTTAATATAAATCTAAATAATTCCCAATAAAATTTATTTAGCCCAATGTCCAGCGGTGGGATAAAAAAAGGTTTTAGATATTTAAATCGCCACTTTTAAACGTCGCGATCGAAGCCCATAGGCTCTTTGAGCAAAAACAATTACTTTTTTTTTTTAATCGATGAAACAAAGTTCTAAATTTAAATACAACAACACCACTAACCTGTTTGCGGACGTAGCAGGATGTACCGGCGGACGCATGCGCACTGTAACCGGTCCGACGGCCCACTGATGCTAAGCACAGAGTTTTTTTTTTTTATAAAGAGCGCGAGGTATTTGCATATAATGGCGCGCAATGACAACACTGGCTGATCAACGTGGATTTGTACCTTGAGAATTAAAAAAAAATTGTTTTTTTTCTATACCACACCAGCGCGACGTTCGCCTAATACATAATGATAAGGCTCAAAAGGACTCGTATCCAGCCGTAAATACATTGACAAAAAAAAAAAAGTTCGCCTAACATCACCGTGATAATACTACTATTGATTGATTGACAGTAATTGAGACTTGAAACATGGCGGACGAATTGACCGCGCAGACGATTTTTTAAACATTTGTATCCTTTTATTTTATACGTCTATAACATTAGCTCTCGCGTTAATTGCGAAGATGAGAACATGAACGATTGACCGCGCAGACAATTTTTAATGGATTTGTATTCTTTTATTTTGTACGTCTACACATGACATTGGCTCACGCCATCAATTGGGAAGAAGAAGAATACTAATATTTTTTCTTAGATATCAAACTGCACAACCGATATTCAGCCTAGTTTGTAAATATAATCTAGATTATATAAGCCTAATTTTTAAAGATTTAATGTTGGTAGATCCCTTGCCGGAGACCGTCTGGATGGGTACCACCGCAGCTCCAATTTCAACCGCCAAATAGTAGTGTGCGAACATTACTGTGTTGTAGTTTAAAGCGCGCTATAGCTAGTGTAATTACTGGGGTGACGAGACTTACACCTTATGTCTAAACGAGCGCAATGTGGTGCAGTGTGTACCATCTTAACTAGCGCCGCGTTGTTAACAAGCGTATCACTTACCATCAGGTGAACGTCGCGCTCGTCTCATAGTAGTATAAAAAAAAGGCTAATATTTTTTTTATTTTATGACCTGGTAACCTTTAAGTCATGCGTTAACATATTTTTAGGTTATATATAAAATTATTTTTGTTTTACCGATTTTTACGCGAACTTCACTATCATACAGCTGATAATACAGATAATAAATAGACTATGATTATACAAACAAAACTTATGTTTTCATCGGTTTCATATTAAAAATGTCAGCCAAATTTTTATCTACATAATTCCGTCTCATTTACTGCTGATATTCTTTCTCTTTCACCCTTGTAACGTTCATAACGCGAAGCCCTGAATCTGTACGCGTTTTAATAATTAATCAGCGCCATCTATTGGGGGAAGTTAAAACATGTCGCAGGATTTTTAACAATCGACAGTTATTTATGTATACACATCGGCGCGGTCGCGTTGTAAAATCATTATATTAAATATAATTTTAAGTTTATATGATATACAGACGATAATTATATATAATAAAGTTTTTTTTTAGAAGGCTATCAGATTCGTAATCTACACAAATACGTCTCCTTTACCGCTAATATACTGTCTCTTTCAACTGCGTCCATCGAACTGCAACACAGTAATGTTTGCACGCTGTTGTTATTACTATCACTGATTATATCAAATAAACATGGCGCGATTACGTCTTGAAATCGATTTTCGATTAAAATTCATATGTTTTCAAAAACAATACAATTGCGCTTTATATGTATGTTATTACATCAAATGAAACCACAAACACAATTCACGTTTATTTTGTAATAAATAAATTACAATACCGTAATAAAATAATCTCTCCGGACGAACGTGCGCACAACTCGTTTGTATATATATAAATACTAGGTAGTATATAATACTTTAGGTACTAGAACTAAACGCGGATAGTGCTGATGGTCCGTCAGTCCACTGATCAACTATTGCAGCTGCATATGGAGGCGAGGTAGGAGACCAGGCAAGAGGGGAGGAGTAATGTATGAAGAGGAGAAGGAGGAATAATGTAGGAGGAATTCAGGAGGGGAGGAACAATTCAGGATTAATTCAAGAGGGGGAGCGGAATAATGCAGGAGCAATTCAGGAGGGGAGGAACAATTCAGGATTAATTCAGGTGGGGGAGGAACAATTCAGGATTAATTCAAAAGGGGAGAGGAATAATGTAGCAGTAATTCATGAGGGGGAGAGGAATAATGCAGGAGGAATTCAGGAGGGGAGGAACAATTCAGGATTAATTCAAAAGGGGAGAGGAATAATGTTGGAGTCATTCTAGAGGAGGAGGAATAATGGTAGCAGTAATTCAAGAGGGGGAGCGGAATAATACAGGAACAATTCAGGAGGGGAGGAACAATTCAGGATAATTCAGGAGGGGGAAAAACAATTCGGGATTAATTCAAGAGGGGAGGAACAATTCAGGACTAATTCAGGTGGGGGAGGAACAATTCAGGATTAATTCAAGAGGGGAGGAACAATTCAGGACTAATTCAGGTGGGGGAGGAACAATTCAGGATTAATTCAAAAGGGAAGAGGAATTCAGGGGAGGAGGAACAATTCAGGATTAATTCAGGAGGGGGAAGAATAACGCAGGGATAATTCAAATAGGGAAGAGGAACAATGCCGGAGTAATTCAAGAGAGGAGAAGAATAATGCAGGAGTAATTAAAGAGATGAAGAGGAACAAATAGCTACATGAAGTGCAGCGCCGCATGTTGCAGAGAGAACGTGGATTTAGGGTTCAGCGACGCGCTTGACAAACCCCTGGTGGTACAACAGGAGGATACTGGGGAGAGGGTAGAGGAGAACGGAGAACCAGGGCCGCGAGTGAGCGACGAGGCGTTCACATCTTGATGCTGCTGTAGTACATCGGTTTGTTTATGATGTCCACTTCGCTCAGCTTCTGCTCGCAGGGCGGCCAGGCCGGCTGCTGCGCGTCCGTCCCGCTCGCACCCGCCGCCTCGCCCGCATGCTGGCTCTGTCACACATACACGTACTTACATACTATGTCTCATCCCTCCTGTATACTTTTATTACTTTGACCCGGCTCGAAGGACCAGTAGCCAATTAGTTTCTAGTCGCAAGGCTATGTGGTGCAGTGTTATTATTCTAACTACAGCGATATTCGTCTCGCTGGCCGCGAGTGTGTTGCCATGTACAATCCCCATTTGCTTTTCACGAAATCATTACATTGCAGAGGGTATTAAAAAAAAAAGCAAACTACCGACAGAATAGCTACTACTAAATGGGTAATTTTTCAAAGCACTTTTCGTGAACAAAACGAAACTCATCACAAGTATCATAATAAAAAAAATGGTCTGTTAAATGTACTAGTTAGTTAGGTCATCGTATTAGTATATAAGAATCTAGTGGTGGTGGTGGTGATCATCACCGGACCATCGTGCTGTCTCTCTCTCTCTATCACTCCGTCTCCCTCTCACCTGGCGGTCGGGGCGCTTCGCGCGCGCGCGCTTCGGCCACGGCTTCTTTAGGTGCACGTACGCGATGTGCGCGCGCTTCTCGCTCGCGTGCTTGAAGCACTTGCCGCACATCTCGCACGCGAACGGCTTCAGGCCCGTGTGGATCTGGTGGTGGATGTGTCAATTTACAGCCCGGCTCACCGGTTCGATTCCGGATACGTGTCCAGACATTTTTGAGCAGGTATAGCTACCACTATCATATTTTAAATCTACCGTCACATCATCGCTGTATGTCAACTAACATGTAAGGTCAAATATATTTTATGTGATGGTAAGTCTGTGTGTAGCAGTTTGCAGTAGAGATCTTTGGGTGTAGCTTTTTGTCCAACTGTGGGCGTTCATAGGCTGATGACGATGAAGTCTCTCTTGCCGGAGACCTTCTAGATAGGTACCACCGCAGCGACGGTACTGTGTATTCTGGTCATTCGAGTCGGATCAGAGTAACGAAGATCCGGCTCGAAGGACCAGTAGCCAGCTACACCGCCGGAGTAACGAGACTTAACGCGACGCGTATAACTTAGCTTATTAATATAATCTCTTGTGTGTAACTAACAAACATGTGCCTCTGCCGGTTGCTGTGAGTTGAGAAGTGTTTCCCGCACAGCGAGCACACGTAGGTGGCGCGCGTGTGCGCGTGCACGCGGCGGTGCGCGACGAGCCGCTGCCGCATGCGGAACGACTTGCCGCACGCGTCGCACGCGAACGGCCGCTCGCCGGTGTGCACCCAGCGGTGGTCCTTCAGCAGCGCGTAACTCTGCACAGAACAATCAACACTATACCACAAGGGGGCGCGCTTTCGAGCCCCATTAATATATAACATAGCATCGATTTAGGTCTATGTGTTATGCGTATCACTTACCATCAGGTGATCGTCTTGTTAGTCTCGTCGCCGTAAAAGATAAAAAGGCAACTCTTAATCCGACTCGAAGGACTGGTAGATTTTGACGTTAAATAAGTGAACTATTGTTCCTATGTTGAATAAAAATGTTGATTATGACTATAGAAAAATAAAAAGGAAGGACGACTCGAAGGACCATAGATTAGAAAGTTGGCGGGACGCGTCATCTAATTTTACAAAATGGTGACCACACCACATTGCAAGTAAACCAACCTTCAGTATCGGAGAGACACTTTAAGAAGTCCCCCGCCGGGTACTAACCTGGAACATCCGGCCGCACAGCTCGCACATGCATGGCGACTTCATCGACGGGTAGTTGGTCCGGTTCTTGTCCGGGTGCATCCGCCTGAAGTGGCCGTGGTAAGCCCTGGAGTCCTCCAGCTGGAGGCCGCACTGGAAGCAAACGACTTTACCCCCTCCACTCCCTCATCACCAAAAATCATTCTACCCCCACCCACACTTAAATTTATCTCCGATGCACTTAATGTTTGCTACGGGACGGTGTCTCCGGTTTCCGATCACCACGTACCTGTTCGCATGGTATGGGACCCTCGACCTTCCTGAGCTGGCTGGGGCACATCTTGTCCTTCTCGCTCGGCTCTCTACTCCTGTCCCTCTCCCTCTTGTCCCTCTCCTTCACCTCACGCGGCCTCCGCCCCCTTTTCGGCTTCGAATCCTTCGAATCTCTGACAAATTTGGAAATTTGAAAATTATGGTGATTACCATTGCATCGCTTCCGATCACCATCACCACTTATATCTACATCATCAATTGGGGTTACAATTTACAATTGCTTAGAATCAGATCGATAATTTTAACCATAAGTTGTTAATATTTGGTGCAAACTCACTTATCACCGCCGCTGTGCCGTGCGGAGACGAGCAGGTGACGTCTATACGCGTCCTGCGAGATGAATCTCACGTTGCACGCGTCGCAGTAAGGACCGTCGTCGGGTACCTGGAAAAAAGATAAAATAAAAAAAACCATCACCTGGTAAAGAACTAATTCACGAGACGTTTAAAACATATCCACATTGGTCCTTCGAGTCGGATCAAACGTTACCCACATATAAACGCTGCGGCGGTATAACAAAGTAATACCATCAAATTACGAAAACCGATTGGAAAGTGGTGATGGTGGTTGTGGTGGTAAATACTCTCTTTATTCTTATTACTTGCTCTAAGAGATGATTGAATAGGCTAGATGGTATTAAAAAAAACGGAACGAACGTCATGGTCATAACCACCATTCCGACCAACACAGATGGAACATGTTCCACGCCCCATCCGTCACCGGAAACCTAAATCTGTATATATTACAACATCAGTTACAACGCTCGTCGTCTCACCTTGTCACTCTCTAGGCGGTGCTTCAGCTTCTTGTGTAGCTCTATCCCTTTCTCGCTCACAAACGAATACCCGCACAGTTCGCACACGAAGTCGGACGGGTGTTTTATTCGGATGTGGCCCATGTACGTTGTGAATTTACTGAAACATAAATATATGTAACAGCAATAGCTCCAGAAATATTAAAAAAAAAGTCCCATGCTCAAAAGGACTCGTGTCCAGAGCCGTAAAAACATTTACAATAAAAAAAGTTGTCGGTTGTCTTTATTACGTAACGATTTAAGAGCTCCGCACGCTCCGGCGGTCGGAGCGCGACTGCGCCCGCACCGCCGGCGCGTTCCTATTTTAACCCGCGCAATAATTACAAAAACATGAATCACCTCCAAATTAAATTTAGAATAAAAAATAACAAAATTTTAATAAAGAGACAATTTCAAAACGCATTCGCGCTAATATTTAATTAAATGATTTTAATGATCGCGCCGACATATTTAATATAATTACTGATAGTAATAACAGTAGTGTGCAAACATTACTGTGTTGCAATTCGAAAAGCGCTGTTAGCAAAATGGCGACGGGCGCAATATATCGCAGTTGAAAGAAAGAGACAGAACATCAGCGGTAAAGGAGACGGAATTGTGTAGATCAGGAATCTGATCGCCATTTTGTTTTTGTATGGAACCGCTGAAAAAAAACTCCTTTCATTATATATAATTATAGTCCATAATATCAAATGAACTTATAATTATAATTAATTAAAATTCAATAATAATTTTACAACGCGGTCGCGCTGTACACACGGCGGGTAAATAAATATCTGTCGATTGTAATTTATTGATACCTCTGTATATGTTTTAACTTTCCGCTCACTAGATGGCGCTGATTTGTGCCTCTGTACCATGTTTTAACTTTCCGACCACTAGATGGCGCTGATTAGTTGATCAAACTCGCTGCGATGCGGCTGTATGACTTCGCGCGGTGAACGTTACAAGGGTAGTGTATACTCACACGAACTCGTCCTGGCAGTGCGGGCACTGGTACTTGGTGCCCTTGTGCCACCTCTCGTGCAGCCGCGCGGTCTGGCTGGCGCGCACACACACACACAAATTAACGTCAGAGTGAGGAAGGGGCAGAGTAGAGAAACAGAGAGAAAAGAGAGAGAGAGAGGGAAAGAAAGAGATGGACGGAGAGGGAGGGCCGGAAGAGTAGAGACAGAGAGAGAGCGAGAGAAAAAGAAGAGGTACGAACAGAGGGTAAGAAAGGGAGAAGGAGGGAAAGGAAGAGAAGGAAGAAAAGAGATAGCGGGAAGGAAAGGGATAGAGAGGGAGAGGCATAGAGAAGGAATAGTACAGATAGAAAGAGGGATAGGATTCTTTTAGTTGCATAGCTTAAAAATCACCATGATCCGACTCGAAGGACCAACATTGTTTAAGTACATGGTCACGTTTCATCTCACAGTGCTACAACTAATAACGCAACCATAGACTACAATATAGTGAAGCAGTCGCCTAAATATCTATGTACAGTCACCATCAGCTGTGATCGTGAAAAATCATTATGAAAATTATTACCAGCGGTGCAACTCTCTCACCGTGAAGGCGCCCAGTTCGACTCCCGGTGTTTCAGTGATGGTGATCACGTCATGGAGTTTTATAATCCGTTTAAGTTGCTTATCACTTAACATCGAGTGTAATTGTATTCGGTTGCGTTGGTGACAGTAGGTTATCACTCACCGGTGAGTGGTGACGTACGGGCACTGGTTGCAGCTGAACCGCTGCGTGTGGTGCGCGGTGACATGCTTGCGCAGCGCGTGGGGGTGCTTGAAGTGGGTCTTGCAGATCGCGCACTCGTAATCACCACATTGCTGGTGAAATGGACGGAGAGGTTTTTTTTATTCGCCGGGCAACGACGACAGACCGCGGCGTTAGTTGAGATGAGCACGCTGCTTCATTTAGCGCGAACTGGTCCTTCGAACCAGACACATCATGATCCGGCTCGAAGGACCAATAGGGTAGTTATAAGAGTAACAACATTTTAACTTTTTTTTTAAATCGAGTAAAACGGTCACCTGATGGTAAATGATACGAGCACAATAGCGCTACATGAGATGATATACACTGCACCGCATTGAGCTGGAGGCTTTGAGTCGATATATTAAGCATGGTTATCCCAAAGAGCGTACTGGTCCTTCGAGCCGGACACTGCATGACCCGGCTCGATGGACCGGTTCGCGCAATATGATGCAGCGTGCTTATCTCAACTAGCGCTATTGTGCTCGTATCAATTACTATCAGGTGACCGTTTCACTCGTTGAAAAAAAATGTTAATGTTGTTACTCTAATAACTACCCTACCGGTCCTTCGAGCCGGATCATGCAGTGTCCGGCTCGAAGGACCAGTTCGCGCAAAATGAAGCAGCGTTCTTATTTCAACCAACGCCACGGTCTGTGCAGTATCACTTACCATCAGCTTGTAGAATAAAAAAACTTACATCGGTATGCCTGGTTACGTGGCCATTGTAAGCGTCCTCGTCCAGGAAGCCCTTGAAGCAAGCGGTGCACTTGAACACGGAGTTCTTGTAGTTGGATGACTCTCTTCTCTTCTGGATCTCCGCCACCTGCTCCTCGAACGTGAGGTCGGTTATCGTGAAGAGAGTTTCATTGAGTTCCGTGTTCAGGAACGGTTTCCTTCTCCTATCGATTTTCGCCTCCTGCTGATCCTTCCGCTTGCTCTTCACAACTAACTTTGGCTTCTTCTTTCTCTTTCTTTCCAGAGGTAGACTGTCGTCTGTTGAGTAGTTCCCACTTAACTCTTCTTTAGAACATTGAGTTACTTCTTCCTTTATGAGCATCTCATCGTTTATGTATATCTCGTTCTTTACCTCGACTTCACCATCTTCTAACTCAGTCTGTTTAACTTTTGTATCCTCTTTGTCTTCGTGCTGCAGTTGGTAATCGCAGTGGTCAGCGTCATATACCCTCAGCACCAGTTCCGACTCCAGGTTGTGGTGTTCTCTATTCATAGCCTCCACGCTTCTTAATGTTATCTGTGAGATAATTTTATTTTATATTCTTCTTTACAGTCTGTACTAAAAATAGTGAACGCGATTCATTAAACTAAAAAATTAGGATTTTGACTATACAACAATTTCCATAAAAATACTTAGTAATTTTATTATCTGTTGTCTCGTTACCGCAGTAATTTCACTAGCTGTTGAGTCTCGTTACCCTAGTAATGACAGTAGCTTTTGAGACACATTACCCCAGTAATTTCACTAGATGATAAGTCTCATTACCTCAGTAATTACACTACCTGTTGAGTCTCGTTACCGCAATAATATCAGTAGATTTTGGGTCTCATTACCCTAGTAATTTCACTAGATGACATGTCTCGTTACCCTGGTAATTACCCTAACAGTCGAGTCTCGATACCGCATTATTTTCACTAACTGATATGTCTCGTTACCCCAGTTACCTTTGCAGTCCTTCGAGCCGGATTACTGCAGTAATCCGGCTCGAAGGACATGAGTAACATGTTCGTACGTAGGATGAAGTTGTTCGTACATAGGAAGACATTCCTTAGAACTTTAGATGGGGAGGTAGTCATAGATGCAGTATGACTGAACCACACCATCTAAGAACACTCACCATCCCCTGTTTACTGATGATCTCCATCATCAGGTCGTGAGAGCGGAGACATTTGTCCCTGAACCGTTGGTAGGAGAGCAGCCGCTGAGCACATTCAGCGCACAGCGTTTCAGGGAGACCGTTCAGACAGACCTGAAATATACATTTATAATCTATTACTAATGAAAGCCGTGATAGCCTAGTGGTTTGAAAGCCGGCCTCCAAATCTGAAGGTGCCGGGTTCGAATCCGGCTTGCGCCAATGAATTTTTCAAATTGCGTACAGTTAGTATAACACCAACTAATATGCATGCATATCAACAATAAAAACAAATAAAAAATTACGTCGATACGGTCAAACCAGTCAGAAGCTCCAATGTGTAAAAATATAAATAAATTAAAAAAAAAAACAAAAATTATTAAAACCATGATACTAACATCCAAACCAGTCAGATGCTCCAACGCCCGCTCCATGTTATACCTCTTCATCGAATACAACTTCCTGTCCATCACCAGACATATCCGGCAGACCTGAAATTAAACAAAAATCAATTAACCGCCAACTGAAAAAAGATAGTGTCTTAATGAATTTGTACGCAATCACTTTTTGACGTGACAACGTCTATTAAATTGGTATAAGATAGGACGCGCGTGCTGAGAAATGTCCCGCACATAAGTGGGCGTGGCTTACGCCGACCGCTAAGTCGGTATGCGTTTGCCCGAATTGGTTGAAAGTAAAAGATGTATTCTATTGCTCAATAATAATTAGAAATAAAATCCCTAACAAATATAATTGAGAGTTAGTATAACTTGATTTGTAACCCGATAAACATGTCAAACAAGAATAATAAAATTTATTATCAACATTTTTTGTGATATAATTAATAGACGTTGTCACGTTAAAATACATAAGTGCCCTGCACATATAACCCACAATTTTTATTCAACAAACCAATTTAGATGATGAGTACTACACCTAGAGCCTTGAGACGAGCTGGTAACTTTCCACTAGATACAGGTCCTTCAAGCCAGATAACATTAGATCAGACCGAAGACCTGATAACAAGTGAATCTATTTCCATCATCTGGTGATGGTTGCGGGTAACTGCTTGATGAGAAAACCATTTGTAGAGGAGATCTTTACAGAGAGGATTTTGTTCAGCAGTGGGCATCTATATGATGATGAGTCTGTTTCTATATAGCCAATTTCAAATGACTCAGCGATAAATAAAAAATACAGATTATACATGATTAATGAGATCATTAATCATTACCTTCAGATCGACAGCACCATCGCTACAGTTATCCTGAAACAATGAAATTTCATTTAAGCTTTACAAACAGAAAAATGTACAGCCCATATATTCCCACTGCTGGGATGTTAAGCCCACTAGTAGCAGATTTAAGAAGAATTATGAGTTAATGGATGTTGTATATAAAAATTCTAGGAATAAAATAGTTACCAGTCTTCATTTACCAGAAGACGTATTTTATCATCGTCATCATCATGATTTCAACCGATGGATGTCCACTGCTGGACATAGGTCTTTTGTAATGTATTCCATATTGGTATCTTATAATTGACATAAATTAATTAATTCGAAAATAAGTCAATTAAGTAAAGTACTTCATTATTACTTATGTAGCTTAATGTATTAGTACCGATACACATTAGTTTTATTAAACAAGTTTAAAAAAAAATTCAAAAAGATTTTCTTAAACAAAAGAAAATAACAAATTTAGCAAAATTAAATAATTAAACCCACCAGCAACATGACGGGAACTGCACCAGCTCTAACCTTCCGCAGTCCGTTCTTAGTTTCGTACAGATCGTCGCTGAGGAAGTGCTCCGAGCATATAGCACTTCTTTCCTTAGGTTCCCAGTTCTGTTTGCCGATGGCTTTCAACCAAGATTCACGGAGAGCCAGCTCCGTGGGGAAACTGGAACATGGTAAATTTATAACAATCAATAACATAATTTTTTAGAATTTTAATCTTTTTTTTTTAATATATTTTTAAGAAATAAATATGAAAGCTGCCATTTTTATGGTACAGATAACATAATTTTAATTCATATATAAGTCCAAGAAGTTTTTATTATGAACTCTTACTATATAAATAATTACCAATGAAATAGTAAACATATCATGTAAAACATTTAACAAAGTTTTAAATAGGTTTTTTTAAAGTTAAATTATATGAAATAAATCAACTTACACATGAAAAGTTATCCCTTGCGATTTCGATAAATGTCTTGAATCGTTTTTACAATTTGGAGCGCAGCAACGCATTTTGTATTAATATCTGTCAGTTAAGTTAAGTAACACTACACAATCATTTTTATTACACTTTAATTTACCGAGTACGTAATGAAATGTAACCGGCAATATTTAACAGCTTATACATAATCGTTTCTATTTATTAATGTTATAAGATTCTTATTAAAAGTATATTATTTTAGTGTCGTATATTGAGCGTTCTGTCAATTTCTACCTCTAACACAACTTCACTCATACTATATGCGATGTATTATAAAATAAAAGCTAATTATTAAAAATTACTACTGAACACATACATTATCAAACAGTATTGATAATGTAAAAAAACAAAGACAGAATATCCAAGCTTTAATAGCAAGCTTTCGTCAGTGTTGCCACATAATAAAAAATTTAAATGTGAAACTTTAAAAAACATTTTTTTAAAGATTATTTAATTAAAAATAATATAAATATCTTTTCAAGAATTAAAACGAAATAATTAATTATTCTTATTGGTTAAAAAAAGTCTTTGTTACAAACAAACTAGTGGATAAGCTGAAGTATAAATAAAAACGTAATAAAAAGTCCAATTTCAATTCGGAATTCTCGTTTATGTACACTAATTAAAATTGTTAATTTTCTGATTTCTTTTACAATTTTAACAATAATTCAAAATAAATCGAATGGCTGCATACAAGGAGTTTACGCCATTTAATGTTCTGTTACACATTTTCCTTTTTTAATAGAAATTTTAATATGTTGCAGTATTTAATACAAATAATGTCCAATTTAGTTAATTGTTGTCTTAACAACGGTTAAAGGGTATTTTTATTAAGCAGTAAAGATTTTTTTTTGATTTGTAATATTTTATAGATCTGTGTAGTAAATACGAAATGGCGTATCCAGCAACAGAGAAGCCAATGCACATTGCACATTTGCCGTGCTTGTCAATGAGGCTTTAAATTTGTGCTGCAAAATTATTATTTACAAAAAACTTACGCTTTAACATTTAATAAAAATGTATTTGTAATACATTATACTTAATAGTTGTTTCATATTTGATAAATAAAATATGTTAGTTAAAGAAGTAATAAATTTCGTTTACGCAAAAAAAATGTTTTTGTATTAAATTTGTGTATTATGAATTAAAGTTGATTTTAAAATGAGGTGTAGCGTACAAAACTGTAATAACGATACAAAACGGACAACCAAAAGCCATGGAATTACTTTTCATATGTAAGTTTCATTAATTTTTACAACTTTGTTTACATATGAGTGCTTTTGCTCATTTAAATAGTTAAAATGATATAAACAGAAAAAGTCACGTAATAATTACTTTTTAGTAATTCTGAAGCTATGCAAAATGTTGTAATAAAAATATAAACATTAATATTAAATTTATTTTAATTGTTTCAAAAACATGATTTTAAATTTCAGGTTTCCAAAGGAACCAAACTTAAGGACAGCTTGGACTGAGGCACTCGGCATGATGGACTGGGAGCCGAAAGACCGCAGCACAGTCTGCTCAGAACACTTCCGCAATGATGATTTCTATGACACCAAATGTGGATTGAGAAAGATAAAAAATGGTGCAGTTCCTATGACAATACTGGTGAGTTAATCTATTTTTGTAATTATATAGATTTTTATAATAAAGCATTGTTATGTATATCAATAACAAAAGTGGGTAGTAAAATATAATGTATGACAATGTCACTTTTCATTTTGCAATTGGCTTCCTAACACAATAAACATAATTGATACAACTGTTTCATTGAACATAATAAGCATATTTCTAGAAAAAGCCTCTTGAAAATATTATATAGTTACTATACAAAATCCATACAATAGGAAATAGAAACTTAATTCCTTCTTCATTCAAGCTCTGAAGAATTAAACTATTCAGTTTCATTTTGTTTCAGGATTCTAGTGAAGATCTAGACGCTCCTGCAGCCTTAAGAGTAAGTAGGAGAGATATTTTTAGATTTCTAGTAAGTATTGGGTTGTAGATATTAGCAATTTAATCAATTTGTCCATGTCACCAGGTGTGCAGGATCTGCCTGGCGATGGACACCAAGTTGTACCATATAACGGAGCACAAACTGGATAGATTGTATGAACAGATCACTGGACTGATGGTGAGTTGCGCTGATATATTTCTTTTTATCTATTAGCTGGAGGAGTTAATGAAGATGTAAATATGATGATCAGTAAAGTCTTTATGGTCCCACTGCTGGGACTTGATGCCTTCTCCCACGAGGAGAGAGTCAAAGCCATTCATTATCCATGTTAGCTAAGTGTAGTTTGGCAGATGTCCATGAAAGCTTGTTATGTATATCAATGTACCCTTTTTTTTTTGAGGGGGTAATCTACTTAAGATACCCTGCTTTTGAGGGAAAGGTCAGGGTTATGTGGAATTTGTACCCACTAAAACCCCATCGGTGGTCTTTCCCAGTGCATTAGGAGAGGCTCCGTGATCTATGGAACACACTGGTGCATCCCTGTACTCTTATTTCCTCTCTCCAAAGAGGGGTATAAACCCTCTACCTTTCTATATATTACGGCGAATCCAAGGCCACCTTGCATTTGCCGTCCTCCTGCGGCTCATTAATCGAGCTTTGGGGAACCTGAACTCGACTCGAAACCCTTTTAGTCGCATTTTACGACAGGCAGGGCTTACATTAGCCCTATTCTTATAAGCCCGGGACTACAGGGCTGATATGAATGTATCCTACTACCATATTTTGGTAATTTTTTTTTATACTACTTTGCGTCGAGACGAGCAAGACGTTCACCTGATGGTAAGTGATACGCTTGCCCATGACAACGTGCTGCTAGTTAAGATGGTACACACTGCACCACATTGCGCTCGTCGCCTGAGACATAAGGTGTTAAGTCTCGTTACCCCAGTAATTACACTAGCTACATCGCCCTTCAAACCGGAACACAGTAATGTTCGCACACTACTATTTGTCGGTTGAAATAGGAGCTGCGGTGGTACCCACCCAGACGGTCTCCGGCAACAGAGACCTACCACATGGTAGGCTAATAATAAAATATCGGGTGGGTAGTCAAATATAATGCATAACAATGTCATTTCCATCTTGTACTTGGCTACCTAGCACATAATTAATACAACATTGTTTTATTGAACATAACAAAGCTGTTCTTAGGATATGTTGGTATCAACATAAAGTTTTGCTTCCACAACACGGATTAAAACCAGAGACTTAATAACTTGTTATATAATAAAACTTAATTTATTCCAGTTGTGCGAAGAGGACAAGCTGCCGCAGAAGCTGTGTTGGGAGTGCGCTCACAGGCTTGTTTCGTGCCACAGATTCAGGAGCCGTGCGATCACCAGCCAAGATCTGATGATGTCGACTATAAACGGAGACAGATATGTGAGTATATTATCAACAATTACTAATGCGAGTTCATCTGTATCCAGTTGCTTGTGATCTTAATCAGATCATAAGGAGAACGGTGAAGCTCCGTCAACAAACAATACAGCTAACAATTACAGCTTTGGTTACTCCGGCTATTATATGTTGGCAGCGGGAACAGTGATGCTGGTTGTACATTAACAATGTGATGGGTACGGCACAGCACCAGACCGCTGCATTTAGAGGCAGTTACCGTTACTTGGCTTCTAAATGCTGGAACAATTTGCCAGCCCCTATTAGGAAATTTAAATAAATCTTAATAATTATTCAAAAATCAATACAACAGCCATCTTTTATAACAACAAGAACTGTATATTTAGTAGCTAAGTATTATGTCTAATACGGATACCGTTTTGTTTATGATTTTGATGTTTATCATTATGTACCGTCTTGATTTGTGTATATTTACTTTGTGTTAAAATGGTTATTGAATTTTATTTAATTCATTTTATATCCCTTATTTGTGTTTCATTTTTATTTATTTTATTTAAATACTTTGTTGCTGAACGTCGCTGGCACCAACTAAACTGGGCTTCGATGAAAACCAGCGCTGTGCAGCAGTCCTTGCACAGCATATGCCGAGTCTACATCTATTTAGTCATCACATCACTCACCTAGTTTTAGTTTTAAGCTTCAATGTTCTACCTTTTATGATTCTATTTATATGTTGAGTGTGTGTTGTCTAATAAATATATGTCTATGTCTAAAGATGGAGATGAGAAAAAATTCTATCACCAATAACATTGATAAGAGGCTTCGGAATCGAACCATGGACATGGATGGTAGTTACTTTATAATATACTAGCGTTAGAATAGTTATTGTTAAGTGTTCTAAACGACTCCGAGGAGGACGATGGCTGGACGTGGTCTCCAGCGATTGTAATAGCGTGAGGATGTTGGGGGCTGCATAAATCAGTCCCCGGGGCGGGCTATAGCATAGCGTTAGGGAGGTGTCAGTTGTGTTCTGAACGGAGTTCCTGTCACCTCTCCAAACGTTGAGGACGACCACCGAGGGGGTTTTAGTGGGTAAAAATCTCCGCATAACCCTGTCTTCCCCCCAGAAGACAGGGTATCTTTACGAAGATATCACCCTCGGAAAAAAAAAAAAAGTTATTGTTAAGTGAGCAAAGTTTATGATAACTTATTAATTCTTTATTTCGAGTAAAGAAGTACATATGCTAACTTCAATTAAATTCTTCTATTTTATGAATAGACGTTTTATACTTGTGCATATTGTTGCTGGTTTTAGCCACTGGTCCGAAAGGGCGTGTGGGTTCGTATCCCACCGCTGTCACCATGTAATCAAACGACTCGCTCGATCAAACACTGCTTTATTTTCTACTCCACCCACATACATTTTTATTATTAAATATTTTATTTAATTACCGCCACCATACATATGTAACACATATTTTTCCATTTAGCCTTTAATTTTTTATTTAATAAAGGAAATTTAGAAAAAATGTATAATGTATGTATACAGCTTCCCTATTTGAATCGAATATTATAAAATTTTTAATTGATTTTTATTTTTTTCGAGCGATTCTATTTGATCGAGATGATCTTATTATAAATGAAAGAGCGACTTGCTTAGGTATAATATATTGGATTATAGACAGATTATTAAAATATGAACGAAAGACGTACGTTCGCTTGGGTGTCTGTCGGCAAGTGCCCTTTAAAGAGCGAGCGGTGTGCGGGCGGGGAAGCCTTTTGCTTAGCGGCACCCTCTCCTCGCGCCCTTACCCCGCGGTCGTCTGGATCGCGCATTAACGGCGTGAACACTAGTTTTTTTTTAAATATAAGTAACCTAAGTTACTCCTCGTTACATTAGCCGTCTGCCAGTGAAATTCCCGTTAAAATCGGTCCAGCCGTTTTAGAGATTAGCCGGAACAAACAGACAAAATTTAAAAAAAATGTAGTTTTGGTATATGTATCGGTTATTTTAGGGTTACAAACAAACACTCCAATTTTATTTAGTTGTATATATGTAATCTGTGATCCGTTTCCCCATAGATGACAATACGCGACGTGAAATCAATAAATCGCGTCACCAACGATCTGAAGTCGTCATTAATCCAGAAGTGCTACGAGCCTAACGACTGCGACCTTCAAATACGCGACAGCGAGACCGTGTTTAAGACCGAGGTTAACGAGTTCAGCTCCGCGGAAGACGCGCGCGCTGCCGAGGCTCCGTGCGAGGTGGGCGCGATAAAAGAGGAGCTGGAGTCCCTGGCTCCCATAATGGAGATCGAGGTGAAGGACGAGGCCAATGAAATATTCTTCCACGAGTACGACAACTTCGACAGCGACGACGAGAAGAAACTTAGCGAGGTGTACCCTAAGCCGAAGAGCAGGGTCAGGAAGAGGAAGCTAAAAGAGGAGAAGGCGGAGAAGAAGGTCAAGGTCGGGAGAGCGCTGAAAAAGAGGGAGGGAGACGACAGCCCTTCTACAACAATGGACAAGTATGAATACGTAAACAACACCGCGATCCGGCTCGAAGGACAATCAGCTGAAAGTAATTTCCTTTCCAGGTACAAAGTCTCCGACGTGAAGAGGCGGAAACCGAACGACGGCCTCGACGAGTCCCTCTTCACCATATCCACGTTGACTTACGACGAGCAGATCGAGGAAATCAACAGGAGACAGGAGACAGCGATGTACAAAAACGCGCCGTTCAAGTGCACTGTCTGTTACCGAGGGTTCGCCATCAAGGACCGGCACGAGGCGCACATTGTGAGGCACAGCGAGGTATGCATGCTGTTCAGGTCAGTATCAGTCACTGGTGACCCTCATTATTCCATCACCGTCCCTAAGTTTAGTCCAAATCCTCCACAATCAAACACCTATTGAATGCCAATGTAGACTTCTCCCTAATACGGAACAGGTCTTCCAGAGTCCAACCTATATACCATGAAGATCAGCTCATCTGTTCCATCCACAGCAAAGCGGCGCGTACGAGTGTTTCATTTGCAAGACCCGACTGAAGACAGCGAGGGCGCTCAGGAAGCACCTCACCGCACAGCACACGGAGAAGTTCAGCTGCAAGGGATGCCCATTCGTCACCAGAAACAGGTCGGTGCACCTTTGAACAGTAATCTCAAAAACGAAGAAACCTTAAGCGTGAGAGTGAGATAGCAAACAGAACTTTTTTAATCGTTTCGTTGAATAGAAAAATTAAATAAGCATGATCCGGCTCAAAGGTTCATTTCTTTAGAGTAACTAAAAGTAATTTTGAATTTAAAGCATGTGACCGTCATACCGTCCTGCTCTCACTTACGATGGTTATGTTATCTTCTCTCGTTCAGGGGCGTGGCGAGGGAGCACGAGAAATGGCACGCCGGCACCAAGTACCAATGCCCCCACTGCCCGTGCGAGTTCGAGTGAGTAACGTTCAGATATCAACCGATTAGGGAACTGGTGAAGGTTGGATGGAGAAGAGATTGATGATAGTGTTGTGAAGGATGAACACTACTGAGATGACGGATGATGAAAAAAATTAATTATTGGTCCCACTCCATTCGGTAGGAAAAGAGTGAGAAGGAGAAAAGAAGACCTGTCATATTTTTTGTTTATACGCTATCGTTAAGATGATATACTACATCATATTGTGCTTGCCTTGCGAAGCATATTTTCAGTGGGAATCGAACCCGCGCCTTTTCGAGTACAGTTTATATTGAACCATCGCGGTTGTAAGATAATATATGTAAATGTCTAAGCATTGATTCGGAGGTATTTTTAAAAATATGATGATTTCGAGATTACCCACTGTTCAATAAAACTCTTTCACAGAGTCAATGACAAACAGCACAAGACCGTATTCTGTGGGATAAATTGCAAAAGACTTAGATCCAGCAGTGGGCGTTCATCAGTTGAGATGATTTTTTTATACTATAATGCGACGAGACGAGCAAGACGTTCACCTGAGGTAAGTGATACGCTTGTTAACAACGCGGCGCTAGTTAAGATGGTACACACTGCACCACATTGCGCTCGTCGTAATACATAAGGTGTTAAGTCTCGTCACCCAAGTAATTATGTGAAATTACAAGTTGGTTCTAAATGGGGGAATATACAGAAGGTTATATACACCTTTTCGCGGGATTCTGCATGGAGCATTAATACTTAAAGAACTTACAAGCTCGCTGCAGTCTAAGATACTGTTAAACATTTTTTGCAGAAATATAAGATCGATCATCTTTCAGCGTGCGCCTAAAGTACTAATGTTGTAGTGCCTCAGACGATCAGAATAATGAGATATTTCTCTAGCCAACTGATCACTATAAGAGAGATGATGTAAAAATCGTCTTTGAACGCTCTCCAAAAGTTTTACATAAACGTCATAGCTAGTGAGCTACAGCGCTCTTCAAACCGGAACACAGTAATGTTCGCACACTACTATTTGTCGGTTGCAATAGGAGCTGCGGTGGTACCCAGACGGTCTCCAACAGAGACCTACCACCAGTAATAAAACAGTTTCGCAGAATCTGAAATTTCGTTAGTCTAACAGCCTAATGACTGTTGAGGTCGTAAATTGAATTCAGTGAAAAATATAGTGCGAAAAGAATAGACTTAGAAATAAGCAGTGGTGTAAAAGTTAAAAAGAAAATCTAAATGAAATAATAAATAATAACAAAATCAGGCTCAAAGGTTCATTTCTTTAGAGTAACTAAAAGTAATTTTGAATTTAAAGCATGTGACCGTCATACCGTCCTGCTCTCACTTACGATGGTTATGTTATCTTCTCTCGTTCAGGGGCGTGGCGAGGGAGCACGAGAAATGGCACGCCGGCACCAAGTACCAATGCCCCCACTGCCCGTGCGAGTTCGAGTGAGTAACGTTCAGATATCAACCGATTAGGGAACTGGTGAAGGTTGGATGGAGAAGAGATTGATGATAGTGTTGTGAAGGAAGAAAACTACTGAGGTGACGGATGATGAAAAAATTATTTATTGGTCCCACTCCATTCGGTAGGAAAAGAGTGAGAAGGAGAAAAGAGAATCTATCTGTCATATTTCGACATTATGGTGTAGTTAAGATGATATACTACATCATATTGTGCTTGCATTGCGAAGCATACGTTTTGTGGGAATCGAACCCGCGCCTTTTCGAGTACAACTTATATTGAACCATCACGGTTATAAGATAATATATGTAAAAGTCTAAGCATTGATTCGGAGGTATTTTTAAAAATATGATGATTTCGAGATTACCCACTGTTCAATAAAACTCTTTCACAGAGTCAATGACAAACAGCACAAGACTGTATTCTGTGGGATAAATTGAAAAAGACTTATGTCCAACAGTGGGCGGTTCATCAGTTGAGATAACGATGTAAATAAAACAGTTTCGCATAATCTGATATTTCGTTAATCTAACGGCGTAATGACTTATGAAGTCCGCACGCTACGGCGCGTTATTATTTATACCTGAACATGAATTACTAAAAAACGCTACAATTTGACGAGTCACCTCTAAATTAAATTCAGAATTACATTCAGCGTTTTTTTTTTAATTTCATCGATATTTAATTAATATTATTAGAAACATCAATAACTCAAATATAAATTCAATCTATCATACCTCTCACATTCACACGTCACCAGTCAGAGCTCACACCGCGCACACTGCCCAAACACGAATGTCGCGAGAATCACAGTCATCCGCTATTTATAGCGAAACGACGTTACGGCATCCCCTCCCTTTTTCACTTTCAATCAATACACCTACTATTTTACTAACAAAATGTCGGTAACCACAATTATTTTTCTCAATATCTAACTATATTAACAATGAAATGATCGCGCCGTGTTTAAATTCCAGCAAACTCACCACGTACATGGGTCACATCAGGATCAAGCACGTGTCGGACTTCGTTTGCGAGCTGTGCGGTTACACGTTCGTCAGCAAGAAGGGGATAGAAGTTCACAAGAAGAAGAAGCACCGGCTGCACGACAAGACGGTCGGTCCAATATCATTTGTCGCGCCAAAAGCAGCTTTACAAACGGCTCAACCGAGCTCTGAAATCATTGCAACCCACAAACGGCTTAACCGGTTTTAGCGTCATAATTGCTTTTAAAACGATTCTTCTTCTTCTAAGTCGTATTTCCTCATGACTGAGGGTCGTGGCCATCATGTCTTTATTGAAACACATGACGACTCTTTTGTCAGTTATAATGGAGTGGTGTTGCCATTGCCTTCTCCATTTCACATACTAATCTGACCACGGATGGTCATGGCATAGATATGCAGGTTTCCTCACGATGTTTACCTTGACCGTCAAAGCGCATGATATTAGTTGATGTTTTATGCTAACTGCACATAAATTAAAAATTCATTGGTGCAGGCCGGATTCGAACCCGGTACCTACGCATTGGAAGGCCGACGTTCAAACCACTAAGCTATCAATATTAAAACGATTAAACTGATCTTAAAAAAAATTGATTATTTGACAACTTGGTTGGGACGGTTTAACCGATTTTGTAATCTTTGTAGCCCAAAAACGGTTTAATCGATTTTCAAATGATAACAAATGGCTCAACAGGTCTAAAAGCCATCGTAACCTCAAAGCGGTCAAATGACGTTATAACCACTGTAACACAGAAACGGCTTAACCGTTCCTAAAATCTACTTAACTTACAAACGGCTTAAACGGTTTTAAATTTATCTTAACACAAAACTGCTCAACCGATGTTAAAATCTCGATTTTCCCGATCGGTTACAGTTGAAAAATTCGGTTCAACCGTTTTGGATATAAACTAATGAAGTATTTGTATTTATCAGATCACCCTAGAGGGTCCGTACTGCGAGGTGTGCGAGGTGCGGTTCGTGTCGGAGGAGGCGCACGGGAGGCACCTCAAGCTCTCCTCAAGGCACAGCAGCGACAACGATCCGTAACTACTCACTAATGCTACTTCTTCCTATCTGACGGAAGAAAGTTCTTGTTTTATCAAAAAGTTAAAATTTTATTAAAGTAAGTTATTCTGTTACCAAAGAAAGTTCTTCTGTTGCCTAAGAAAGTTCTTCTGTTACCAAAGCAAGTTCTTCTGTTACCTAAGTAAGTTCTTCTGTTACCAAAGAAAGTTTTTCTGTTACCTAAGAAAGTTCTTCTGTTACCAAAGAAAGTTCTTCTGTTGCCCAAGAAAGTTCTTCTGTTACTAAAGAAAGTTCTTCAGTTACAAAAGAAGGTTCTTGTTTTATCAAAAAGATCCTATTTTATTAAAGTAAGTTCTTCTGTTACTAAAGAAAGTTCTTCAGTTACAAAAGAAAGTTCTTCAGTTACAAAAGAAGGTTCTTGTTTTATCAAAAAGATCCTATTTTATTAAAGTAAGTTCTTCTGTTACTAAAGAAAGTTCTTCTGTTACTAAAGAAAGTTCTTCTGTTACCAAAGAAAGTTCTTCTGTTACCAAAGAAAGTTCTTCTGTTACCAAAGAAGTTCTTCTGTTACCAAAGAAAGTTCTTCTGTTACCAAAAAAGTTCTTCTGTTACCAAAAAAGTTCTTTTGCCTAAGAAAGTTCTTCTGTTACCAAAGAAAGTTCTTCTGTTACTAAAGAAAGTTCTTCAGTTACAAAAGAAGGTTCTTGTTTTATCAAAAAGATCCTATTTTATTAAAGTAAGTTCTTCTGTTACTAAAGAAAGTTCTTCAGTTACAAAAGAAGGTTCTTGTTTTATCAAAAAGATCCTATTTTATTAAAGTAAGTTCTTCTGTTACCAAAGAAAGTTCTTCTGTTACTAAAGAAAGTTCTTCTGTTACTAAAGAAAGTTCTTCTGTTACCAAAGAAAGTTCTTCTGTTACCAAAGAAAGTTCTTCTGTTACTAAAGAAAGTTCTTCTGTTACTAAAGAAAGTTCTTCTGTTACTAAAGAAAGTTCTTCTGTTACTAAAGAAAGTTCTTCTGTTACCAAAGAAAGTTCTTCTGTTACCAAAGAAAGTTCTTCTGTTACTAAAGAAAGTTCTTCAGTTACAAAAGAAGGTTCTTGTTTTATCAAAAAGATCCTATTTTATTAAAGTAAGTTCTTCTGTTACTAAAGAAAGTTCTTCTGTTACTAAAGAAAGTTCTTCTGTTACTAAAGAAAGTTCTTCTGTTACCAAAGAAAGTTCTTCTGTTACTAAAGAAAGTTCTTCAGTTACAAAAGAAGGTTCTTGTTTTATCAAAAAGATCCTATTTTATTAAAGTAAGTTCTTCTGTTACTAAAGAAAGTTCTTCAGTTACAAAAGAAGGTTCTTGTTTTATCAAAAAGATCCTATTTTATTAAAGTAAGTTCTTCTGTTACCAAAGAAAGTTCTTCAGTTACAAAAGAAGGTTCTTGTTTTATCAAAAAGATCCTATTTTATTAAAGTAAGTTCTTCTGTTACCAAAGAAAGTTCTTCTGTTACTAAAGAAAGTTCTTCTGTTACCAAAGAAAGTTCTTCTGTTACTAAAGAAAGTTCTTCTGTTACTAAAGAAAGTTCTTCTGTTACCAAAGAAAGTTCTTCTGTTACTAAAGAAAGTTCTTCTGTTACCAAAGAAAGTTCTTCTGTTACCAAAGAAAGTTCTTCTGTTACCAAAGAAAGTTCTTCTGTTACCAAAGAAGTTCTTCTGTTACTAAAGAAAGTTCTTCTGTTACCAAAGAAAGTTCTTCAGTTACAAAAGAAGGTTCTTGTTTTATCAAAAAGATCCTATTTTATTAAAGTAAGTTCTTCTGTTACCCAAGAAAGTTCTTCTGTTACCAAAGAAAGTTCTTCTGTTACCAAAGAAAGTTCTTCTGTTACCAAAGAAAGTTCTGTTACCCAAGAAAGTTCTTCTGTTACCAAAGAAAGTTCTTCTGTTACCAAAGAAAGTTCTGTTACCCAAGAAAGTTCTTCTGTTACCAAAGAAAGTTCTTCTGTTACTAAAGAAAGTTCTTCAGTTACAAAAGAAGGTTCTTGTTTTATCAAAAAGATCCTATTTTATTAAAGTAAGTTCTTCTGTTACTAAAGAAAGTTCTTCTGTTACTAAAGAAAGTTCTTCTGTTACCAAAGAAGTTCTTCTGTTACTAAAGAAAGTTCTTCTGTTACCAAAGAAAGTTCTTCAGTTACAAAAGAAGGTTCTTGTTTTATCAAAAAGATCCTATTTTATTAAAGTAAGTTCTTCTGTTACTAAAGAAAGTTCTTCTGTTACTAAAGAAAGTTCTTCTGTTACTAAAGAAAGTTCTTGTTTTATCAAAAAGATCCTATTTTATTAAAGTAAGTTCTTCTGTTACCAAAGAAAGTTCTTCTGTTACTAAAGAAAGTTCTTCTGTTACTAAAGAAAGTTCTTCTGTTACTAAAGAAAGTTCTTCTGTTACTAAAGAAAGTTCTTCAGTTACAAAAGAAGGTTCTTGTTTTATCAAAAAGATCCTATTTTATTAAAGTAAGTTCTTCTGTTACTAAAGAAAGTTCTTCTGTTACTAAAGAAAGTTCTTCTGTTACCAAAGAAAGTTCTTCAGTTACAAAAGAAGGTTCTTGTTTTATCAAAAAGATCCTATTTTATTAAAGTAAGTTCTTCTGTTACCAAAGAAAGTTCTTCTGTTACCAAAGAAAGTTCTTCTGTTACCAAAGAAAGTTCTTCTGTTACTAAAGAAAGTTCTTCTGTTACTAAAGAAAGTTCTTCTGTTACCAAAGAAAGTTCTTCTGTTACCAAAGAAAGTTCTTCTGTTACCAAAGAAAGTTCTTCTGTTACCAAAGAAAGTTCTTCTGTTACCAAAGAAAGTTCTTGAGATGTTCTGTAGTCTGATTTGTAAGTAACCGCCGTCCCGCAGAGTATGGCGCTGCTGAAGGACCACATGTGGGTGCACACCGGCGAGAAGCGCTTCAAGTGCTCCAGCTGCGACAAGAGCTTCACGCAGAAGAGCAACCTCGTGTTCCACCTGCGCGTGCACAGCGCGCAGCGTCCCAGCTACGAGTGCCCGCTCTGCGGGAAGCACTTCGCGTTCTTCAACAACCGAAGGCGGCACATGTTTGTGAGTGGACCCCTCAATATACTACCGACCCTCCCTCTCCTTCTTTAACTACTCCCACCACTTCTACTCTTGCCTCTCCACTTTCTTAGTTCACAATCAACTCATATTAAAAGAAATTAGTATGAAAGAGGCGCGGGTTCGATCCCCATTGAGCTTGAGCGACATATCAAGAAAGTTCCGAGTGTTAGCAGCGCGAACAATAAAATGGTTGCTTATTTTATTTTGTACTATGATATAAAACGTCGCAGGTTCGAATCCGTTGCACAATTAAGTATAATTGAGATTTGTAGCATCAGACTAGTCTTTTTTTAAATTCAGTAACAAGAAATAACGCATTGGTTACTAAACCATCTTCAATCCTAACCTTTTTTTTCGGGGGAAAATGCGGATGCATCTGTACATCACATATTACAGGAATGTGTCCGGAACGAGGAAAGTAGGAATAAAATAATAGAATTTCTCAACATAATAGATTTAATGTTAGTCTATTTCACAGTGTTCTGTCTTCTCCGGGCTCGGAGAGGGCCAGAGAACTGTTCATGTTTACTCTTAAAAGTTATTGAGATGTTCTGCAGTCTGATTTGTAAGTAACCGCCGTCCCGCAGAGTATGGCGCTGCTGAAGGACCACATGTGGGTGCACACCGGCGAGAAGCGCTTCAAGTGCTCCAGCTGCGACAAGAGCTTCACGCAGAAGAGCAACCTCGTGTTCCACCTGCGCGTGCACAGCGCGCAGCGTCCCAGCTACGAGTGCCCGCTCTGCGGGAAGCACTTCGCGTTCTTCAACAACCGAAGGCGGCACATGTTTGTGAGTGGACCCCCTCAATATCCTACCGACCCTCCCTCTCCTTTAACTACTCCCACCACTTCTCTTGCCTCTCCACTTTTTTAGTTCACAATCAACTCATATTAAAAGAAATTAGTATGAAAGAGGCGCGGGTTCGATCCCCATAGAGCTTAAGAACAATAAAATAGTTGCTTATTTTATTTTGTACTATAATATAAAACGTCGCAGGTTCCAATCCATTGCACAATTAAGCATAATTGAGATTTGTAGCATCAGACTAGTCTTTTTTTAAGATCTGGTAACTAGAAATAACGCATTGGTTACTAAACCATCTTCAATCACAATCCTAACCTTTTTTTCGGGGGAAAATGCGGATGCATCTATACATCACATATTGCAGGAATGTGTCCACAACGAGGAAAGTAGGAATAAAATAATAGAATTTCTCAGCATAAATAGATTTAATGTTAGTCCATTTGACAGTGTTCTGTCTTCTCCGGGCTCGGAGAGTGCCAGAGAACTGTTCATGTTTACTCTTAAAAGTATATCGAAAATTGTATGATTGTAATGTATATGAATGTGTGTAATTGAGTTATGGTAAGATGGGACTGGCATGATTTTATTAAAAGTCCCAAAATTAATAAAGAGAAAAAAAAATCCCACTCTGCCATGGGGAAGCAGTGTGGTTATGTGGGACTCCAACCCACTAAAACTCCCCCGGTGTCCTTGCAAGCACGTGTTAAACAGTGTGCAATATACATACACACCGACATCTGCTCTCTCGCTCTGGCTCGCTACGAAGTATGGGACAAAGAGGAGAGACCGATAATATAAAATAGTATGTATGTTTTTGTCTTCATCCTACACATTTTTGTATTTGTGTCTCTTACCTGTCGTTTTTCCGTTGCATCCGGTTTGAAATCACAACGATTCTAAAGAAGTTTCACTTCAAAAACTAGTGCTTTACACCTTTAAAGTCTACCATCATTAAAAAGGTGTTCTACAGTACGTGTACTAAAAGTTGAAGTACCGTTTCAATGCGAAAGGAGCGGATCTTTCATGAAAGTGTTTGTCATTATTTATATCACATATCCGCAGATCCACACGGGTCTGAAGCCGTACCGCTGCGAGACGTGCGGCAAGTGCTTCACGACGGCGGGCGAGCAGCGCGCGCACGTGCAGCACGTGCACCTCAAGAAGCCGTGGCCGAGGAGGGCGCGCGCGCGCCGCGACTGGCACAAGCAGCCGTAGCGGACATTGACGGTGAGCTTGGAAATCGTCGAGATCTTCACCTAATATTAAGGTTTTACTTGGATATAGAACAGTAATTCTTATGTATGTTATGTATATATTAATTATGTATGTATTTATATGTATGTGTATGTATGTATCATCATCATCAACAGCCCGCGGCAGTCCACTGCTGGACATAGGCCTCTCCCAAGGAACGCCACTTAGCCCGATCTTCGGCTATGCGCATCCAGTTGCTGCCAGCCGCTTTGCGCAGATGTATGTATATATTAGTATATATCTTCCTTTTTTATATACATTTTTTTTTTTTAATACAATACTTCTCTTTCACCCTCACCTACCACTGCATTTCCCCACTGCCGAGGTTGACTGGGAGAGAATGGCCTATGGCATTAAGTCCGCCTTTTTGTACAATATTTATTTATGTGCAAAGTTTTAAATAAATAAATATTAAGTGATACACTACACCTAATTGCGCTCTGTTATCAGTCTCAGTAGGATGCTGTTTTTATAAAACAATCTTTGATTTGACGACCTCCCGGACGGAATGGATGCTCGGATGAGATTGACTGGGATGGATGGTGGTAGACGTTATTTTTTTTTTCATTTATTTGTTTAAAAAAGTAAATACAAAATTTAACAATTCTTCGGTTTCTTATATAATTTCTTAATATAGAGTATAGGAATGCTAAGTGGATAGGATAGTTGATGTGTGCGAGGTGGGATAATGTAAATGGATGTAACCACTGGTACCCTGGTAACACCTGTTTACCAGGTGGTAGGTCTCTGTTGCCGGAGACCGTCTGGATGGGTACCACCGCAGCTCCTATTGCAACCGACAAATAGTAGTGTGCGAACATTACTGTGTTCCGGTTTGAAGCGCGCTGTAGCTAGTGTAATTACTGGGGTAACGAGACTTAACACCTTATGTCTCACGACGAGCGCAATGTGGTGCAGTGTGTACCATCTTAACTAGCACCACGTTGTTATACAAGCGTATCACTTACCATCAGGTGAACGTCTTGCTCGTCCCGTCGCATAGTATAAAAAAAAAACACCTACCCGCGGTAAACTTCGGAGTTTAATATTACGAAGTTTAGGATTTACAGGTTTGTCCGAATAGACGGAGAAGGGATTTCATCAGGGATTGTGCGCGTATTTGGTTTAGCTGGAGGAATAGGTTCAGGGTTTGAAGTTCGATCTAGAGCCGTTTAATCGGAAAGTGAGAGGCTATAGGAAGGGCGATTGTGTAGTTTAATAAAAAAATTATAATTTTACAATACAAATAATTACAATTATGCTACATACTGAGATAATTGAATAATGAGTTCCGTGTTCAAAATGATGTTCGGTTAATATTTTATTAGTTTCGTCTGCTTTAGATTCTAATTTAGGTTTTGCTTCACGGTTGAAGTTATCTAGATCAGTGTTTTGGAGTTTAACAGGAGACTAAGTATTCACTTGTTTTTTAAACTTATCTAAGTTACATCGATTGTCATCACATTATGTTTAGGTGTTAACTTTTGGTATTTTTACAATATGCGGTACAATTACTTGGGTTATTTGATATTACCGTACCAATAATGTATATTTCGATCAGATTACGATCTGGACATTTATCCAAAAGTGCTGAGACTAAAGTGAACTCCTCCTAGCGAACCTCCATTCAACTTACGATAATTAAAAACTACAACAGCGCTAGACTCGTGTGGGTCCCATGTGGGTCCCACATGCGCCCGGATTGAATGGAGGTTCGCTAGGAGGAGGAGATCGCTGGCTGGCCCAAGGGTGCACCACGTGTAGGTTATCTGCCATAGCACCTCGCTACACAAAATTCAAAAATATTTATTCACCAAAAATACATTTTACATAAACAGTGGAGTCCCTGATTAGGCAATGACGTAGTTGTAGGTCCCGCTGGAGGTGGACAGAAGTTTTGGTCATCATCATCCGTCTCTGTTTAGAATAGAATAGAATAGAATAGAAAACTCTTTATTGCACACCAAAAGATACAGAAATTACCAATCACATTGCTGTTAAATGTTAAATGCACAATGGGCGGTCTTATCACTAAGCGCGATTTCTTCCAGACAACCTTTGGATGGAAAATATGTTAAAGTAATAAGTAAATTTGGTGTGGGTTTTTATTAGGAATATAATAAATAAGAATAGATGTAGTAACATATACTTATATACACATACATGAATACTTAAAGTAATTTATTATAACATTTATAATGAAAGATAGAATGCACTGACAAGGTTCTTAAAAGCTTGCAGTGACTGTGCCTGTCTAATTGTTAATGGTAAGTCATTCCATAGACGGACAGCCTCAACAGAGAATGATTGATCCATGAATTTGGAGGAATGTTTTGGAAACTTTAAGATAAGATTTTCAGTTGATCTCAGACATTGAGAGTGGGAGTTATGAAGAAATTGAAAGCTGTTTATTTCTGTTTTAGGGATTGGTATACTCTACTTTCCGACATTTTTCGTTTTATTTGGATAGTAAGTGTGACACAAGAGAAGGAAACAGTAATATAGTGTTGGTTTACTTATGCGCGGATCACGCTCACTTGACACTTGGTTTTATCACAAACTGATAAACACTGGTAGGATATTCGTTGGATAATTCGTCGAATGACTGGATATTGGACTTACTACTACTACTACTCTAGCGCAACGACCCAAAGTGAGTCTTGGCCTCCGACACAAGAGAGCGCCAACGTTGCCTATCTTGCACCGCCTCTCGCCAGTCCACTGCTTGGAGCTCGCGTAGGTCGTGTTCTACGGCATCCTTCCAGCGATACCTGGGCCTGCCGATAGGTCGGCGTCCAATCGGGGTTCCGAGGTACGCCCTTTTCACACTACGATCGTCTCCCATCCTCAGCAAGCGGCCCAACCAGCGGAGTCTGTGGGCTTTAGTCTTTGATATTGGACTTAGGAGACGGATATAGATTTTTCGATTCCTTTACGCTGACACCAAATTGTTATGAGCGTCGGTTGGATTGTTTTTAGAAAACAAACTTTAATTTGACGACCGGATCGGAATGGATGCTGGGATGAGACTGACTGGGATGGATGGTGATGGACGTTATATAGAGTGTAGGTGAAGGTGGAGTGTAGATGCTGAATGGATAGGAGGATGGCTGATGTGTGCGAATTGGGATACGGTAGTGATGTAACAGCTCGTTGCATTACTAGTAATTTATAAGCCCTTCGAGCCGGATAACGGTATTATGTCTCGTTACAAAAATGGATACTTTCGTTGGATGGATCGTTTAATGCCTAAAAATATAATTTCCATTTTAACGAACTATATGACTAAGATGTTTACTTGATGGTGATTTTTTTTTTTAATTTTTAGACATTAATTACAAGAAATCACAAAGAAAATTAGCTTGATACTACCTGGAAACCAGTACGGTTTATCTAGGTGGTACAGTCGTCGTGATTATATTTGTTTACCAACACGTAAAATTAAGTGTCAGGATGTTTACACAGCTTCCCGCTCAAAACATACCGTCCATGCATCAACAGCTCCACTAGCTAAATGGTCCTTTGAGTCGGATCACACAAATTTTCCATCTAATTTGTATGAATGAATTCTTCAACTGGTTTACACCCATCTCCTTTACTCGTGTCCAGTAAACTAATCAATTGTTTCTCCCCACGCAGGTGTCAACTGTCTGTATGTGTCAATAGATATATACATTTAACCGACCAAAAGAAGATAGAAGATATGGGGTTGTGTGTGTGTGTGTTTTGTGAATCTCTAGTGCTCCTAGTGTAGTGTAATTACTAGCTAATGTGCGCCCACTGTTGGGCATGGATGCCCACACCGATACAGCGCTGCTCTCATATACCCATACAAACAGTCGACGGTCACCACCAGTGGTAAGTCAATTTTGTCGTCACCCCAGTAATTTTACTATGAGTTGTTACTACACTCCCGGACACATCTATCGGCCCACCACCCAGTGTTTAAAGTTTTAACGGTGCCTAGCTAAAAATAAATGTTAGGTGCAGCAATAAGTTTTAATGCAGTTTTAAAGCTGATTTATTGGTCAATCCTTATGAATTTTTTTTTTGTAATTTAAAATTTATTTGGCCGGCAGAAGTTTTACAACTTGGGCGACAATTTCATGCAGAGTATCCATATTTTTTGGTCAAAACTGTCTCTAATTTTAGATTTGCCTTTTTATGGAACCAATAATCGGAAACATCAATAAAAAAATCCACCTTGTGCGAAATAAAAAAGTTTTCTCCATTCCTGGGTCGTTGAAAACAATGAACAGACTCGAATTTTCGTTTTTTTTTTTTCATAATTCTTAATTCAAAATAAAAAAAAAACATACATAACGGTTGACCAATAAATCAGCTTTAAAACTGCATTAAAACTTATTGCTGCACCTAACATTTATTTTTAGCTAGGCACCGTTAAAACTTTTAAACACTAGGTGGGCCGATAGATGTGTCCGGGAGTGTAGTATAATTACCAAGGTAACGAGACTATATGTTTATAATATGATGAGCACTACGTTCTGTGTTCTCTGTTTGATCGTATTTTTTGATCAGAATCGATTTAGTGACAAAGATACTAATATTTCTAAGAAGTGGTTTGGGTTCGAATCCGATTAGGTTATAAAGATTAAAGTCACGCGCTTAATTACTTCCAGCTGAAAATTGGGTTAACGTTAATTTTAGCGCGATTTTAAAGCGGCTGAACCGATTTCTGTTAAATTTCGATGTTTTTTTTTTAAATGGATCTGTCTTCGTGTGTGTATTCGTGTCTTAGTTTTAGTATAATTTATTCGAAATTATTTTTAAGGCAGTAATATATTATTACTATATATATATACATAAAGCATTTTATTGTTCCTCCTAATAATAGTGGTAGCGCGAGCCGCCGATATTAAATTTATTTTTCAAGTTAAATCCGTCGGCTGTTGATTCCGTTAATGAAGTGCATATCAAGTATCCAATTTCCTTCTCCCTTCCACTCCTCCTCTGATAAAATCTAATCTCTCCCCTCTATTGAATATTCTTATATAATTATGTCGGTGCGATAACCTTTTTTTTTTCACCTCCACCAGGTGGTAGGTCTCTGTTGCCGGAGACCGTCTGGGTAACACCGCAGCTCCTATTGCAACCGACAAATAGTAGTGTGCGAACATTACTGTGTTGTAGTTTGAAGCGCGCTGTAGCTAGTGTAATTACTGCGGTAACGAGACTTAACACCTTATGTCTCCGGCGACGAGCGCAATGTGGTGCAGTGTGTACCATCTTAACTAGCACCCCGTTGTCATGGGCAAGCGTATCACTTACCATTAGGTGAACGTCTTGCTCGTCTCGTAGATTAGTAGTATAAAAAAAAAAAAGAAAAGCATAATCCACTGAGCTATGGCCTTTTGTACCATTGCAGCACACACACTATCTATATTTATATCTGAATTATTGTGTCTAAATGGTTAATTGTAATTATGTAAAAAAAAACCTGTTTGTTTGCGTGTATGTATGTGTGTGTTTATGTTGGTTACAATAAACGTTTTTATCTATCTATCTATAACGTTTATAAACGTCTTATCATTAAAATTTAATTAATTATGATTTTATGTTCAATTTAGAGATGACTCAAGTTTTTGTAAATATTCCGCGGGTATAAATAGAATAGCGCGTTATAAAAACAGTCGCGCTCCGACCGCCGGTGTGTGCGGACGTGTTGATAGGTCGTTACGCTGTCGGAAAAATGTTAGATTGTGCGAATTTACGTTTCATTAAACCCTTAACGCTGACGTTATGTTTTCAAAATACTTGAGGAGCTATTTTTTGATACTATAAAAAAAAAAGCAAAAGGACTGACAGCTGTCAATGCGTGCGGTTGTAAAATTTTTGTGTCGTGTATTTTAAGTTATAATTATTATGGTTTTACCATTACAAAGTGTTTAATACTGTATATTTATTCAATAAAAGTTTGTTAACAATAATAACTCGCAAAATAACAAGTGATCAAAGTGTAAATAAAGGGTTTGTGCTTACCGGTCAATCTAGCTGTGTCATAAACAAGGTGAGTATCGTTTTAAACCTTTTTTGTTTATTTATTCTATTTGTATATTATATTTCATTTAGATTATATCATCGTTACACACCCTACACTATAATAACTATACAGAGCTCACCAAACTGAGCAACATACAGAAACATCACTTGGGCCCGCTTGATTTCACTTTACTTAACAATTAGTTTGAAGTGAAACTGAAGACTAAAGCATTATTGCCATAGACATTCATGACACTGATTTACTAAACCTAAACAAAGACATAATTATTGACTGTTTCCCTAGAATATCGATCCATCATAATAGTTACATTATTTGAGCCTACCCTCTTGTTGTAAATAAATTCCAATATAGTAATTTTATTGAATTTGTTCTATATTAACACTTAATTTAACCCAAACTCAACATCATTCACTTCCTTTACCACTAATCATTGTCAATTCTATATTTCAGCAACAAAACAATGGAAACTACAATCATGACTCGCAAAGCCACAGCGAAGGAGTTGGAGTCCAAATTGCATCTAGCTCTTAAAGAACTTAAATCATCCAAGGAGATGTGTGATCAGCTCTTGAAGGAACGTGAGGAAAGTGAGGTGGAAATAGGACACATAATAAAAAAAAATCACTTTTGAAGAGTGAACTTGCCGAACTGCACAATAATTATTCAGACATTTTGACCCAACGAGAGGAGCTACTAAGTGTTGTAAACTCTTTTAACCAGTGCAGTGATGAACATGAGAGGGCCCTGCAACGAATCTCTTACTTGGAGACTACCTTGGAGGAGGCTAAAGATTCTGTCATCCAACTTCAAGTACAAAATGAAACTAGAGAGTCGAGGGCCACTCAGAGTTTATACACTGAGCTGGTTTCAAGTAAAATTATTAATCATCCAGTGACTGTAGACTTAACAAAAGATGAGTCATTTTGCAACAAACCTGTACTTTTCTTAAGACGCAAGAAATTTAAAAAGTATATTAAGTTAAAAAAGTTTATTAACAAAACCAAAAACGTTTTAAAAAATAAATTTGCATCAAAGAAAATTAGTGACTTAAGAAATGATCGTAAAAACTTGGTAACTCAATTAAATTATTGTAAAAATAAAATCAATACAAGTCAAAGTATCTATAAGCAAGACATAAGTAACTTACAGACTGAAATAAACATTTTATCTGACTCCTTAAAGTCTGTTTGTGACAAGTGTGACTTGGCACAAAAACAAATTGAGGAGCACATTCAGTCTGCTAGTGAATTGGTGGAACTATCTAATTATAATTCTGAGAGGTTTGAATCTTTACTTAATAAAAGATGTAGCTGTTTGCAAATTACCTCACTGTCTCAATCAAATGACAATGTAAGAGACCCAAAAAATATGAATAAGAGTAATTTGGATAACAACAGTAAAAAGCTTCGGCATAATAGTTCCAACCAGTCAATCTATCAAACAACAAATGTCAGACACCACACTCCTTGACCAAAGATGTAATAGTTGTTTCAGATAGTCTAGGGAAAGGATTTGGGACCTATTTAAAACAAAATTTAAATAGTGTCTGTAATATATGTTCACCCGGTGCCAGCTTTCACCATCAAATAAATAAAATAAAGTCCATGAGCCTTAAACACAATAATGTTATTGTAATACTTCAAGGGAATAGCTTATCTGTAAATAAAGAAGAACTTATCAAAAGCATTGACAGCTTAATAAATATAAGCAAAACCACTAAATGTAAGTTCATGATAAGTACCTTTCCCTATTCAAATTTACCGACAGAGGAGCAAAAAGACATATGTATAACCTTAATGTTATGTTGTATAATTTGACATATCGTCATAGTGACGTTTTTATTTACTTCGACATAAATAAGTTTATTTATTGTAGTTTTAAGCTAACAAGGGATACTATGTATCTGCCATTATTTTATAAAAAACGCATTGCTACTTTAGTAGCATATAATATTCAAAACCCCGTTATGACTATAACGCAGGTATCTGACTTATGTTTTAATAACACCAACACTACTTCGGACACAAATTGTAGTTTAAACTATTAAAAGAGACAAAGCTTAAGCTATCAAAATTATATATTGTTCATCAAAATATACAAGGCTTAGGCAGCAAAGAGCTTGAAATAGAACTATTTGTTAAAAAATTTAATATTAATATCTTGTGTTGCAGAACACTGGTACACTAAAACCTCTTTTGTACCAAGTATTGATAACTTTAAACTGTTAAGTGCATTCCGCAGAGAGAATACTACACGCGGGGGTAGTTTAATATTTGTACGCAGGGACGCCGAGTCCTCTACTTGTAAATTACGTCAGGACATTGTCTCTCTCTCTGTGGAGCGCACTATCGAATTGTCCTGCGTCGAGCTTCAGCGTTATGTTATAGTATGCGTGTACCGTCCCCCCAATGGCGATTTCAATGTGTTCGAATCCATCATGGAAGAAGTGCTCAGACGTATAAGTACGAAAAATAAGTATATTATTGTTTGTGGCGATTTTAATATAGACATTTTAACTGAGACACCTGTTAGTTTTCGATTGTTAAACTTATTTAAATGTTTCAATCTAGTAAATTTGTTCTCCGAGCCAACTCACGTTGGGAAAACGTTTACTACATGTATTGATAACGTGTTTTGTCAATGTGAGGTACCAGATGCGGTAATAATTAAAAATTTAAGCTCAGACCACTATGGTCAAAAATTTTGTGTGGCTGATAAACAGCATTAGAGTATACAGAAGATTACATGTCGCCCTAAAACCATCAACAGAATGAATGTTTTTAAAAATAGCGATGATGAAAAAATTAACAATGTAAAAATGTGTTCTAATGATCCCAACAGACTATATAGTAATTTGTTTAATTTAATTTTATACGAGTTTAACCGTATATTTAAACCCAAAACTTTCAACAAAAGTTTTAAAATTAAAATTTTGTGACTGGGCAACTGTTGGTATATTTAGAAGTAGAGATAAATTATATGAGCTATATAATATGAAACACTTTAATAAAAGTCCAGTATTCTTGCTACACGTCAAGAATTATTCCAAAATTTTTAAAAAGGTCTGCACTCAAGCAAAGGCTATGTATCTAAGAAATAAAATTCTTAAGTCGGATGATAAAATAAAGGCTACGTGGGCCGTTATTACCGGTATTACTGGAAAATCTAAGACAGTTAAAGAGTCAATAAAATTAAATATTAATAACACTATAATAAATACAAAAGAAGAGGCAAATACTTTTGAAAAGCTCTTCACAGAAATACCTGAAATAACATCTACTCTTAAGTCGTTGCATTCAGATGCCATTACTTTCTTAAAAAGTAGTGTTTCGGGTAGCCAAAATTACTTTTATTTTAATCAAATCACGCCAGTCGATATTATCAAAGCATTTAAATCACTTAATTTAAAGAAGACTGGTGATTTTTGGGACATCTCGGTTCAATTATTAACGTCTGTTATTCACAGGGTTGCACCCCACTTAGCTTTTATTTTCAACAAATGTATAGAGGCAGGATCGTTCCCAGATTTAATGAAACATAGTAAAATTATACCACTGTTTAAAAACGGTGATAAAACCGATCCTGGGAATTATAGACCTATCTCTGTACTGCCATCTCTTAGTACTGAAAAAATAAATGAAAAAATACTACTAAATCAACTATTAGCTCATTTCAACATTAATAATTTATTCCATACTGAGCAATATGGTTTTACAAGAGGTAGGTCAACTTCCGACGCGGGAGTTGCACTCCTTAAACATATATTTGATGAATGGGAAAAATCGCAAAATGCTATTGGTGTTTTTTGCGATTTGTCCAAGGCCTTTGATTGTGTGGATCACGAAACACTTTTAAGTAAACTAAGGTTTTACGGCATAGAAGGCATCTCTGGAGCTCATAGCTTCATATCTCAGACAAAGAGTTCAGAGTGTTGCTGTTAATGGTGTTAGGTCTACTGGATCTTTTTTATGTATGGGTGTTCCACAAGGTTCCATCTTGGGTCCATTTCTATTTTTGATTTATATTAAAGATCTTCCATTCTTTGTTAGGAATTTGTGTGATATTGTACTTTACGCAGATGATACTTCCTTAATTTTTAAAGTAAATAGAGATAAACATAATTATGACGATGTGAATAGTGCATTGTCACGGGTCCAACAGTGGTTCACGGCAAATAATCTAGTCCTTAATGCTAAAAAAACTAAATGTGTCGAGTTTACATTACCAAACGTTAAAAGACATAATATGCATATATCTCTAAATAATGAGGTCATTACTGTTACAGATTCAGCCGTATTTTTAGGAATAACCCTAGACTCAAGGCTTCAGTGGAACTCCCATCTGTCAACCCTTGCGGGAAGGCTGAGCTCGGCGACTTACGCAGTTAGGAAAATAAAACAATTAACTGATACTGATACTGCCAGGGTCGTTTATTTTAGTTATTTTCACAGTATAATGTCTTACGGTATCCTACTGTGGGGTCAGGCTGCGAACATTCAATCTATTTTTATACTTCAGAAAAGGGCAGTTCGCGAAATTTACAAACTTAGAGCTCGGGATTCGCTTCGAAGCGTTTTTAATGAGGCAGGTATACTGACAGTCCCATCACAATATATATATTGTAATATCAAAATATCAATATGTATAATAAACACAGTGACATACACGGTAGAAATACAAGAAATAAAAATAAGCTCGCGGTGCCTTACTTTTACTCCATTTAAACAAGAATTTATGCTAAACCTTTTCATATACCTCTTAAAACAATCAGCTCATTTAAATAATAACTCAAATAATTACACAAACCTTGTTATTTAAGCAAGTTGTACAGCCCTGTATCAAATAGCGCGGCTTTAAATTTCTACAAAAAAAAAATCATTTTCAATGTAACTATTCACTTTTAAAGTACAAATAAAACTAATTATAGCCGCGTATTAAATATAGTCAAAGTCAAAATTTTTATTCAACATGGGAACAATAGTTCACTTATTGAACGTCAAAATCTACCAGCCACTCGCAAAACAAATGCCACGGACCTGAGAAGAATGGGCAAGAAACTCAGCGGGCTGTATATATATACATTTCTTTTCGTCATCTTCATTTTTAAATGTCTTACGCGTACTGACACATACTGCTTGAGAATCAGCGCCATTTATTTCCACACATCTTTATCATATAAATAATCGTTAACGCTATAATATGATTTACTTATCAAGACATTTTTAATTTTATTTTTCATCAGTTCTGAGGATGTTTCGGACATAAGAGATAGGGAATTCTGAAGCGTATGGTTGGCTGTGCGCTTCCGCAGCAGCCTTGGCAGCACGATCCGCAGCCTCTTCCAATAATGCCCACATGGGCTCGGACCATAACGAATTGAATGCGTCCTGTGTGCATGTGGGTTGTGGTCTTTCGGATTGCCTATCTCGTCCAATGAGGATTTAGAGTCAGTGAGTATGAAGATATCTGTTTTCTTTTTAAGTTTTTCGTACCAATGGCAGATCTGGTTTATTGCCGCCATTTCCGCCTGGAAGACCGTGTTTGACGGGTGCAGCTTGATCTTCTTGGTGGTGGTGCGACCGTCAAGATAGATGACGTACGCTGCTCCCCCCAGTCCGTCGTGCTTGCTCCCGTCTCTACTTCTTTTTAGTCGTATTTCCTCATGACTGAGGGTCGTGGTCATCATGTGTCGTGAAACACACGACGACTCTCTTGTCAGTTATAATGGAGTGGTGTTGCCATTGCCTTCTCCATTTCACATACTAGTCCGACCACGAATGGTGGTGATATAGATATGCAGGTTTCCTCACGATGTTTTCCTTCACCGTCAAAGCTCGTGATATTAGTTGGTGTTTTATACTAACAGCACATAATTTGAAAAATTGCTCCCGTCTGTGTAGGCGAAGATGGCGTGTGGGAATTTTCTTTGGAGGTTGTTGACGTCCTCCTGTGAGACTGCCTCTGCATGTGTAATATGCTTCCATTTGGAAAGGTGAATCTGTTCAGAGGGTGGTGTTGGTCTCTCCGGCGTGAGATCTGCTGGTAGGAACTCTGTAGTACCTGTTAAGTAAGTTTAGTTGTCGGCAACTGTTGGGCCATGATGTTTAGTGGCGTTAAGCCGGAGAGGGTTATGGTGTTGATCGTTTTGAAACATCTTATTATTTTGATGGCAAACCCACGCTGGAGGGAGAGGAGTCGTTTTTTGGTGATTGTGTATTTTAGTGCTGGTTCCCATATGGATGAGGCGTAGCATATTATGGGTTCGATTACCTGGTTGTATATTGTCCTGGTGTTTTCAAGGCGTACGCTCCAGATTGGACGGATGTATGTATTTAGCTTGTTATATATTATTTTGGCTTTATTGATGACATTGGCGACATGCTTTATAAAAGCCTTGTGTCTATAGTCACACCGATGATTTTAATATCGGTGCTACATCGGTGTAACATTGATACGTGGGAGCGATATTAATGATCGTAGACGAATTCTTCGAAACGTTTATAACCGCAAATGGTGATTTAGTCAAGATTGTAAACAAGGAACAAAGGAAATCAATTGATTATTTCACTAATGATGAATATGTAGTTTGTGAAGACATCTATCTATCTATAACAGCACTATTGTGTCCGCCTTCGGACATAAGGGAGAGGAGGCCTATGTCCGAAGGCGGACACAATATGGCAAAAGATAGGCAGGCGTGGAAAAAGGGAGAGGAGGCCTTTTCCACGCCTGCCTATCTTTTGCCATCTGCATCCATCCTCCACCCGCTAGCTGACAGATGTCATCTTTCCACCTTTTGGGTGGTCTTCCTTTTCCGCGGGTGTTTGCACGGGGTCTCCACTCCAAAACGCGTCTCACCCAACGACTATGGTTCAATCGAGCAATATGTCCAGCCCATCTCCACTTCTTCCTTTCAATTTCTTCTACCACGTCTCGTACTTTGGTAACCCTTCGGATCCATTCGTTCTTTCTTTTATCCATTATTGTTATGGAAGACATCTATTTGACGTTAAATGGTGATCTAAAGGATTGCTTAAATTTAAGTAGTAACACATCAGTCCAGATAACGCCGACAGGCTCTGACATAAGTGCAATCAAGTTACCGAGAACCCAGTTGCCTACTTACTCGGGTAACTATGACGAGTGGATTGCTTATCATGATCTATTTACTACATTAGTCCATAACAACACAGGTCTAAGTGATGTGCAGAAATTTCATTATCTTAAGAGCAGTTTATCGTGTGAAGCAGCGTCTTTACTGAAACACGTTCAAATTACACATGATAACTACATCCAAGCATGGGACGAGATTAATTAATCAGAAGAAGACCATACAGCCACACAAGTCAAATGCGTTCTGGACGCGACGTTGGAATGTTTGAATAATCTGAAAAATTTGAACATTGATACAAAAACCTGGGATCCTGTCTGTCAGCACTAAATAATAAACACTACTATAGATATACTTTTGAACTCATTTATTGAAAAATTATCATCCATGACCTTAACAATAACAAACTCTCTACAGCGACTTTTAAATTGTTGACAGCGCCATCTGGTATGCGACGGTGCATAGTCGCCGTACAATAAAGTCGTAAAATGTCTCAACTTAAACTAATATTAATATTTCTTTTCGACACTGTCATCATATTCCTAGTGATACAAAAGTTAGATCCAGAGTCACACAAATACTGGGAAGAGCAGGAAAGATCGGTGCAGATGGACTACCAACATAGAAAGATATGAAGACTTTTCTTGAAACGAAACATCGCACTCTGGGATTGATTACAGCACCTACATGTACCAATCGAGATAGATATGTATCACGAATTATACAAGCAACTACTACCACTAAATATATTATATATTTTTTTATTTATAAGCCAACTTTGTTACCTAACTTACATATTTTTTTTTATCATTTTTGTCTTTGTAGAAATCCCTTTTTGGGTGAAGGCCTCCTCCAGCTTATTCCATTTCTCCTTAGATTTTGCCTTTTCCATCCAATTAGTTCCAGCTATTTCTTGTAGGTCGCATACCCATCTTTTTCTTTGGCGTCCTCTTCTTCTACTCCTTTTGGTCCTTCCCACAGTGTTGCAAGTTTTGTCCATCTATTATCCGTGCATCTTGCAAGATGACCGGCCCATCGCCATTTTAGTTTCAGAGCGTATTCTGGAGCATCTATAATTTTCGTTTTTTCTCTTATATATTTGCTTCTGATTCTTTGGTATTTTTCTAATTTTTAGTATACTTCTCTCCATGGATTTTTGGCATGTCGCCAGTTTTTTTATAATTTTTGTATTGTATGTCCATGTCTGGCAACCATATGTAAGAGATGGTAGAATGCAGGTATCAAGGACAATCTTTTTGAGATGCGGGGATAATTCGCTTTTGAGAATTTCTTTTAGGGACCAGAATTTTTTCCAGCTTAAGTTTATTCGGCGGTTAACTTCGTCTTCTGCGCCCTTATCTCTAAATGCAATTTGTTTCACTAAGTAAATGTAGCTATCAACATATTCCAACGGCTGTCCATTAAGTTTTATTATGTTTCTTTTTTTGTTTGTCATTTCTTTTGTTTTACTTTCATTTCAACCAATCGTGATAGATATGCGTCACGAATTATACAAGCAACTACTACCACTAAATATATTATATATAAATACAATAAATTCGATTCAATTGACATTTGTGGAACCATGGTATATGAGGCGGTTCAGAAACAAGCGTCTTGTACCATATACCTTTTCGTTTAGAAATTTCGTTAAACCAGGTTTTCCAAATATCTTTCATAGTTTTCCTAATTTGTCCCAGGTAATCGGTTTGATGAGAAGATAACTTTACTTCTATACCCTCAAAGCTTCTTTTGCAGTTGTATCGGCTATCTCATTCCCCTCGATTCCTACATGTGAATGGAGCAATTGTATTTTGACTTGAGCATTACGTATCAAGTTCCATATACATTTAATAATGGTGAAAGCTTCTCTACCAAAGCAACCCTTGTTACATATTAACAGATGTAATGATGTTAACGAAACAGTTAGTAACAGTATTTGTTTATATCTACAGGATTCAATATAGTCGGTGACCAAGAGCTTCTGGATGCAAAACTCGATAGCTTGGGTCACCGTCGTAGAGTAGCTAGTCTCTCGGTGTTCTATCGAATGCACTTTGGAGAGTGTGCTCAAGAACTGCATGATCTGATACCGCCCTCGCCCTTTTATCACCGGACGTACAGACACACCGCAGGCATCCATCCCTTCGTTGTCGATCTCCCGCGCATTAGGACTAAGCGTTTCGCTTCGTCCTTCATAATGCGTACAGCGAGGGAGTGGAACAGTCTGCCGGCGTCAGTGTTTCCGTCCAGGTATGATGTGGGGGTCTTCAAGAAAAGAGTGAACAGGCTTCTTCTAGACTAGTGCGCTTTACCACCTAGATTACATCGCCGCTTACCATCAGGCGGGATCGTAGTCAAGCACTAGTCTATCATAAATAAAAAAAAAAAAAGCAAAGTGCCTCTAATATTGCTAGTAACTCTAACCCCATAATGGGAATCAGATTATTATCAATGCTGAATTTAGCTTTAGAAGTACTCTGATCAAAAAAAGAACATAAATCAGTATAAATTTGTTTAAAACCTTGATATTCAATAGAGAGTAATGATTTAATAGTATGGTATTCACTTGTACTAGTAAATTTTTTAGTGGTGGTTATAGATTTTATTTCTGTGGATATAATATCCGCAAGTGGCAGTTCTGTTATTTGGAACGGTAATTGATATAACGGTGCAATCTGTGATTGAGATACACTCCCGGACACATCTATCGGCCCACCTAGTGTTTAAGTTTTAACGGTGTCTACCTAAAAATAAATGCTAGGTGCAGCAATAAGTTTTAATGCAGTTTTGAAGCTGATTTTTTGGTCCACCTTTATGTATGTTTTTTTTTTTTAATTTTGAATTCAGGATTATGAAAAAAAAAACGAAAATTCGAGTCTGTTCATTGTTTTCAACGACCCAGGAATGGAGAAAACTTTTTTATTTCGCACAAGTTGGATTTTTTTTTGATGTGTCCGATTATTGGTTCCATAAAAAGGCAAATCTAAACTTAGAGCCGGTTTTGACCAAAAAATATGGATACTCTGCCTGAAATTGTCGCCCAAGCTGTAATACTTCTGCCGGCCAAATTAATTCGAAATTAAAAAAAAAAAACATACATAAAGGTTGACCAATAAATCTGCTTCAAAACTGCATTAAAACTTATTGCACCACCTAACATTTATTTTTAACTAGACACCGTCGAAACTTTAAACACTGGGTGGTGGGCCGATAGATGTGTCCGGGAGTATATATTAAATTTTTTATTGTGGTTATACGTATTGACCATCAACATTACAATTTCTACGCCGATATTGGTTTTCTGGTTATTGGTATTAAATCTTTCAACATTTCAATTAGGTCATCAATCTGGTCTGTGTAACTAAAGGCAATTTCTTCAATATTTTTTATTCCGTAAGTAGGCTCAAGGTAATCTTCAAATTGTTTCCCCGTTAATGGATATGGTTTTATTGACGTTGTAATAAAATTGTTAATTTCTTTCCAAACTTGGAATCCAAATCACTTTTAGGCGTTTTCTTCGTTTTTTACCATTAATAACTTCTATATCTTCCGTGCAACTTTGCGATAACTTGTCACTGTCCTCTTCGCTAACAATTTCTGCAGAGGTGTGCTCTATTGGTTCTTGAATATCTTCGGACGTAGATGACTAGAAAACGTAGAACTTGGGACTTTTCTTCAATATCGCGTGAGGTATTTAACGTAATATCTTCTGTGCATGGTGTCTGAAGATAAAAATATCCAATAGGTTGTTTCATCGAACTCGATAGACATTCTGTCAGGCAAGCGGGAAAAATCCTCAGGTGTTACAAAAACCTGTCGACGGAAACTTAGGATATGGCTATATCCTGCATCATTTAATCCAGGCGGCACTCGCAATTCCTGTCCACTCCCTGATGTTACGCAGCCATGATTTTTCCTACGACCAACACTCCTTTTACCTGCGACTTTGCCCATCAAGATGAGTTGGAGCAGTTCGTGCTGTTATATCTCCTCTACGTATAGGATGAGCATGACCAAGCTGCAGCATCAGCACCTTATTATCAATATATAACAGCGGTGGCACAGCCCACATTAGTCCGACTCAATCCTTCATCCGGGGTACTTGTCCTTTATTTTCTTTTGTAATATTTTGTGATAATTAAAGTTCCAGTTTGTGTAATAAATCCTTTTTTTTAAAAACCAATTTCAAGTATCCCGTATAACAAATGGTGGCAGCGCAAAGGGATTTTAAAAATCCTTGGACTCAAACCAGCACAACCTCACAGTGAATATAGTGAAGTGAAACCGGTATCACTATCAAAAAAGAAAACCGTGAAGAAAATCTATCGTGCCTAAGCACGTGACCGAGGTAATACTTTCCTCATCTTGACGGTCTGTAAAAGTTCTCGCTTTTGGTTCACACGTCGTAGGACCTCCACGTTGGATATTTTACGAGTCCAGCTTATCGAAGCTTATACAATCTTTATGGAAACGCATTTTCATCCATCATTTTCTTATTGGACGAACGATCACTATGTTGCCTACGCCTGATGTGGAAAATACTAAAACGCACATCAACAGCCTTACAAGATGGAAAAGATTTTACATAGAATACATTTCAGAGCTGCAAAAACTAACAAAATGGCAACACCAGCGGGTAGCGCTTCAGCCCGGGCATGTGGTGCTCGTGAAGGAGGAACGTTCCCTCCTCAACCGGTGGCCACTAGGACGCATCCCACGTCTATATCCAGGCTCCGACGGCGTCGCATGTGTTGCAGACGTGTCATCAGGGACAATCAGAAGAGCTTACAACCGGCTCATCCCATTACCAGCATTGGGACAGAGTGCATCGGGCGGCAGTCTGGCTTCGTTAGTCATAGCAACGACTTCGTGTACTTTCAATCCATTACAATTGATATACATAGCAATAAACTAGTAAAAAGTGGTCTCGAGTTTGTCTTGGAAAATAGCGCCTACAAGCTGACAGGTTACAAATTTATATTTCTCATAAAGAGAAACTACCGCAGCAGTTTGCGTTAGCGAAAATATTTAAAGCAAATCAAATTAATAATATTATAAGGGTTAAATATTACAACTTATAGAGTTCGAGATTTTGAGAAGTTTAACCTGCCAAGGAACATCCTAAAACTAGCATTTAGACTTCGCTGTGGTCACATTCCGTCAGCAAAGTTCGCATTTCTTATGAAAAAAGTTGATTCTCCAATGTGCAAAATTTGTAATCAGATTGAGGATGTGCAACATTTGCTGATGGAATGTAAACAGAATAATTTTATTAAGAGAAATTCATTGCTGACATCACACAGGATTAACATCAGGGATGTTGGCGTGGTGCAAACCGCGCTGGCAGACCCAACATACAAATTCGCCAAAGACCTGATGTCCTTGGCGAATCTGAATGATGTTAGCTCTTAAGTGATTTAGTCTGTAGTTTAGAATGTAGATATAGTCTTAAGATATAAAGGGTACGATGGGATTGATATGCTCCTTCGGGGCAAAAATCCCAAAACCAAAATAAATTAAAAAGAAAAAAAAAAGAGTTCGAGATTTTTGCAATGATTGGCTCCACTGAGGTCAATAACAGTCGAAATCAAATTTAAAAACGAACTGCGCAAATATCTTTTAATTTGTTTGTAGGTTATTTATGTATTGTATTCATAATTATTTATTTACTTTCGTTAATTTTATTTACACTAACGATATGTTTGATAGCGAACTCAACAAATGTCACTAACAGAATACCAGAGCTGTGGTACTCGGTACTAGTGCTGAGTTGGACCCTATTAGGAGGTGCAGTACTATAAGCTCTAGTTTTATTTTATTTTTTGTTCCTTTATGTACTAATTTCCAAATAAATGGTTTCTTTCTTTCAATGAAGAGGATTTAGAAATCTTAAGAAATTGTAAGTATTTTCTAGGAAATGAATTTAAGTTTGGAGAGGGTAACAATGTAAATTTTTCGTATGGCCTAATAAAGGCGGTTAATGCGAATTTATCTAATGAGGGAATTTTAAATGAAATCTCTAGCCCAAAAGCTAAACTAGTGTCAGCATTTCGGTTACATCGAAGAAACAAACGAGAAAGTGGAGAATGGGTTAGTGAGACTACGTTTATGTTTTCAAGGTTCTTATTTACCTCCGTATGTCTATGTAGCAAATTTGCGCATTAACCTCGAACGCTATGTATTTCCCGTCTCACAATGTTCACGCTGTTGGAGGATGGGACATAATATTAACCCTTAATAGCCTGATTTACGAAAGTGTTTTTTTTTTAATATTACTGTGTTTGCTTGAGGATCTAGATGAAGGGAATAATAGCTAAAAAAATCAAAATCTTTATTTTACATATTTATTTAGAAAAAGAAACAGGTATCAATTTTGATACTACAGGCTTTAACGACAGTGGGGGTGAGAGGTCTAGAGTTTAAAACCGCCTCGATTTGTATCAACAATGTGTTCATCTCCTCGTATGTAAAATTAGCTAGTCTATGCACTCGTTTTAAATGAAATTTAATGGATTTGACAGAGGCTTCAACAAGTCCATTGAAATTACTATATGCAGGGGAAAAATGAATACTTATGCGATTCTCTGCTGCACAGGCTCGTATTTTAGGATGTTTAGACTGTAAAAGTTTAATTCATTAAAAGCTCCTACAAAGTTTTCACCATTATCAGAGTAAATATTCAGCGGTCTACCTCTGCGAGCAATGAATCTATGTAATGCTGCTAAGAGACTTTCATGTTATTCATGCGGGTCCACGTAAAGATACAGTAATTCATCGCTGTCCGTGGGTGTGTGTGCCCATAGCACACACAAGTCCTTAACACAGCTCTTTGTACCTTTTCTTTGTTTACCCGTACCCACTCTCCATTCTCTGTTTCTTTTCATTGCTGTTTCGCTATATTCTACCTGCATTTCTTCTTCAATATCGTTAACAGTCATTTTACTTTTGCTCGCGCACGGAGCAGCACTTTCATCTACAAAAATGCTTTCTTCTTGTTCCACATTATCAAAACTTTCATTTATAAAACTATTACTTCTTCCAAACCCATCCAAGTATTCATGTTTTATATTTTCACCTTCATTTATATCTATTATCTCGTCCATTTTCTTGTTTACAAATATGTAATTTAGTATACGAGAGTAGAACCTCGTCGTAGTCCAGTGGTTGAGTTTGAGAGGGTCTGCTTTCCTTCCGTGTCTGTCTGTGCCTAAAGACTTGATTGAGTTCTCTTCCTGTACTTTCTGTTTCGTATACTTTTTATATTGTGGGGAGCACGATACCCACCTGTCTTGTACCTTGTCAGCTAGGTCCGCTAATATGTCCAGGGATGCATGTGGCTGCACTGCAATGACGGTCTGGACATTGTTCGGGAGACGGGATTTCTAAATTGACAACAAAATGTCTTCCGAGAGTGTTGGTCCGCCCATATCTCTGAGGTGTCTGAGGAATTGAGATGGTTTTCGGTCCCCCAGTTCTTCGTGGACCTATTTGTCTTTAGAAGCTGTAAGACGTTTGATCAATTCCGCCTTTAATTTCACATATTTCTCTCCTTTTGGCGGTGAAATGATTAAATCCTTGATCTCTTTGCATTACCACTGTTCTAGTTGGCTGATGACGTAATTAAATTTTGTTGTGTCAGCAGTGATGTTCGACAGTGCAAATTGACTCTGTAATCAGCTAAAGGATGAGTGACGTCTTTCTTTCTTCTTCCCTCTTTCTTTCAATCGCTGAGTGTGTAGGCATATTTAGTGGACCTGGCTTTGATCAATCGAGCAGCTTTTTTGATGGCGTATACCTCCGATTAAAATACTGTGGAATGGTTATCTAGTTTGTAAGTTTCGTGGATAGTTTTCTTGTCATCCTCTTACCATGTTATTGCCTCTCCTACTTTCCCTTCGATCTCACTTCCGCCGTGACTGAAATGTTACATTAAATAGTCCTGTAGATTTGATTTACTGGTGAGATAATAGTTGGCTGTCTCTTTCACCCTCGAGTCCATTTGGAGCAGGCCTAGTACCAGTGTTGATGTCAACGTCACTGTTTGGTACGCATTGCAGATCTTTTACGCAGTTTCGCTGTAATGAAAGTAACTGGTCTTGTACCTGTTTTAGGTCTGTCGCGGAGTGCTAAATGCTTAAGGCGTACAGCTATTGGTTATAGGACCGCTGTGTAGAGTTCTAATGATGTCACTACTCAGTCCCCGGGTTATTCTTGCGGTTCGCGCCATTCGCATGTGTATGTCCGCGAATATTTTGTAAACTGAAGTAACGTGTGCTTTGTGTGCGAGCCGGTTGTCAACGATGAGTCCCAATATTTTGATTTCTTCTTGTGCTGCCTCTCAAAATTCGTAGTTCCGTTCGTTCCAATTTCAGTTTCCTTGTCAGAACCATTGCTTTAGTTTTTTGCGGTGCTAAATTCACTCGAGTGAGAACTCTTGTTTGCTCTATTTTTAAGTATTTTTGTGTCGTTTCTAGTAAAGACCAGAATGACATTATTCGCAAAGGACTGGCAATGCACCTGTCGTTGATGAGCGTTTGTTGGAGTGGGTCCACAATGATCTTTCAGAAAATGGGCCATCATGTAGAACCTTGAACGCATCCTTTTGTGGTGTTTTTTCCACTCGTTTCTCTAGAATAGTTCATGGTGATTTTACGGTTTAATAGGATTCTACTAGTTCGTAGAGGTTTTTGGGAAATTCCTTACCCGTGAGTTGGAATTTTAGTGATGTCTACCGCGCGTTATCAAAAGCGCCCTCTATGTCGAATGAAATAAGTAAAGATGTCTGTTTCCTTTAGACTGATTTAATACACCAGGTCGTACAAAAACGTAGTATACAAACATTCAAACTTAGAATTAATCAACAAACACTCAACATGCAGAAGAGCGACATAAGTGTGTAGCTGGTGACTCATTTGTTGTATCGCTTGTTCTTTAATTAATTTAATTTCTTTATTGTTTATTGTTTGGTTCACACGTTTTTAATTTTATATAGTTTCTTGGTCCAATATTATTATTATTTTTTTTTTGTTTATATTACAGTTTTGAAATATTTTTTTTTTATAATTTTCTTATACATAAATATTTTTTTCTTTTTTTTTACTGGCCCCAGCTGAAAATCAGCGCTGCAGTATTTTTTTTTTTACTGCAGCAAGTAGCTGAGCTGGGCGCCATTTCGGTGCCTATATTTAATAATGTCTGTGTTTGTCAAATTGTTTTTGTGCCGAATAAATGCTTTTTCTTTTCTTTCTTTCTTTTCTTTACATGGCGAAGCCGCGCTGTAGGGCCGGAAGTCGCTTCTGTGAGATCTTTTACTTGAGAACGGGTTCCTATTTAGACACGGCGTAGCAAACGATAGGTTCTATGACCTGTTTGTGCATTGTTTCCACGTTTTCAGGTGGACGTCAAACGTGGGACGTATGTATGTAGTTTGTTTGGCTGTATTCATAACGATGGTGACATGTTTAATGAATGAAAGCCTGATGTCGATTGTCACGAGAATATTAGTTTCGCTGCTGGGTATTTCTCTGTTGTTCATGGATATTCTGTTTATGTTCTGCCCTTTTTGGTGAAGGCTAGCGCTGCTGTCTTCTCTGGTCTAAAATGTAATTAGTTGGACACTCCCCATATATTATTTTACCGAGCGCATCATTGATGTCGTGTGATGGAAAAATAAGCTCGCGGTGCCTTACTTTCGTCTGCACAAAATTAATGGAAGCTTTGTGGGGCTCGGTATCCGAATGTATAATAAGGTTCCACAATCTGTTTTAGATTTGTCCTTCTTTCAAGCCTAATCTTCGGCAATGCTCGTGGGGTAAGCAGATACTTTGTTCATTCCCGAGTTTCCTCTCTTTCCTTATTTTATTTTTTCCACAATTGTATTTGTGTGTGTATTGTTTAGCATATTCATTGGTGAATTTTTTTTTTATTAGATAAAAATGGCTTCTGATAAAAAAGTTTCCCTAGAATCGCCTAAACCGATAGAAATTGAATATAGTACGTTGTCACTTTTGTTACCTAGTTACGATGGTAACAAAAGGACGCTTACATTTTATATTGAGGGTGTAGAAAATATCCTGGAATCAATTACGCAATTTTAATTGTAGCAATGAAATAAGCATCGCTAGCCTAATTCGAAATAAACTCACAGGTAAAGCGGTTGAAGCGCTTTCTGAAAGTAGTGGAGCTAAAACCTGGCCTGAAATAAAGACCATTCTCCAAAATAGATTTGGTGAATTTAGAAACGAGATACAATTAGTTCAGGAGTTGATGCTCTGCGAGAGAGATAACGCTTCTTTAAACTTTTTCGGAGAAAAAATACGGCATCTCTGTAGCGCTTTAATACAAGTAGATCCAATAAAAAGGGAGTATTATGAGCAAATGGCTCTAAATACGTTTTTAGAAAAATTAAACCCGATTACATCTATTTTAATTAGAATGAAAAATGTCTCAAATTTAGAACAAGCAATAACTCTTGCAAAACAAGAAGAAAATAAATTAAAAATCAAAAGAATGCGTGATAAAAATACAAATGCATTCAATAAACCAAACACCTTAGGTCAAAGACCCAACCCCAATTTTACAAATCAGAATAACAAATTCCAATATAGAAAACCAGTGAATAGTTCAGAAAATTTAAAAAAGAAACCAATTCACTATCAGAGTGAAATCACTCATGATGATGACGATATACCTCAAACGGATTCAAACAATGAAAACCCGTTGGAGGAAGATATCGAAGAAAATTTTCTAACAGACCTAGAAAATATAATGAAAATATAGTATTCATTAATAGCACACAAAACTATAGTCGCCTCCCCTATATTTATATCAATGAATTAGGAGGTCGATTACTAATTGATACAGGGGCTTCTCAGTCTCTAATAAATTCACAAATTTTGAAAAATAAAAATATCAATTATCAAGTTAAAAAAGAACTACATTACATAAAAACAGCACATGCAACTACTAAACATGATAAGGTAGCATTTATCGAATCACAGACAGGGACGACCCAACTAACTTAATGAAATACGCTATTATAGCATATAATAATGCTATACATTCAGCCACCGGATTTACTCCTTTCGAAGTATTATATGGACATACAAACAGTAGAAACCCATTAGAATTACATTTCCCGAAAGAATTCTATCAGGAATATGTAATAAAACATAAGCAGATAATGGAAAACGTTCAAAAACTAATAAATTCTAAATTATCAACAGAAAAACAACAGGTAATAGAAAAAGCTAACAAAAATACCGAGTCCGCACCTTTCAAAGTAGGAGACATAGTTTATAAACAGGTCGCCAAAACAACTAGAAGCAATAAATTAGAACCGAAATATTTAGGACCTTACGCCATCATTCATTTACACCCCGAACAATTAGCAGAAATTGTAGGAAAGCATGTTAATGCTAAAACAATTAGAGTCCACTTCCGCTTACTAAGGCGCCCTGAAAATGTTTCAGGAACGCCATCGCCTGCTTCGCAGTACTCCGGCTCGCCACAGCCACAGCAATCATTCAGCCAATAGATAACCATAACGGAATTCTAGTACTAACTGAAGCAAAAGCACAATACCAAACAGATAGCTATCATTTAGCTATAATATATAACACAACGCGTATTCGCGAGATATATTTAGATATCTGTAGCACCTACTTTACATTCAAATTAAGAAACTCTTTAAATAATTCAACTTTGTCTAATCAAATAAAATATCTAATAGATACAGTAGAAAGTAAGATATCATATTTAGGATTAGAAACAATAGGTTTTAGATTCGTCAACAGACACAAAAGAGGTCTGATCAATGGATTAGGGACAGTCATAAAATCGATAACTGGAAACTTAGACGCAGATGAAGCGATTAAAATAAATAATGAAATTAAAGAAATACAAACATCCTCACGTAATTCTTTATTAAATAATAGCAAAACCACATTGTATACTTCGATAATTTTTATACCTCTTTGCCATTTGTAGTTTTTTAGCTAAATCAGGAATTCACACAATGGGAACTGTGCAACAAAACAGGATACCAAATAATAAACTTCCAGAGAAGAAACATTTCATGAAAAAATCTGTGCCAAGAGGTAGTTTTGAGGAAAGAGTGACTGTGCATGATGGTATAGATTTGAGTTGTGTGGCTTGGCAAGATAATAAGATAGTAACCTTGTTATCTTCTTATTCTGGAGCATTGCCTTTAACTAAAGTCAATAGATTTGATAGGATAACAAAAGGGAAAATTGATATTACTTGCCCGTTTATTGTCCAAGAGTACAATAAACATATGGGAGGAGTAGATCTCATGGATAGCTTTTTGGGCAGAAATAATATAAAAATGAGATCTAAAAAGTGGTATTTGCGTATTTTTTTTTCATTTATTAGATCTAGCTATTATAAACTCTTGGATTGTTCATAAAAAAATGCTGAAGAAAGAGGTGAACCCAAAAAGAGTCTGCTTACAATGAGCCAATTCAGAAATGAATTGGCCTTTGTGCTATGCAACAGAGGAACCACCAAAGAAGCTAAAAGAGGGCGTCCTAGTACCAGTGCCGACTGTAATCGATCGTATGTTGAGCAGCGAGAGGTCTTGGAAGGCGGTGGCCTCCTTCTGCGGCGCAGTGATGCGTCAGAAGGAGGCCGCCGGCGCATGAGGGAGGCCGTCGCCGCTGCCGCACCTTGCAGGCGGCGGCGGGCCTTCCTCCCGCCGTGAGCGACGGGCCCCCTAGCTGCAGATACTGCAAGGAGTCGAAATCAAAAGTTGACGTACAATGCCCACAAATAGTAAAAGAATACAATAAACATATGGGAGGGGTTCAAAGAAGACTTTGGACAGTATAACATTTTGGTGGCAGCGGTGGGATACCGACCGCGAAGGTATCGCTGGAACGTCATCCAAATAAAACTTGTTACGCTACATCGCGGTGATCATCCAAACCAGTGTTATACATCCAAGAGTTCTGTATCATTTTGTAAGATTGTGCATAGCTACAATAATGTCTAAAGATTCACAAGTCAAACAGGAAAGAAACGAAGTTGCAATGCCAGGCAAGGGCAGAATATCAGGAGTTGGCATCGCATGCCGATGTACTGAGTCGTGGACCTTTTTGTCTAACCTACAAAACTTTGATCCTAATTTACTGTACATAGCTTTAAGTGGTTTTGAGACAAATAAATATCTATTATTATTATTCCTCTAGGCCTTCTGGTTCTAACGATTAATATAGGGACAACTCTCCAACCTCCCATGGCTCCACCGACCCAAAGGTCATACGGTCCGAATCGCGGGAGAGCATACGCGGTCTAGTCTCAATTCGGCTCCACGTACACCTTGACTCCCTACAAGTTGTTTTTTTTTCTCTCTTTATCCCTGTATGTCTATTCTTCTCCCTTCCAGGCCGGACGTAACATTCACACGGTCGACTCAGAGCGCCGTGAGCTAACTCTTTCAACTCGGAGAATTTGTGTTTGGTGCTCTATATCAATAGATTCGAGTAATACTCTGGGCCCGCTTCTGTTTGATCGATTTTAATCCATCATTTTCCGTCTCAAATCCACGGATCTCCTCCGCCTCACCACACTCACACATACCATCTTCAATAATCTCAATCTAATAACATTTACCAAAGTACAAGACAACCAGACAGAAATCATCAGATACCTTTCTGTGGGTATTGCAAAAATCATCGCCACAATGTCTAAACATGCCGAAAACGAGAGTTCAATAATAAGTTTAGAGTTCCTCAACTAACTCAAAACGCACATAAACCAAATCAGGAGTATAAATCAGATCGTATTATAAATAGAACCGAGTACACGAAATGCAGACGATGGAGAAAATCGATCATTTATTACAAATCCAATTATTCGACTTTAAAAAAAAATCTAAGATCACTGCCAGAGAGCATTGAAAGCAGGCAGACATACGATTGAAATATTACACAAACGAAAAAAAGTGCAAAATTAGTGTTCAAGTCGCTTTGACATGTAAAGTCATGTAGTTGCGCCCATCGGTCAGTGATGGCGCTAAACCAATGTCATAGTATAACTAAAACGCGGTTTACAGAGTTGTTACATGGAATGTATAGGGTTTATCATATTATGAGGTCTCGTGTTCCGGAGGTTGACGTTTTATTTAAGTCGCGTCTTCTGGTCGCTCGGCTCCGTGAAGAACAATTAGAAAACACTAATAAAATGATACAAACGATGCAACTAAAGAAATCTCTCAAAGTTTACATTGCGAAAAGTATATTTTTCATAATAACCAATAAATATGTTATACATGAAAAGCATTATTCTCATTCAGAAACCAGATTATTATAACAGTACGATGAAAACGAATTCAATGTGATTACGCGCACATTAACTAATTTGTAGGTATTCGTCGAAACAGACCCCGCAGAAGATATGGAACTCTATGAACTTTGTGAACGAATAGAATCGAAAGATTTAAACAATTCATTCCGCGATCAGCGTGCACGATAGGGAAACAACAATCGATGATAATCATGGAAACAAACTTTAGACGTCACCAGTAAATACTTTAAATCGGGTAACATCATACAAATCACATTCAGATTATACGACTGAGCTGCGAGACAGGAAGCGAGTTAGGAAATTTATGTTTGTTAAACGACATCCTAAACAAAATCACAGGAGCCCCCGCATCCAAGTAACACACTAATTTTATATTCCAAGCTGATTTTGCACAACGAAGTAAAGATTTACTAAATTCCTTCCACTTCCAAACTGATAACTTTGTAATTTGTCTAGGAGACGACTTAAACATTATCTTTTCATCACTGTGTGATACTGTCACGAGTAAAATTTTCGCTGCTGGGTATTAAAAAAAAAAAAAAAAAAAAAAAAAAAAAAAAAAAAAAAAAAAAAAAAAAAAAAAAAAAAAAAAAAAAAAAAAAAAAAAAAAAAAAAAAAAAAAAAAAAAAAAAAAAAAAAAAAAAAAAAAAAAAAAAAAAAAAAAAAAAAAAAAAAAAAAAAAAAAAAAAAAAAAAAAAAAAAAAAAAAAAAAAAAAAAAAAAAAAAAAAAAAAAAAAAAAAAAAAAAAAAAAAAAAAAAAAAAAAAAAAAAAAAAAAAAAAAAAAAAAAAAAAAAAAAAAAAAAAAAAAAAAAAAAAAAAAAAAAAAAAAAAAAAAAAAAAAAAAAAAAAAAAAAAAAAAAAAAAAAAAAAAAAAAAAAAAAAAAAAAAAAAAAAAAAAAAAAAAAAAAAAAAAAAAAAAAAAAAAAAAAAAAAAAAAAAAAAAAAAAAAAAAAAAAAAAAAAAAAAAAAAAAAAAAAAAAAAAAAAAAAAAAAAAAAAAAAAAAAAAAAAAAAAAAAAAAAAAAAAAAAAAAAAAAAAAAAAAAAAAAAAAAAAAAAAAAAAAAAAAAAAAAAAAAAAAAAAAAAAAAAAAAAAAAAAAAAAAAAAAAAAAAAAAAAAAAAAAAAAAAAAAAAAAAAAAAAAAAAAAAAAAAAAAAAAAAAAAAAAAAAAAAAAAAAAAAAAAAAAAAAAAAAAAAAAAAAAAAAAAAAAAAAAAAAAAAAAAAAAAAAAAAAAAAAAAAAAAAAAAAAAAAAAAAAAAAAAAAAAAAAAAAAAAAAAAAAAAAAAAAAAAAAAAAAAAAAAAAAAAAAAAAAAAAAAAAAAAAAAAAAAAAAAAAAAAAAAAAAAAAAAAAAAAAAAAAAAAAAAAAAAAAAAAAAAAAAAAAAAAAAAAAAAAAAAAAAAAAAAAAAAAAAAAAAAAAAAAAAAAAAAAAAAAAAAAAAAAAAAAAAAAAAAAAAAAAAAAAAAAAAAAAAAAAAAAAAAAAAAAAAAAAAAAAAAAAAAAAAAAAAAAAAAAAAAAAAAAAAAAAAAAAAAAAAAAAAAAAAAAAAAAAAAAAAAAAAAAAAAAAAAAAAAAAAAAAAAAAAAAAAAAAAAAAAAAAAAAAAAAAAAAAAAAAAAAAAAAAAAAAAAAAAAAAAAAAAAAAAAAAAAAAAAAAAAAAAAAAAAAAAAAAAAAAAAAAAAAAAAAAAAAAAAAAAAAAAAAAAAAAAAAAAAAAAAAAAAAAAAAAAAAAAAAAAAAAAAAAAAAAAAAAAAAAAAAAAAAAAAAAAAAAAAAAAAAAAAAAAAAAAAAAAAAAAAAAAAAAAAAAAAAAAAAAAAAAAAAAAAAAAAAAAAAAAAAAAAAAAAAAAAAAAAAAAAAAAAAAAAAAAAAAAAAAAAAAAAAAAAAAAAAAAAAAAAAAAAAAAAAAAAAAAAAAAAAAAAAAAAAAAAAAAAAAAAAAAAAAAAAAAAAAAAAAAAAAAAAAAAAAAAAAAAAAAAAAAAAAAAAAAAAAAAAAAAAAAAAAAAAAAAAAAAAAAAAAAAAAAAAAAAAAAAAAAAAAAAAAAAAAAAAAAAAAAAAAAAAAAAAAAAAAAAAAAAAAAAAAAAAAAAAAAAAAAAAAAAAAAAAAAAAAAAAAAAAAAAAAAAAAAAAAAAAAAAAAAAAAAAAAAAAAAAAAAAAAAAAAAAAAAAAAAAAAAAAAAAAAAAAAAAAAAAAAAAAAAAAAAAAAAAAAAAAAAAAAAAAAAAAAAAAAAAAAAAAAAAAAAAAAAAAAAAAAAAAAAAAAAAAAAAAAAAAAAAAAAAAAAAAAAAAAAAAAAAAAAAAAAAAAAAAAAAAAAAAAAAAAAAAAAAAAAAAAAAAAAAAAAAAAAAAAAAAAAAAAAAAAAAAAAAAAAAAAAAAAAAAAAAAAAAAAAAAAAAAAAAAAAAAAAAAAAAAAAAAAAAAAAAAAAAAAAAAAAAAAAAAAAAAAAAAAAAAAAAAAAAAAAAAAAAAAAAAAAAAAAAAAAAAAAAAAAAAAAAAAAAAAAAAAAAAAAAAAAAAAAAAAAAAAAAAAAAAAAAAAAAAAAAAAAAAAAAAAAAAAAAAAAAAAAAAAAAAAAAAAAAAAAAAAAAAAAAAAAAAAAAAAAAAAAAAAAAAAAAAAAAAAAAAAAAAAAAAAAAAAAAAAAAAAAAAAAAAAAAAAAAAAAAAAAAAAAAAAAAAAAAAAAAAAAAAAAAAAAAAAAAAAAAAAAAAAAAAAAAAAAAAAAAAAAAAAAAAAAAAAAAAAAAAAAAAAAAAAAAAAAAAAAAAAAAAAAAAAAAAAAAAAAAAAAAAAAAAAAAAAAAAAAAAAAAAAAAAAAAAAAAAAAAAAAAAAAAAAAAAAAAAAAAAAAAAAAAAAAAAAAAAAAAAAAAAAAAAAAAAAAAAAAAAAAAAAAAAAAAAAAAAAAAAAAAAAAAAAAAAAAAAAAAAAAAAAAAAAAAAAAAAAAAAAAAAAAAAAAAAAAAAAAAAAAAAAAAAAAAAAAAAAAAAAAAAAAAAAAAAAAAAAAAAAAAAAAAAAAAAAAAAAAAAAAAAAAAAAAAAAAAAAAAAAAAAAAAAAAAAAAAAAAAAAAAAAAAAAAAAAAAAAAAAAAAAAAAAAAAAAAAAAAAAAAAAAAAAAAAAAAAAAAAAAAAAAAAAAAAAAAAAAAAAAAAAAAAAAAAAAAAAAAAAAAAAAAAAAAAAAAAAAAAAAAAAAAAAAAAAAAAAAAAAAAAAAAAAAAAAAAAAAAAAAAAAAAAAAAAAAAAAAAAAAAAAAAAAAAAAAAAAAAAAAAAAAAAAAAAAAAAAAAAAAAAAAAAAAAAAAAAAAAAAAAAAAAAAAAAAAAAAAAAAAAAAAAAAAAAAAAAAAAAAAAAAAAAAAAAAAAAAAAAAAAAAAAAAAAAAAAAAAAAAAAAAAAAAAAAAAAAAAAAAAAAAAAAAAAAAAAAAAAAAAAAAAAAAAAAAAAAAAAAAAAAAAAAAAAAAAAAAAAAAAAAAAAAAAAAAAAAAAAAAAAAAAAAAAAAGTGAACAGAGCAATAAGACATCCAGGCGATTTCTCAGATACCTCGGGGGTGGCTATGTAGTCTCCAAGGGTGGAGGTATCAGTGAGGGAAGAGAAAGAGTATCAGTCCCGAAAATTCGGGACTGAACATATTCATATCGACAAGCCTACAACCACTCCTGTATTAAATGAGAATATTCAAAGCTGCGTCAACGAAATAGCTCACTGTGACCGTCCATACTGACTAAAACACTAACAATTACTTATGAAAGGTCCACTAACGATTAAAACTTTGTAGCGTGGCCATAACCATAACGCTAAACCGAGAAATATTTTGTACATGTTTATAAATTGCAAATCCTGATAAAAATTCTAGACTAATGGTGGTAAAATGCGAATATATCCTTCCCGAGCACCCCGATCAAGCATGTTTTCTTCAATTCTGTTATTGTTATCACCTATTCCGAAAAACCCGCCCGGCGACCACACAATCCCAATTCTTTAGTTATAATACTAACATTAAAGAAGTGTTATTATTTTTCGTGTCCAGCGCAGACGAATAAACTGAGACAGACTGAATACGAATAACCAGGAAAAGAATATTTTCAAAACGACATTTTCTGACTCCAATTGGAGATCAATAATGTTATTTCATTCTGTTTTTACGAGTAGCGAATAACTCAACTCTATCGATATATCTGAAATGAGACCTGTCTTCATTTCTAAGCTCCATGCTAGCGACGACAACTGACAAGTGTTTTCTTTTGCCTTTATGTCTGCGAATCGTTGTGCTTATGCGCTAACTGGAAAAGAACACTCGAAATTAGTTTTCAACGGACAGTTGTTTCGTACGTTTTGTTCAATATCGTACAATCATTGTGATATTTTGGTTAATTGCTAGATATTCAAAATCTATAACTATTGTCAGGTCGTAAAGTATGGCTGCAGACTTTATCCAATTCACAAATTTAACGATGAAGGAAACTCTATTTGACGTTTTATCGACTTGCATATTTTGAGGGGCCGCATTAATAATATAATAGTAATGCATACCGCACCGCACTAGAGGCGCGTGGACGAGCTGCACCCGTACTCCTTGTAAAGGTCTATGACGTGATGCCACGCGACCTTAGGTGAGCAAAAGATAAGCCAGAATTATCTTACTTGACATCTCTGTAGTTAAATTGTTCCACAGCTATTCAAAAAATAGTACACAGATGGTAGGACCGGGCGGAGGAATAGTGTGGTAATATCATAAAAACCTGCACCGCAAGGTTAAACCAGCTGATATAATAGAGTACACTTTCACCCTTCTTCTTTTGCTTATGCTTCTTCCTATTTTTGTTCATTAATTTTACACCACAGTCAAGTATTAGTAACTTGTAAATAATTCATCTCTAACACCATTTAAACTCAGCAACACAGCAGCCAAGTATTGTTTACTGACGAATCAAAATTTACTTTATGTGGGAGTGACGGAAGGAATAAGGTGTACCGAAGACAAAGAGATAGTTTTGCTTTTGGTGGTCAGTCATGGACACTTTGGGGGAGGAATTTCAGCGAATGCGAAAACCGGACTTGAGGTCGTTAGTGGACCACGACTTCTATCATTAGATGGTCAACATACTCATGCGATGCTATTCGCTGTATGTGTCAGCCCAATTTCATTTGAATGCAACTTAAAAAAAAAAAAAAAAAAAAAAAATGATGACCGCATACTGCTGGAATCGTCCAGGAATAAGAGACGTGGATATTGCAGTAATGGACTGGCCAGCAAGGTGCCCAGACATGAACCCCATCGAACACCTATGGGACGAGTTAAAGAGGCGTGTTCGGGCTCGCCAGCCAGTTTCACAAACGACGCAGGAGCTGAAAACTGCCATAGAAGTGAAATGGGAAATGATACCCCAGGTTAGTGAGATCGAACAGAATATGAAAGGTTCTAATTTTTTGCACAATTTTGGCAATAATTTAATGAACACCGGAATGTTTAATCATTCAAACTCATCCCGAAACGGACTATTCCAGAAAACCGTGCAAAATTGTTATCAAATATTTAAAAAGAAGAACACTTTTAGGTCGGTGTGGTGGGTTTAACAAAACCCCGTTATAAAAAACAGGATTTAAAATAATGCTTTCAGAACTGAAAGAAGAATATATCTATCCAGGGCAAAACACATCATCAAAATGTAAAATTCCCCAACTGTCGCTGATAGAATGTGAAGAATATCATAGCAGGAGGAAGTCGATAAGTCAAGTCCCAAGCACTCGGAAAACTTAGTCGGGGAGCCAAAAACCAACGCAGTCAAATATTGATTATGCTCAAAATGCTGAAGTACTCAAGTTAGTTCGAGAAAAATTTTCGAACAGATTTAGCGACTTCAAAAACATGGAAGACTGTTTCAGTTTATTTGTTACTCATACAAAATGTAATGCACAAAATGCTCCAATACGGACAAATAGAGTTGATCGGAGATTCGAAGACACATCCCAACAATTCAAAATCAAAAAAAAAATCTAGAAAAAGTCAATTTTCCGCAGCTTAGAAAATTCGCAAGATTGATTTGCGCGTTCGGCAGTACTTATAAATGCGAACAGTCCTTTTCATTGATGAAATGACAATAATTTGGAAAATTCTTTACGCATTTGTATCAGGGGAATTAATCCAAACATAGATGGATTAGTTTCCCAAATCTAAGCTCGAGTGTCTCGTTGATTTCCATGCATTTATAACTTTGTATTATACTTTTATACTTTGTATTTACACTTATACTTTAAAAATATAAATAACAAAAAATGACGATTAATTAAGAAATGAATGTACAAATTTCTATCTCCTAAAATCAGTTAGAGGCTTTTCGAAAATTATAGCCCCTCGTTGGAATGTGGTTCTGAGGAAGTACAATCAAAAGCGGTCTCAAGTCAATAATGGAAATAGCCAACGATTCCTACGAAACAAAGAAAACGACGATTAGTATAAAATACCACAAAGTCAACTTTTTTGTTTATTATTTTGTTGAAGTTAAGTAGATCAACATAGCCCCTGGACTAATAGAATGCCTTCTGATAATCCTCATTGCCCACAGGCTTCGCTTATTTAATAAAATATATATTGCCTAAATTGTACAGATTGTGAGGGGTAGATGTTTACCTCATGTTAGTGAGATCGAACAGAATATGAAAGGTTCTAATTTTTTGCACAATTTTGGCAATAATTTAATGAACACCGGAATGTTTAATCATTCAAACTCATCCCGAAACGGACTATTCCAGAAAACCGTGCAAAATTGTTATCAAATATTTAAAAAGAAGAACACTTTTAGGTCGGTGTGGTGGGTTTAACAAAACCCCGTTATAAAAAACAGGATTTAAAAGAATGCTTTCAGAACTGAAAGAAGAATATATCTATCCAGGGCAAAACACATCATCAAAATGTAAAATTCCCCAACTTTCACTGATGGAATGTGAAGCATATCATAGCAGAAGGAAGTCGATTAGTCAAGCCCCAAGCACTCGGAAAACTTAGTCGGGGAGCCAAAAACCAACGCAGTCAAATATTGATTATGCTCAAAATGCTGAAGTACTCAAGTTAGTTCGAGAAAAATTTTCGAACAGATTTAGCGACTTCAAAAACATGGCAGACCGTTTCAGTTTATTTGTTACTCATACAAAATGTAATGCACAAAATGGATGGCTCCAATACAGACAAATAGAGTTGATCGGAGATTCGAAGACACATCCCAACAATTCAAAATCAAAAAAAAAATCTAGAAAAAGTCTATTTTCCGCAGCTTAGAAAATTCGCAAGATTGATTTGCGCGTTCGGCAGTACTTATAAATGCGAACAGTCCTTTTCATTGATGAAATGACAATAATTTGGAAAATTCTTTACGCATTTGTATCAGGGGAATTAATCCAAACATAGATGGATTAGTTTCCCAAATCTAAGCTCGAGTGTCTCGTTGATTTCCATGCATTTATAACTTTGTATTATACTTTTATACTTTGTATTTACACTTATACTTTAAAAATATAAATAACAAAAAAATGTATATATATACAGTCCGCTGAGTTTCTTGCCCATTCTTTTCAGGTCCGTGACATTTGTTTTGCGAATGGCTGGTAGATTTGTTCAATAAGTGAACTATTGTTGCCATGTTGAATAAAAATATTTGACTTTGACTTTAGTGCTTCGGCGTTTTTGTGCAAGGATCCAACGTTTGCATTTCATTAATTTCATACACTTCGTCTTCTAAGTCGTATCTCCACATGACTGAGGGTTGTGGTCATCATGTGTGTTGGCGTTCCTCTGTTTTGTCTGTGGCATAGATTTATGGGCAGAGACAAGGCGCTTGGCCTCGGGCAGAGATCCGCTCGCACGAGGAAGAGATTGACGCGTGGTAATAAAGTTGTGTTCTAAATCCATGAGTTTTACTAAATAAAACAATGTGTAATAAAACACACGACTTACTTGTCAGTTATAATGGAGTGGTGTTGCCATCGCCTTCTCCATTTCAGAAATCCGATTCAGAAATCGTGAATTCCTTGCATTCTAAATGAATTCTTGGATTACAAGTGTGTTATTGTGAGTAGACTTCTATTTACTTAACCCTATAACCATCAATCAGACTCTTCTGTGGGGCCTGACACGGAGGCGTCCTCCAACGAGCCGTCCAAATATTGGAAGGAGTCGAAACAACTCAAAGCGATCCGGGTCGTCTTCTGACGACGCATCATATCGGGCCGGAGCCAATAACAACCCCGCCAAACGCGCTAGGGGGCGCCCCCGACCACTGGCCAGAACGTTGGCCTCGCCAAAGCAAAAAGGCACTCAACCGCGCAAAGCGAGGAGGTGCTTCTTCAAGCTGCAGTTCTTCTCGCCCTTCTGAGCCCCCGGAGATGGACGAACCGTTTGCGAAAGCGACCGATCGAAGATTAAGAGCATAGAGGACATACTCCATGTAGCGGGACGTTCGAAAAACCTAAAGGGGACGTTTGTGCGTGCCCTAAAGGATGCTGCCACGTCAATCAAGGACCGGGGTAGGCAAACCGAGTCGGATGTGACGCGACAACTTAAAGCTGAAATGCCCGGTTGCGCTAAGAACACCAGAAACTGCAAGATGAAATGGAGATCTGGAGAGACATGGCGGCGATGCAAAGCCAAGAACACCTACACTTACCCACTCCCTCCCTGCCAGCGCGGACTTTAACAGCTTTCTCACACGGGGGCTAGAGCAGTTAGTAAGCCCGCTAAGTCAGCCCTACTTCAAACGCCGAGCAATATCCATATGTACATAGGATACAGGAATGAACATTTATGAATGTGTTTTTTTATTTTTATTTATTTATTCGACACATCAGCGATGACACAAAATAACAATAAACACAGTACAGATAAAGGTATTGGACAGTTTGTAGCCACCATTGTAGATGTGCACAGCATTTACTCTTGTTTTCGCAACGCTACCTGTATGAGAGAAAGTATGTATGATATTTATGTATGGATACTCTGTTGGTAACCGATATAAAATGGAGGTTACAAGTTAAGTAATACATTCAGCGGCGAGTTCCCAAGCAAGCTGGACGAATTGAAGAATTATATCTCTACGTACAAAAAAGTCACAAGAGCAAAATACTCAAGAAAACGGGGTTTCTCAACAATGCGACGAGGCAGTATATCTATCGGAAGACGAGGAACGTTATCAACCTGGGTCACAGTTCAAAAGCAAGCAAGAAAACGGTCGAGAAATGGAGAATACTCGAGCGATTCGGAGTGTTCCAAAGAAGCAGGAGCATAAGAAAAACGCTTCAAAAAATGTAAGACTGAACACGATGGCGAGGATCAAGAAACAACAGAAAACAGTGATGGAGAGTGTTTAGTATAGGCTACATTTATGGTCGGATATTTATGATCTGTGTCAAAATGACAGTTGCTTGAGATTCGGGTTCGCGGTCGGATCGCGCGCGACCTGTCCCCGTATATCGCAATCAAAACGGTTACAAATAATATATATTTAACGAGTTGGATATCGGAAATTATTGCACATACACTACACAACACATACACAAAGTGCAGTGTGAAGCGGATTGGGGTACCCCGAAGCAGTCGCCGGCAGTGACCACAGGTACACTTCTATTATTACATATTTATTTACTGTGATATCCAGCTCCGCGTATCGCGGACGTCACACAGAGTCAGCTTAAGATACGAGGCCCGGAGCAGCGCCTGCGAAATCCCCTCCGCGGTCAGCGGCAGTGGTGCTAACCTACAGCCGGCTGCAGTGGAAAGCGGAGTCACATACGCCGGAGTGCTGAGCGAGGCCAAGAGCGGGGTAAATCTTGCTGGCTTTCAGGCGTCCGCTTTAAGCGATCGGCGACTAGCACGAGGATTCTCAAAATCTCCGGTGCAACCAGCAGCGACAAGGCCGACTCTCTAGCCCGAAAGCTCAGAGTCCTTAGACACTAACGTCGTCCGCATTTCCTGGCCTACCAAATGCACCGACTTGCGCATAACAGGGCTGGACGACGTGACGGCCGCGGTAGCTCAGATTGGCGAGTGTAGCCTTGACTCCATCAGAGTCGGCGAAATACACTGCTGATAGAGTGGACGTCAGCCCAAATCAAACTGCTCGAGCCCAGGCCCTTGCGTTGCTTCCGCTGCTTAGCAGTGGGGCACGTAAGAGAGCACAAAGCCAGAGTGCGGGGAAACCCCGCACTGTATAGTCTGTGCTGAGGTCAAAGCCTGCGGGACACAAACTTGGTAGCAAATCTTCCACGACTACCAACACCAAAAACCAAACTAACAAAGCCATCCGCGCCGGCCAAAGCCCCCTCACGGACGCGTCGGTCTTGTGTAGAATGTAACAAGAAAAATGTGTCCACATTTGGTCATGTAATAGCCAGAAACAAGACCAAAAAAGTACCTACTTTCTGTAATGCTTGTCCAGACAAACCATTTCTGTGTTGAGTGTTTTGCCAAAGTTGATATATAATTTTATGGGCATTTTTCATTACTTCTTTTTATAAGGCTATTTGGTATCGCTCTTTCTGCCAAAATGTTAAAGAAAGTTTTATCTTTCTTTTGTGTTTTTTTTCAATAAAGTTCTTTGTAGGGTAATTGTTGTTTTCCTTTCAAAGTTCTTAAATTTTTCGACAACCTACTTGACATGGAGATACTAAGGGGTCCCGCGGGTCAATTAATATGACGATTTAGTTACGACAGCTATATGTCAACCATCACAGACACGGCCCGGACATGAAACTGCGATTTTTATCTCGGCATAGAACGTGTATGAGAACTAGCCACTTACAATATTTAACAATGGTGGAATTTATGGAAGCGTAAATACTTTTCAAGTTCTAATTTATTAGAAAAGTTTTATTATCGCAAGTGTTTCACTCAATATTTATGTAATGTGCCATAGTTTGTTTGTTAAGGTGTGGTGTCATTATAAGAATAATTGCAAGAAAAAGTGCGCTTAAATTAACAGGGCTGCTAGTGGCACTGGTGGAGGAGCAGCGCTCCATTTATTATTAACCGACATAGAAAAAAGGGTCATGCAGATAATTGGAGTGCAGGCAGCTACTGGTATGGGGATAAAAGAAGCTCGATTTCCACATATTACATTTCAATTGTGCAATAAATATTGAATGAAACTTGTCAAGTTGAAACTGAGAGGCGAAATGCTAGAGTTATTTTAAATGAACCAGAAATAGGTTAATAGCACTTTCAATTTTAGATTTATTGAAGTACATTGTTTGTTAATAATGTATCTTTATACATAACCCGGAAAATGGAAGGGCTATCACCGTCATGATATCTATGATAACCTAAATGAGACTAATTGTAGAAACTGGATTATTATATTGGAATACTCCGAGCACAAGCAGCCAACCAACAGCGGCTCCACCGCCACCAACTAAGGCTCCTCCTTTAGTCATTAGCGATGAAGAGTGGCACGCTCTGCCACAGAAATATTTTTAGACATAGACAGAAAGGCAAGAGAGTACGCTTCAGAGCGTAAAATGGTATATTAGAGGTTAGAGAGAAATAACAATGATCTTCACAAACCTATAGGTCATCCAGAACATGACAGGCTTTATAAAATCCGCCCTGTAATCAAGCATCTCAATGAGAGGTATGCCACAGTACCAATGAATCAAAGACTTTCTGTGGATGAACAGATGTGTTCTACCAAAATATAGCATTTTTTAAAACAGTATCTGCCTAAGAAGCCCCATAAATGGGGCTTCAAATTATATGTTCTCTGTGATTTGATGGGATATGCCCACAAGTTTGAGGTATATTCTGGACAAGAGAATACAGAGAAACTCCCAGATGAACCAGATCTTGGTGCAACAGGAAATGTTGTAGTTCGTTTGCTTCGAGTAGGGCCAAGAAAGCAAAACCACATTGTATACTTCGATAATTTTTATACCTCTTTGCCATTGGTAGTTTTTTTAGCTAAATCAGGAATTCACACAGCGGGAACTGTGCAACAAAACAGGAAACCAAATAATAAACTTCCAGAGAAGAAACATTTCATGAAAAAATCTGTGCCAAGAGGTAGTTTTGAGGAAAGAGTGACTGTGCATGATGGTATAGATTTGAGTTGTGTGGCTTGGAAAGATAATAAGATAGTAACCCTGTTATCTTCCTATTCTGGAGCATTGCCTTTAACTAAAGTCAATAGATTTGATAGGATAACAAAAGGAAAAATTGATATTACTTGCCCGTTTATTGTCCAAGAGTACAATCAAAAAAAAGAAAAGGTTCTCCAGCTCCACCACCTCCAAAAGACATAAGAAAAGATGGTGCTGAACATTAGCCAAAAGTAGGTGGGTCACTCCGGTGCAAATTTCCCAAATGTAAAGACTATTCCACAATTTCCTGTAATAAATGTGGCGTCAATTTGTGCTTAAATAAAAATAATACTTGTTTTTTAAATTATCATAAAGAATAAAGAAAATTGAGGAAACAATATTTATTTTTTATTTAGTACTGAGCTAAATATGTGACAATGCATGATAATGTAAATTTCCATCATATTGTTTTTTACATAATACATATTTTTATTTACACTAGGATTTTTTTAAATATTTTTCCTTTAATCTAGAGCATTAATTACATCACCCTGATTTATTTTAAAAAATAAAAAAAATCATGCAAAGAAGGGTTAAACACTTATGGCTTTACCCCTAATTAACCCATCTCCTGTAGTATTCTCTTGTAAAATGTGTTCAGAGATTGTTATAGTCATATTTGGATTGTTAGCTCGCGCTGGGGCTACTGTTCGCTTTCATTTTGTGCGAGCGTTTCCAGAAGCGGTCGGAATTTAGAACTACCCACTTTAATCACCACCTCGACTCATTTCTCTGATTAGATCATCAGCGAACTCGTACCAAACAATCTATTCAACGTGTTAATCACCTACAACTTAACAAATATGGGAGGAGTAGATCTCATGGATAGCTTTTTGGGCAGAAATCATATAAAAATTTGGTCTAAAAAGTGGTATTTGCGTATTTTTTTTTTCATCTATTAGATCTGGCTATTATAAACTCTTGGATTGTTCATAAAAAAATGCTCAAGAAAGAGGTGAACCCATAAAGAGTCTGCTTACAATGTGCCAATTCAGAAATGAATTGGCCTTTGTGCTATGCAACAGAGGAACCACCAAAGAAGCTAAAAGAGGGCGTCCTAGTACCAGTGTACTAGAAGAAGAATTACAATCAAAAAAAAAAAAAAAAAAAAAAAAAAAAAAAAAAAAAAAAAAAAAAAAAAAAAAAAAAAAAAAAAAAAAAAAAAAAAAAAAAAAAAAAAAAAAAAAAAAAAAAAAAAAAAAAAAAAAAAAAAAAAAAAAAAAAAAAAAAAAAAAAAAAAAAAAAAAAAAAAAAAAAAAAAAAAAAAAAAAAAAAAAAAAAAAAAAAAAAAAAAAAAAAAAAAAAAAAAAAAAAAAAAAAAAAAAAAAAAAAAAAAAAAAAAAAAAAAAAAAAAAAAAAAAAAAAAAAAAAAAAAAAAAAAAAAAAAAAAAAAAAAAAAAAAAAAAAAAAAAAAAAAAAAAAAAAAAAAAAAAAAAAAAAAAAAAAAAAAAAAAAAAAAAAAAAAAAAAAAAAAAAAAAAAAAAAAAAAAAAAAAAAAAAAAAAAAAAAAAAAAAAAAAAAAAAAAAAAAAAAAAAAAAAAAAAAAAAAAAAAAAAAAAAAAAAAAAAAAAAAAAAAAAAAAAAAAAAAAAAAAAAAAAAAAAAAAAAAAAAAAAAAAAAAAAAAAAAAAAAAAAAAAAAAAAAAAAAAAAAAAAAAAAAAAAAAAAAAAAAAAAAAAAAAAAAAAAAAAAAAAAAAAAAAAAAAAAAAAAAAAAAAAAAAAAAAAAAAAAAAAAAAAAAAAAAAAAAAAAAAAAAAAAAAAAAAAAAAAAAAAAAAAAAAAAAAAAAAAAAAAAAAAAAAAAAAAAAAAAAAAAAAAAAAAAAAAAAAAAAAAAAAAAAAAAAAAAAAAAAAAAAAAAAAAAAAAAAAAAAAAAAAAAAAAAAAAAAAAAAAAAAAAAAAAAAAAAAAAAAAAAAAAAAAAAAAAAAAAAAAAAAAAAAAAAAAAAAAAAAAAAAAAAAAAAAAAAAAAAAAAAAAAAAAAAAAAAAAAAAAAAAAAAAAAAAAAAAAAAAAAAAAAAAAAAAAAAAAAAAAAAAAAAAAAAAAAAAAAAAAAAAAAAAAAAAAAAAAAAAAAAAAAAAAAAAAAAAAAAAAAAAAAAAAAAAAAAAAAAAAAAAAAAAAAAAAAAAAAAAAAAAAAAAAAAAAAAAAAAAAAAAAAAAAAAAAAAAAAAAAAAAAAAAAAAAAAAAAAAAAAAAAAAAAAAAAAAAAAAAAAAAAAAAAAAAAAAAAAAAAAAAAAAAAAAAAAAAAAAAAAAAAAAAAAAAAAAAAAAAAAAAAAAAAAAAAAAAAAAAAAAAAAAAAAAAAAAAAAAAAAAAAAAAAAAAAAAAAAAAAAAAAAAAAAAAAAAAAAAAAAAAAAAAAAAAAAAAAAAAAAAAAAAAAAAAAAAAAAAAAAAAAAAAAAAAAAAAAAAAAAAAAAAAAAAAAAAAAAAAAAAAAAAAAAAAAAAAAAAAAAAAAAAAAAAAAAAAAAAAAAAAAAAAAAAAAAAAAAAAAAAAAAAAAAAAAAAAAAAAAAAAAAAAAAAAAAAAAAAAAAAAAAAAAAAAAAAAAAAAAAAAAAAAAAAAAAAAAAAAAAAAAAAAAAAAAAAAAAAAAAAAAAAAAAAAAAAAAAAAAAAAAAAAAAAAAAAAAAAAAAAAAAAAAAAAAAAAAAAAAAAAAAAAAAAAAAAAAAAAAAAAAAAAAAAAAAAAAAAAAAAAAAAAAAAAAAAAAAAAAAAAAAAAAAAAAAAAAAAAAAAAAAAAAAAAAAAAAAAAAAAAAAAAAAAAAAAAAAAAAAAAAAAAAAGCGTTCAAGGGGGGTAGACAAAAAAAATACAGAGGCGTCGGCTCACTATATATTGCTACGATGGTTCATCTATAGACCTTAACACTGGTTGTTATGAAAGCATCAAACTAAGAAACCCAACATGCGAAGAAATGAAGTGGTTACTAATAATTGTCCAACGGGATGGGAGTGTAGACCGGATGGGGAATGTACAGGGTCTCTTGCAAATTCGAGATGCTTCGACGAAAACACAATGAAAACTTCTAAAGGCCCAAAATCACTAAAATGGGAAGCGAGTCGATATATGGCTTTTCCTATGCATACGTGTGTTACAAGTTGGGAATGTAACATCTTTTCTTCAAAGGTCCCAGTGTTTGCGAAATTTAACAATGGGGGAAATTTGGAGTGGGTGTTTTATGACAAAGACAACAGGGAGCACAAGATAAATGATGAGATGATTGAGAAAGGAAATACAAATCCCACAAATGAGCTATTGTGTGCAATGACTGAGAATCATGAGCCTATAGCACACACTTCAGCTGCTGAATGTTATGCGGAAAATAAAGACAAACATAAAAGTATAATGAAGGGGATAGAGTTGTCATCAAAAGGACCCAATTGGGTTCTGATTTCAAACTAAAGAAGTTTTTAGGACCGTATGTAGTAACAAAGGTCAAGGGAAATGACCGTTATGACCTAAAAAAGGTGCAAAGCATAGAGAGGGGGACCTACCAAAACGAGTAGTTCTGCAGACCAAATGAAACCGTGGCCTGGGTTTCGTGACACTTAGGTGATTAGACACCTTCATTTTTCCGTCTCAAATTCACGGATCTCCTCCGCCTCACCACACTCACACATACCATCTTCAATAATCTCAATCTAATAACATTTACAAAAGTACAAGACAACCAGACAGAAATCATCAGATACCTTTCTGTGGGTATTGCAAAAATCATCGCCACACTGTCTAAACATGCCGAAAACGAGAGTTCAATAATAAGCTTAGAGTTCCTCAACTAACCCAAAACGCACATAAATCAAATCAGGAGTATAAATCAGATCGTATTATAAATAGAACAGAGTACACGAAATGTAGACGATGGAGAAAATCAATCATTTATTAGAAATCGAATTATTCGAATTAAAAAAAATAACTAAAATCACTGCCAGAGAGCATTGAAAGCAGGCAGACATACGATTGAAATATTACACAAACGAAAAAAAGTGCAAAATTAGTGTTCAAGTCGCTTTGACATGTAAAGTCATGTAGTTGCGCCCATGGGTAAGTGATGGCGCTAAACCAATGTCATAGTACATACATGTTTATAAATTGCAAATCCTGATAAAAATTCTAGATTAATAGTGGTAAAATGCGAATATATCCTTCCCGAGCACCCCGATCAGGCATGTTTTCTTCAACTCTGTTATTGTTATCCACTATTCCGAAAAACCCGCCCGGCGACCACACAATCCCAATTCTTTAATTACTAACATTCAAGAAGTGGTATTCTTTTTCGTGTCCAGCGCAGACGTATAAACTGAGACAGACTGAATACGAATATTCAGGAAAAGAATATTTTCAAAACGACATTTTCTTACTCCAATTGGAGATCAATAATGTTATTTCATTCTGTTTTTACGAGTAGCGAATAACTCAACTCTATCGATATATCTATAATCAGACCTGTCTTCATTTCTAAGCTCCACGCTAGCGACGACAACTGACAAGTGTTTTCTTTTGCCTTTATGTCTGCGAATCGTTGTGCTTATGCGCTAACTGGAAAAGAACACTCGAAATTAGTTTTCAACGGACAGTTGTTTCGTACGTTTTGTTCAATATCGTACAATCATTGTGATATTTTGGTTAATTGCTAGATATTCAAAATCTACAAGGTGTCCAGAAAGGGTATCGGGTATTTGTTTTCGCGCCATATTCGAAACGGGGCGTCTAAAGGGTGCGGGGAGGGGTTCGTGGCGTCCGCCATTTTGTGGAGTTTTAGTCACGATGGAACAGTACTCGGGGACGCATCGCGCATTTTGCGTACGAGCGTATTATCGTAATGGTGATTCAATAGTGACTGCTCAACGTCTCTATCGTGCGGAATATCGTACACGCCACGCGCCAAGTGACGATAGCATTAGGAAATGGATCAGGATGTTCGAGAATACAGGTGCGACAGTTAAAATTCAAAACTCTGGTCGTCCTCGTTCAGTTCGCGATGAAGAAACAATTGAAGAAGTTGAGGCGTCGGTTCGTCAAAATCCGTCTTTATCCATCCGAAAGCGAAGCCAAGCGTTGAACATCAAAAAATCGTCTTCACATTCGATTTTAAAGAAAGACTTACATCTAAAAACCTATAAAATTCAATTAATTCAAAAATTGAAGTATACGGACTATGCTAATCGACTGAATTTTGCGAACGAAATGCTGCAGCGATTTAACAACTTTAACAACATACTGTTCAGTGACGAAGCAAATTTTCACCTGAATGGTCATGTTAATAAGCAGAATTGTCGGTACTGGGCAGTGGAGAATCCGAGACGAAAGCATGAACGACCCCTGCATAGCCCAAAGGTCGTTGTTTGGGCCGCTATGTCTGCTAAAGGCATAATTGGTCCTTATTTTCATGAAGATCAACGAGGCCGAGCAATTAATGTGAATAGTGACCGTTATTGCGATATGTTGCGAAATTTTTACGAGTAGCGAATAACTCAACTCTATCGATATATCTATAATCAGACCTGTCTTCATTTCTAAGCTCCACGCTAGCGACGACAACTGACAAGTGTTTTCTTTTGCCTTTATGTCTGCGAATCGTTGTGCTTATGCGCTAACTGGAAAAGAACACTCGAAATTAGTTTTCAACGGACAGTTGTTTCGTACGTTTTGTTCAATATCGTACAATCATTGTGATATTTTGGTTAATTGCTAGATATTCAAAATCTACAAGGTGTCCAGAAAGGGTATCGGGTATTTGTTTTCGCGCCATATTCGAAACGGGGCGTCTAAAGGGTGCGGGGAGGGGTTCGTGGCGTCCGCCATTTTGTGGAGTTTTAGTCACGATGGAACAGTACTCGGGGACGCATCGCGCATTTTGCGTACGAGCGTATTATCGTAATGGTGATTCAATAGTGACTGCTCAACGTCTCTATCGTGCGGAATATCGTACACGCCACGCGCCAAGTGACGATAGCATTAGGAAATGGATCAGGATGTTCGAGAATACGGGTGCGACAGTTAAAATTCAAAACTCTGGTCGTCCTCGTTCAGTTCGCGATGAAGAAACAATTGAAGAAGTTGAGGCGTCGGTTCGTCAAAATCCGTCTTTATCCATCCGAAAGCGAAGCCAAGCGTTGAACATCAAAAAATCGTCTTCACATTCGATTTTAAAGAAAGACTTACATCTAAAAACCTATAAAATTCAATTAATTCAAAAATTGAAGTATACGGACTATGCTAATCGACTGAATTTTGCGAACGAAATGCTGCAGCGATTTAACAACTTTAACAACATACTGTTCAGTGACGAAGCAAATTTTCACCTGAATGGTCATGTTAATAAGCAGAATTGTCGGTACTGGGCAGTGGAGAATCCGAGACGAAAGCATGAACGACCCCTGCATAGCCCAAAGGTCGTTGTTTGGGCCGCTATGTCTGCTAAAGGCATAATTGGTCCTTATTTTCATGAAGATCAACGAGGCCGAGCAATTAATGTGAATAGTGACCGTTATTGCGATATGTTGCGAAATTTTTACGAGTAGCGAATAACTCAACTCTATCGATATATCTATAATGAGACCTGTCTTCATTTCTAAGCTCCATGCTAGCGACGACAACTGACAAGTGTTTTCTTTTGCCTTTATGTCTGCGAATCGTTGTGCTTATGTGCTAACTGGAATAGAACACTCGAAATTAGTTTTCAACGGACAGTTGTTTCGCACGTTTTGTTCAATATCGTACAATCATTGTGATATTTTGGTTAATTGCTAGATATTCAAAATCTACAAGGTGTCCAGAAAGGGTATCGGGTATTTGTTTTCGCGCCACATTTGAAACGGGGCGTCTAAAGGGTGCGGGGAGGGGTTCGTGGCGTCCGCCATTTTGTGGAGTTTTAGTCACGATGGAACAGTACTCGGGGACGCATCGCGCATTTTGCGTACGAGCGTATTATCGTAATGGTGATTCAATAGTGACTGCTCAACGTCTCTATCGTGCGGAATATCGTACACGCCACGCGCCAAGTGACGATAGCATTAGGAAATGGATCAGGATGTTCGAGAATACGGGTGCGACAGTTAAAATTCAAAACTCTGGTCGTCCTCGTTCAGTTCGCGATGAAGAAACAATTGAAGAAGTTGAGGCGTCGGTTCGTCAAAATCCGTCTTTATCCATCCGAAAGCGAAGCCAAGCGTTGAACATCAAAAAATCGTCTTCACATTCGATTTTAAAGAAAGACTTACATCTAAAAACCTATAAAATTCAATTAATTCAAAAATTGAAGTATACGGACTATGCTAATCGACTGAATTTTGCGAACGAAATGCTGCAGCGATTTAACAACTTTAACAACATACTGTTCAGTGACGAAGCAAATTTTCACCTGAATGGTCATGTTAATAAGCAGAATTGTCGGTACTGGGCAGTGGAGAATCCGAGACGAAAGCATGAACGACCCCTGCATAGCCCAAAGGTCGTTGTTTGGGCCGCTATGTCTGCTAAAGGCATAATTGGTCCTTATTTTCATGAAGATCAACGAGGCCGAGCAATTAATGTGAATAGTGACCGTTATTGCGATATGTTGCGAAATTTTTACGAGTAGCGAATAACTCAACTCTATCGATATATCTGAAATGAGACCTGTCTTCATTTCTAAGCTCCATGCTAGCGACGACAACTGACAAGTGTTTTCTTTTGCCTTTATGTCTGCGAATCGTTGTGCTTATGCGCTAACTGGAAAAGAACACTCGAAATTAGTTTTCAACGGACAGTTGTTTCGTACGTTTTGTTCAATATCGTACAATCATTGTGATATTTTGGTTAATTGCTAGATATTCAAAATCTATAACTATTTTCAGGTCGTAAAGTATGGCTGCAGATTTTATCCAATTCACAAATTTAACGATGAAGGAAACTCTATTTGACGTTTTATCGACTTGCATATTTTGATGGGCCGCATTAATAATATAATAGTAATGCATACCGCACCGCACTAGAGGCGCGTGGACGAGCTGCACCCGTACTCCTTGTAAAGGTCTATGACGTGATGCCACGCGACCTTAGGTGAGCAAAAGATAAGCCAGAATTATCTTACTTGACATCTCTGTAGTTAAATGGTTCCACAACTATTCACAAAATAGTACACAGATGGTAGGATGGTAGGATGGTAGGATGGTAGGACCTGGCGGAGGAATAGTGTGGTAATATCATAAAAACCTGCACCGCAAGGTTAAACCAGCTGATATAATAGAGTACATCTCCACCCTTTCTCTCCGACACCTTGTAGAAGGAAATGACCCAAACAAAAACGAGGGGAACGAGTATAAAAAAAAAAAAAAAAAAAAAAAAAAAAAAAAAAAAAAAAAAAAAAAAAAAAAAAAAAAAAAAAAAAAAAAAAAAAAAAAAAAAAAAAAAAAAAAAAAAAAAAAAAAAAAAAAAAAAAAAAAAAAAAAAAAAAAAAAAAAAAAAAAAAAAAAAAAAAAAAAAAAAAAAAAAAAAAAAAAAAAAAAAAAAAAAAAAAAAAAAAAAAAAAAAAAAAAAAAAAAAAAAAAAAAAAAAAAAAAAAAAAAAAAAAAAAAAAAAAAAAAAAAAAAAAAAAAAAAAAAAAAAAAAAAAAAAAAAAAAAAAAAAAAAAAAAAAAAAAAAAAAAAAAAAAAAAAAAAAAAAAAAAAAAAAAAAAAAAAAAAAAAAAAAAAAAAAAAAAAAAAAAAAAAAAAAAAAAAAAAAAAAAAAAAAAAAAAAAAAAAAAAAAAAAAAAAAAAAAAAAAAAAAAAAAAAAAAAAAAAAAAAAAAAAAAAAAAAAAAAAAAAAAAAAAAAAAAAAAAAAAAAAAAAAAAAAAAAAAAAAAAAAAAAAAAAAAAAAAAAAAAAAAAAAAAAAAAAAAAAAAAAAAAAAAAAAAAAAAAAAAAAAAAAAAAAAAAAAAAAAAAAAAAAAAAAAAAAAAAAAAAAAAAAAAAAAAAAAAAAAAAAAAAAAAAAAAAAAAAAAAAAAAAAAAAAAAAAAAAAAAAAAAAAAAAAAAAAAAAAAAAAAAAAAAAAAAAAAAAAAAAAAAAAAAAAAAAAAAAAAAAAAAAAAAAAAAAAAAAAAAAAAAAAAAAAAAAAAAAAAAAAAAAAAAAAAAAAAAAAAAAAAAAAAAAAAAAAAAAAAAAAAAAAAAAAAAAAAAAAAAAAAAAAAAAAAAAAAAAAAAAAAAAAAAAAAAAAAAAAAAAAAAAAAAAAAAAAAAAAAAAAAAAAAAAAAAAAAAAAAAAAAAAAAAAAAAAAAATTCGGAGCTGAACATATTCATATCAACAAGCCTACAACCACTCCAGTATTAAAAGAGAATATTCAAAGCTGCGTCAACGAAATAGCTCACTGTGACCGTCCATACTGACTAAAACACTAACAATTACTTATGAAAGGTCCACTAACGATTAAAACTTTGTAGCGTGGCCATAACCATAACGCTAAACCGAGAAATATTTTGTACATGTTTATAAATTGCAAATCCTGATAAAAATTCTAGACTAATGGTGGTAAAATGCGAATATATCCTTCCCGAGCACCCCGATCAGGCATGTTTTCTTCAACTCTGTTATTGTTATCCACTATTCCGAAAAACCCGCCCGGCGACCACACAATCCCAATTCTTTAATTATAATACTAACATTCAAGAAGTGCTATTATTTTTCGTGTCCAGCGCAGACGTATAAACTGAGACAGACTGAATACGAATAATCAGGAAAAGCATATTTTCAAAACGACATTTTCTTACTCCAATTGGAGATCAATAATGATATTTCATTCTGTTTTTACGAGTAGCGAATAACTCAACTCTATCGATATATCTATAATCAGACCTGTCTTCATTTCTAAGCTCCATGCTAGCGACGACAACTGACAAGTGTTTTCTTTTGCCTTTATGTCTGCGAATCGTTGTGCTTATGCGCTAACTGGAAAAGAACACTCGAAATTAGTTTTCAACGGACAGTTGTTTCGTACGTTTTGTTCAATATCGTACAATCATTGTGATATTTTGGTTAATTGCTAGATATTCAAAATCTATAACTATTTTCAGGTCGTAAAGTATGGCTGCAGATTTTATCCAATTCACAAATTTAACGATGAAGGAAACTCTATTTGACGTTTTATCGACTTGCATATTTTGAGGGGCCGCATTAATAATATAATAGTAATGCATACCGCACCGCACTAGAGGCGCGTGGACGAGCTGCACCCGTACTCCTTGTAAAGGTCTATGACGTGATGCCACGCGACCTTAGGTGAGCAAAAGATAAGCCAGAATTATCTTACTTGACATCTCTGTAGTTAAATGGTTCCACAACTATTCACAAAATAGTACACAGATGGTAGGATGGTAGGACCTGGCGGAGGAATAGTGTGGTAATATCATAAAAACCTGCACCGCAAGGTTAAACCAGCTGATATAATAGAGTACATCTCCACCCTTCTTCTTTTGCTTATGCTTCTTCCTATTTTTGTTCATTAATTTTACACCACAGTCAAGTATTAGTAACTTGTAAATAATTCATCTCTAACACCATTTAAACTCAGCAACACAGCAGCCAAGTATTGTTTACTGACGAATCAAAATTTACTAAATGTGGGAATGACGGAAGGAATAAGGTGTACCGAAGACAAAGAGATAGTTTTGCTTTTGGTGGTCAGTCATGGACAGTCTGGGGGAGGAATTTCAGCAAATGCGAAAACCGGACTTGAGGTCGTTAGTGGACCACGACTTCTATCATTAGATGGTCAACATACTCATGCGATGCTATTCGCTGTATGTGTCAGCCCAAATTTCAATTTGATGCACTATGATGACCGCATACTGCTGGAATCGTCCAGGAATAAGAGACGTGGATATTGCAGTAATGGACTGGCCAGCAAGGTGCCCAGACATGAACCCCATCGAACACCTATGGGACGAGTTAAAGAGGCGTGTTCGGGCTCGCCAGCCAGTTTCACAAACGACGCAGGAGCTGAAAACTGCCATAGAAGTGGAATGGGAAATGATACCCCAGGATTTCATGTGGAGATATCAACAGACGAAGAAATGAACTCATCTGTTTTTAAAAATTTAACAGTCGTACAAAATGACGATTATTTAAAAAATGAATGTACAAATTTCTATCTCCTAAAATCAGTTAGAGGCTTCTCGAAAATTATAGCCCCTCGTTGGAATGAGGTTCTGAGGAAGCATAATCAAAAGCGGTCTCAAGTCAATAATGGAAATAGCCAACGATTCTTACGAAACAAAGAAAACGACGATTAGTATAAAATTCCTCGAAGTCAACTTTTTTGTTTATTATTTTGTTGAAGTTAAGTAGATCAACATAGCCCCTGGGCTAATAGAATGCCTTCTGATAATCCTCATAGCCCACAGGCTTCGTTTATTTAATTAAATATATATTGTCTAAATTGTACAGATTGTGAAGGGTAGATGTTTACCTCATGTTAGTGAGATCGAACAGAATATGAAAGGTTCCAATTTTTTGCACAATTTTGGCAATAATTTAATGAACATCGGAATGTTTAATCATTCAAACTCATCCCGAAACGGACTGTTCCAGAAAACCGTGCAAAATTGTTATCAAATATTTAAAAAGAAGAACACTTTTAGGTCGGTGTGGTGGGTTTAACAAAACCCCGTTATACAAAACAGGATTTAAAAGAATGCTTTCAGAACTGAGAGAAGAATATATCTATCCAGGGCAAAACACATCATCAAAATGTAAAATTCCCCAACTTTCGCTGATAGAATGTGAAGAATATCATAGCAGGAGGAAGTCGATTAGTCAAGTCCCAAGCACTCGGAAAACTTAGTCGGGGAGCCAAAAACCAACGCAGTGAAATATTGATTATGCTCAAAATGCTGAAGTACTCAAGTTAGTTCGAGAAAAATTTTCGAACAGATTTAGCGACTTCAAAAACATGGCAGACTGTTTCAGTTTATTTGTTACTCATACAAAATGTAATGCACAAAATGCTCCAATTCGGACAAATAGAGTTGATCGGAGATTCGAAGACACATCCCAACAATTCAAAATCAAAAAAAAAATCTAGAAAAAGTCAATTTTCCGCAGCTTAGAAAATTCGCAAGATTGATTTGCGCGTTTGGCAGTACTTATAAATGCGAACAGTCCTTTTCATTGATGAAATGACAATAATTTGGAAAATTCTTTACGCATTTGTATCAGTGGAATTAATCCAAACATAGATGGATTAGTTTCCCAAATCTAAGCTCGAGTGTCTCGTTGATTTCCATGCATTTATTACTTATACTTTGTATTATACTTTTATACTTTGTATTTACACTTATACTTTAAAGAATTTTATACTTGTAAGAATTACAAATTTAAGGATTTAAATTGTAATGTACTATTTTTTATTGAATTTCATTTTGTTATTTACAAAATTGTACTATAATAACATTGTCGTATTTCATGTATTTTAAACGCGGCCCTCAACATATCAAAGGTTGGCCTGCATTAAATAGATGATGATGAATAAACAGACTGCACTGATACATAACCTTTTCATTTGATAGAAGTTCAGACAGGTTTTTCCGTAAAATCTTTAACATCGAGTTCTTTAGAAGACATCAGTATAGACTCTAGACCCATACAAGAAAGGATCCAAAATTCTAGATACATTCGAAATTTTGTTATTAACCACCTCATTCTTCATTCACCAAATTGTTAAAAGAAATATTCTTCAAAGGACTGAAGATAATATTTAGAAGATAGATCAGTATATACCACAAAACAACCCAACCGGGTCAATTTCCTTTTCATGAATACACAACCAAAAACTGAGCATAACAGATCTGCTTCAGCTCGTTAAAGTTCCAAATGATTACACTGAACATGATGAGATTGAGAATGTTCATCACATTAACTGTAGATTGTCTAAATAACTTGTCTCCCTTCTAGTCAAACAGGCGAAGCTAATATCCAATATTTTTAAAACCTGTTTAGAAGGTAGATGATAATTCGATTTAAACGACATATTTAATATAAACATGTTTAAGTAGTGTTGAAATTATTATTAAGAATACTTTGAGAGTGATATGATCATCTTGACAAAACCCTCTAAAAAAACAAGCCAATCATCCAAAACTTTCATCAACTTTATTGGCTTTATTTTTAAAAGTAAGCCTGAACAAGAAAGACAACAGTTTCGACTTCTACAATGAAAAACCGAGCTTCCATAAGAACCTTTTTCAAACCAACTAAGAATCCATCAACATGATCCAGAAGCTGGATTGAGAATGTGATCTCTCTTATACAGGACAAACAAAGAGATTTGTAAAAATTCCCATAAAAGAACATAAAGCTGACTTGAAACATCAAGACTAAGGAAGTCTGCAATCTATGACCATAATGGATCATCCCAACTTTAATATAGTTTTATAAACCATAAATACTTTTAAAACAACACAAATCGAATTAATAAACTTGTTAATTTCAATAGACTAGGTGCGAGCTGCCTATATCCAGAGATAGGTGTCATCTGGGTGGCTGATGTCACTAGTCAAAAGCTCTCCATTCTAAGAGCAGTCAACAAGATGTGACTGTTACTGACTTCAGAGCCCGGAGACAAAAATCAGAGCAACGGCCAAAGTACAGCTTTAAAGAGATTTCTTTCAATGCTCCGGACGAAGTTCTCTCTTGCCGAAAGACATAAGTACACATCTTGTGTTCCAAAAATATTGTAAATCTGTCTACACTTTTAATAGAATTGTACCTAAGTCGCATTTCTATTTATAACATGAATCAAGATCAGCAAAATTTACAAAAATTCTTAATCGCATCGACTGATCGAAGTTGAGGTGGACTGACCCACATACAAGCAAACTAGATAAATCGAGCAGTCAAGTGAACCTTTAGTAGACATGAGACAGCTCAAGAAAGAGCAAAGGCCCACAAGAAGTTGCTAAAAGATTAAGCAAAACCCACATCCTCGCAGGACAAAGGTAGCAACTGATTGAATACTCTCAGCACTCCTTCACTTGTACATTTTCTTTGTCATGACACACCAAAGAAGTTTTTATCTTTATACGTTTTTATAAATATATAAATCATTATAATAATTTTGTTAACTTAATAATTATTAACTTCACTTGCAACATCTTCGCAGAAATTTAAAAAAATTGATGGCAATGTCTTATTTCTGATTTAACATGTTTGTTTGTGTTAATAACACAATTAATAACTCGACCATATCTTTTATATACAACGCAGGAAGCAAAACCAACATCAAACAAAGACATGAGCCAATTCAACCTAATAACCTGATTAGTGGAACTCGTATTTAGAGACAAACCTATGAATGCCTGCAGCCAAAATTATTTACTCTCTGAACAACATCTTTACCCAGAGCAAATATGACCATAATACAACCTTTTCAGACCAACAAACACCATCCTATATTAAACAAAGCCTTTAAACCTTTAAATACAAAATTACAAGATTTCATTCCCAAGATAAACCAGTTGTGTATTTTCCCCAAGAACAAAATCCAATAGTGGAAACACCTAACCTTTGAAAAAATGTGACTGCTATTGTCAGAAGCCCAACAAACTGAACCCAATTTTTACTTAAATGAGATGTTTTTCTTTTTCAATATCAAAGTTGTAATTGTTGTACATCATTGGATGAAATAGTACAAATATTCTTCTTCACCATATCTCCAAGTCACTTGATGCGGATGTTATGCAAAAATATTGGAGTTACTTGATAATTAACTTCTTCCAATTTGAGAACAGTGTCTCAATAATTTCATTGAATTGTTTCTAGAGTTAACACAAAGGTCGTCCATTTTCTCAGACAAAACATATCGAACACAAAATGGAGGACTTCAATATCAGCATAAAATTTCTGCAGGTTTCTCATTTGATTCTTCGACGTGTATAACAAAAGAACGAAACAGCTCTTCGTAAAGAACAGAACAACTCAAACGATAGATATCAGCAGGCCTTCGCATCTTGGTATAAAGTTTTTTCTCTCGAAACTTCTACACACGTCATGTGTGTTGGATAATTTAATTTTGTTATATAACCCTTCTTACTTTTTAAGTTAATTCATCATAGATAGATATTCACAGCTGCCCATTTTCACACTAGTTATTCTTTTTCTGCTCCATCCTACTAATGGATGGATTACTTGCACTTTCTTCGAGGCCGGAAGTTGATGAGATAACTCCGTCACAGCTTGCAATCCTTCAGCAATGAGTTTGCCCATAGCTTTTTAAGTCTAGCTATGTTTTAAGTTATGTCCATGACTCCAGTTCTTCTATTATACTAATGGCTTCTTTCTTTAAGTTTAAATGGCGTCTCTCAAAAGAACTAAATGACGCGTCAACCAAGTAATCAATCGTAGAAAAAACGTGATACGGAAATTTCGATCCAGTGTTGCCATTCTACAAATTAAAAATAAATATCTTAGCAAATGCTATAATCGATTAATGGATACTTTGTTATTGTAGCGGCACATTATAATTTTTATTAATTACCTTAAAATAGTCGTTCGATTAATTTTGAATTATTGTTCTAATTGTAAAAAAAATCAAAAACCAGTCAAATTTAATTAGTAAATATTATCAAGAATTGGGAATAAAAGAGGACTTCAATATGTCTCGGCTAATTAATAAACTCTTTTATTTAAATTTCTATCTATCTGCCAAATTATATTTTTGTGTTATAATCTTAATATATGTACTCATATCTGGGTCTCTGACCCTACTCTTACAAGAGGAGAGGTCAAAGCCATATGATCACATTACAGGCCACATGCGGTTTACTTATTACTATACTTACTTATATTTATTTACTTACTATACTGGTCGATAAATTAATTTATATATAATTTGTTACCTACTGTAATATGAGAAAAGTATTTAAATTTTCCGACATTGTATTATTCAGTAAATTATTGTTTTTCACACATTGTACAAAGTTCAAAAGACTTGTTTAATAAATAGCTTTTTAAACATAATAATTCTGATTTATGAATTTACATAGTTCTTGAAGCTTATTTTAGTTTTTATAAGTCATATTTTTGTCAAACTTATTATACAAGCAGAAATAATTATTCAGGCATTTTTTAAATTATATTAAAAATATTTATATTAGGCCGAATAGACCATATAGTGAAAAACATGTACATTATAATCTATAAATAAACCTAATTTTAAAAATGTGCAAAATGAAGTAAGAAAAGTAATAATAACTTGCTTCTACTTTTATCACTGATTAATATAGTTGCTAAAGAATGTTTTTAAGTCACTTGTTTGGAAACAAACTTATATTTTAAAATAATTTTGCAGTAAGTACTTTTAATATTATTAAATGTTTTTAAAACTTGCTCATGGGTTTAAAATTAATTCTAAAGATGTTTTTATAACTCAGAAATACTTGCAGTTGGCTGAAAAAAATTAATTCTTTTGCCTCTTCTTCAATGATAATCTAAAACTGTCATTGTAAATAAGTTGTTTACAAACTTTATAACCTTTTAACACGTGTTTAAATAGTTGTTAAAATCTATTTAATGTAATAATGCCTAAAATTCAAATAGATGAAGTATATACTAAAAACGATGTGCATCCGATGATCATTAATTTCCAAAATGGATACACGACTAGCGAGTTCCGGCCGACTGAGTGTATGTTGTTTCGTGATAATTCAAAAACAACTATTGCCACGCAGTTAAACGAATTTATTTACGCGGGTGAAGAGGAAAAGGAAGACTTAGGAAAGACTATACTGTTGGCGCGCAATAAAACAACTGGTAAAGTGCGACTAATAGAAGTTGGAACAGCGGAGTTGAAACCTGTACTAAAAGTCGACACAGACACATCACAATTGTTGGAAACGAGCAATTTGGAGTTGAGCAGGAAGTTCGGATCGAAGAAACAGAAGCAGCAAGTGGAACAAAGAGAGAAGTTGAAAGTGAACGTGCAGATCGTCAATGAACAAATGCAAAATGTCACACAGGATATTACGGAAGACACTTTAGACCTTTCATCATACGAGAAAATTGATTCGGACGATTTTTACATACCGCCTATAGATAGAGACGCACAAAAGCCTGAACATATCTACACACTAGACAAGATTCTTACTGAGGAAGAATACGAGCAGATCTATTCGGAACTGGCAGATAAAGATTACAGCTCGGACATACCTGCCTGGATTAACAGCATGATCACCACGAAGAAAAACAGCAAACATGTCGTGTTAGGTGTGTACGCGGGCACATTATTAAAACTCTACTTAACAATGGTGCGAGAGATAACTAAGAAGATGTTCACCGTCTGCAAATTCTCACCGACCCTCAACAAAATTATAATGAAAAATTTCATTGTAACAACGAACGGGAAACGATCTCGTCCGGCACAATATAAAGATAAGGCATTTTGTCACGCTATAATATTTCTGTTGCTCATAAACAATCTTACCTTAGACATGGATGCTTTGTGTCAAGGCATCAAGATAACACCTAACACAGCTTCAACTAAATTAAGGGTGACGGGAGCTTCTGTAGTTACAGTCGGTAATAAGAAGAAGATTCAATTGAAATTACCGTTGAGGAGTAAAACAGTGTTCCGGAGGAAGAGCTCCAAGTTCTAACAGATTACAGAGTTTAACACATTCATTTAGATCACACATCTTATAAAGTCTCGCACAAAGGAAATACTTTTTTTAATGATAATCACGTTGTCATTAAACATGTTGTCTTCGATCTGAATAACCTACAATTTTGAATTGAAATGAGAAAAGGAATTTTGAATTGAAATGAGAAAAGGATTTTGAATTGAAATGAGAAAAGGATTTTGAATTGAAATGAGAAAAGGAATTTTGAATTGAAATGAGAAAAGGATTTTGAATAGAAATGAGAAAAGGATTTTGAATAGAAATGAGAAAAGGATTTTGAATTGAAATGAGAAAAGGAATTTTGAATAGAAATGCGCCCGGCCTTTTGCCTCGCCCTGCGCCCCGGCCTTTTGCCTCGCCCTGCGCCCCGGCTTTTTGCCTTGCCCTGCGCCCCGGCCTTTTGCCTCGCCCTGCGCCCCGGCCTTTTGCCTTGCCCTGCGCCCCGGCCTTTTGCCTTGCCCTGCGCCCCGGCCTTTTGCCTTGCCCTCCGCCCCGGCCTTTTGCCTTGCCCTGCGCCCCGGCCTTTTGCCTTGCCCTCCGCCCCGGCCTTTTGCCTTGCCCTGCGCCCCGGCCTTTTGCCTCGCCCTGCGCCCCGGCCTTTTGCCTTGCCCTGCGCCCCGGCCTTTTGCCTCGCCCTGCGCCCCGGCCTTTTGCCTTGCCCTCCGCCCCGGCCTTTTGCCTTGCCCTCCGCCCCGGCCTTTTGCCTTGCCCTGCGCCCCGGCCTTTTGCCTCGCCCTGCGCCCCGGCCTTTTGCCTTGCCCTGCGCCCCGGCTTTTTGCCTTGCCCTCCGCCCCGGCCTTTTGCCTTGCCCTCCGCCCCGGCCTTTTGCCTTGCCCTGCGCCCCGGCCTTTTGCCTCGCCCTGCGCCCCGGCCTTTTGCCTTGCCCTGCGCCCCGGCCTTTTGCCTTGCCCTGCGCCCCGGCCTTTTGCCTTGCCCTGCGCCCCGGCCTTTTGCCTTGCCCTGCGCCCCGGCCTTTTGCCTTGCCCTGCGCCCCGGCCTTTTGCCTTGCCCTGCGCCCCGGCCTTTTGCCTTGCCCTGCGCCCCGGCCTTTTGCCTTGCCCTGCGCCCCGGCCTTTTGCCTCGCCCTGCGCCCCGGCCTTTTGCCTTGCCCTCCGCCCCGGCCTTTTGCCTTGCCCTCCGCCCCGGCCTTTTGCCTTGCCCTGCGCCCCGGCCTTTTGCCTTGCCCTGCGCCCCGGCCTTTTGCCTCGCCCTGCGCCCCGGCCTTTTGCCTTGCCCTGCGCCCCGGCCTTTTGCCTTGCCCTGCGCCCCGGCCTTTTGCCTTGCCCTGCGCCCCGGCCTTTTGCCTTGCCCTGCGCCCCGGCCTTTTGCCTTGCCCTGCGCCCCGGCCTTTTGCCTTGCCCTGCGCCCCGGCCTTTTGCCTTGCCCTGCGCCCCGGCCTTTTGCCTTGCCCTGCGCCCCGGCCTTTTGCCTTGCCCTGCGCCCCGGCCTTTTGCCTTGCCCTGCGCCCCGGCCTTTTGCCTTGCCCTGCGCCCCGGCCTTTTGCCTTGCCCTGCGCCCCGGCCTTTTGCCTTGCCCTGCGCCCCGGCCTTTTGCCTTGCCCTGCGCCCCGGCCTTTTGCCTTGCCCTGCGCCCCGGCCTTTTGCCTTGCCCTCCGCCCCGGCCTTTTGCCTTGCCCTGCGCCCCGGCCTTTTGCCTTGCCCTGCGCCCCGGCCTTTTGCCTTGCCCTGCGCCCCGGCCTTTTGCCTTGCCCTGCGCCCCGGCCTTTTGCCTTGCCCTGCGCCCCGGCCTTTTGCCTTGCCCTGCGCCCCGGCCTTTTGCCTTGCCCTGCGCCCCGGCCTTTTGCCTTGCCCTGCGCCCCGGCCTTTTGCCTTGCCCTGCGCCCCGGCCTTTTGCCTTGCCCTGCGCCCCGGCCTTTTGCCTTGCCCTCCGCCCCGGCCTTTTGCCTTGCCCTGCGCCCCGGCCTTTTGCCTTGCCCTGCGCCCCGGCCTTTTGCCTTGCCCTGCGCCCCGGCCTTTTGCCTTGCCCTGCGCCCCGGCCTTTTGCCTTGCCCTGCGCCCCGGCCTTTTGCCTTGCCCTGCGCCCCGGCCTTTTGCCTTGCCCTGCGCCCCGGCCTTTTGCCTTGCCCTGCGCCCCGGCCTTTTGCCTTGCCCTGCGCCCCGGCCTTTTGCCTTGCCCTGCGCCCCGGCCTTTTGCCTTGCCCTGCGCCCCGGCCTTTTGCCTTGCCCTGCGCCCCGGCCTTTTGCCTTGCCCTGCGCCCCGGCCTTTTGCCTTGCCCTGCGCCCCGGCCTTTTGCCTTGCCCTGCGCCCCGGCCTTTTGCCTTGCCCTGCGCCCCGGCCTTTTGCCTTGCCCTGCGCCCCGGCCTTTTGCCTTGCCCTGCGCCCCGGCCTTTTGCCTTGCCCTGCGCCCCGGCCTTTTGCCTTGCCCTGCGCCCCGGCCTTTTGCCTTGCCCTGCGCCCCGGCCTTTTGCCTTGCCCTGCGCCCCGGCCTTTTGCCTTGCCCTGCGCCCCGGCCTTTTGCCTTGCCCTGCGCCCCGGCCTTTTGCCTTGCCCTGCGCCCCGGCCTTTTGCCTTGCCCTGCGCCCCGGCCTTTTGCCTTGCCCTGCGCCCCGGCCTTTTGCCTTGCCCTGCGCCCCGGCCTTTTGCCTTGCCCTGCGCCCCGGCCTTTTGCCTTGCCCTGCGCCCCGGCCTTTTGCCTTGCCCTGCGCCCCGGCCTTTTGCCTTGCCCTGCGCCCCGGCCTTTTGCCTTGCCCTGCGCCCCGGCCTTTTGCCTTGCCCTGCGCCCCGGCCTTTTGCCTTGCCCTGCGCCCCGGCCTTTTGCCTTGCCCTGCGCCCCGGCCTTTTGCCTTGCCCTGCGCCCCGGCCTTTTGCCTTGCCCTGCGCCCCGGCCTTTTGCCTTGCCCTGCGCCCCGGCCTTTTGCCTTGCCCTGCGCCCCGGCCTTTTGCCTTGCCCTGCGCCCCGGCCTTTTGCCTTGCCCTGCGCCCCGGCCTTTTGCCTTGCCCTGCGCCCCGGCCTTTTGCCTTGCCCTGCGCCCCGGCCTTTTGCCTTGCCCTGCGCCCCGGCCTTTTGCCTTGCCCTGCGCCCCGGCCTTTTGCCTTGCCCTGCGCCCCGGCCTTTTGCCTTGCCCTGCGCCCCGGCCTTTTGCCTTGCCCTGCGCCCCGGCCTTTTGCCTTGCCCTGCGCCCCGGCCTTTTGCCTTGCCCTGCGCCCCGGCCTTTTGCCTTGCCCTGCGCCCCGGCCTTTTGCCTTGCCCTGCGCCCCGGCCTTTTGCCTTGCCCTGCGCCCCGGCCTTTTGCCTTGCCCTGCGCCCCGGCCTTTTGCCTTGCCCTGCGCCCCGGCCTTTTGCCTTGCCCTGCGCCCCGGCCTTTTGCCTTGCCCTGCGCCCCGGCCTTTTGCCTTGCCCTGCGCCCCGGCCTTTTGCCTTGCCCTGCGCCCCGGCCTTTTGCCTTGCCCTGCGCCCCGGCCTTTTGCCTTGCCCTGCGCCCCGGCCTTTTGCCTTGCCCTGCGCCCCGGCCTTTTGCCTTGCCCTGCGCCCCGGCCTTTTGCCTTGCCCTGCGCCCCGGCCTTTTGCCTTGCCCTGCGCCCCGGCCTTTTGCCTTGCCCTGCGCCCCGGCCTTTTGCCTTGCCCTGCGCCCCGGCCTTTTGCCTTGCCCTGCGCCCCGGCCTTTTGCCTTGCCCTGCGCCCCGGCCTTTTGCCTTGCCCTGCGCCCCGGCCTTTTGCCTTGCCCTGCGCCCCGGCCTTTTGCCTTGCCCTGCGCCCCGGCCTTTTGCCTTGCCCTGCGCCCCGGCCTTTTGCCTTGCCCTGCGCCCCGGCCTTTTGCCTTGCCCTGCGCCCCGGCCTTTTGCCTTGCCCTGCGCCCCGGCCTTTTGCCTTGCCCTGCGCCCCGGCCTATCCTAACCTTCAGTAATCTAAATAATAAATATACGATGAAGACAATCGTTTAGGTACTTTGTGAGCAGCTAAGTAAATGTTCATTGGAAGTAGTATTATATCGAGTATCATATGTACCATGTTACCACTGTAATTTGACTAGCTGTTGTCTCGTTACCGCAGTAATTTCACTAGGTGTAGTCTCGTTATCCCAGTAATTTAACTTACTGTCAAGTCTTCATACCTCAGTAATTTCACTAGGTGTAGTCTCGTTATCCCAGTAATTTAACTTACTGTCGAGTCTCGTTACCGCAGTAATTCCACTAGGTGTAGTCTCGTTATCCCAGTAATTTCACTAGGTGTTGTCTCGTTACCCCAGTAATTTCACTAGCTGTTGTCTCGTTACCCCAGTAATTTCACTAGGTGTAGTCTCGTTATCCCAGTAATTTGACTTACTGTCGAGTCTCGTTACCGCGGTAATTTCACTAGGTGTAGTCTCGTTACCCCAGTAATTTCACTAGGTGTAGTCTCGTTATCCCAGTAATTTAACTTACTGTCGAGTCTCGTTACCGCAGTAATTCCACTAGGTGTAGTCTCGTTATCCAAGTAATTTCACTAGGTGTTGTCTCGTTACCCCAGTAATTCCACTAGGTGTTGTCTCGTTACCCCAGTAATTTCACTAGGTGTAGTCTCGTTATCCCAGTAATTTAACTTACTGTCGAGTCTCGTTACCGCAGTAATTCCACTAGGTGTAGTCTCGTTATCCCAGTAATTTAACTTACTGTCGAGTCTCGTTACCGCAGTAATTTCACTAGGTGTAGTCTCGTTATCCCAGTAATTTAACTTACTGTCAAGTCTTCATACCTCAGTAATTTCACTAGGTGTTGTCTCGTTACCCCAGTAATTTCACTAGGTGTAGTCTCGTTATCCCAGTAATTTCACTTGCTGTAGTCTCGTTATCCCAGTAATTTCACTAGGTGTAGTCTCGTTATCCCAGTAATTTAACTTACTGTCAAGTCTTCATACCTCAGTAATTTCACTAGGTGTAGTCTCGTTACCGCGGTAATTTCACTAGGTGTAGTCTCGTTATCCCAGTAATTTCACTTGATGTAGTCTCGTTATCGAAGTAATTTGACTTCCTACCGAGTCTCGTTACCGCGGTAATTTCACTAGGTGTAGTCTCGTTATCCCAGTAATTTAACTTACTGTCAAGTCTTCATACCTCAGTAATTTCACTAGGTGTTGTCTCGTTACCCCAGTAATTTCACTAGGTGTAGTCTCGTTATCCCAGTAATTTAACTTACTGTCAAGTCTTCATACCTCAGTAATTTCACTAGGTGTAGTCTCGTTACCCCAGTAATTTCACTAGGTGTAGTCCCGTTATCCCAGTAATTTCACTAGGTGTAGTCTAGTTATCCAAGTAATTATTTAATTAAATAAAAATAAAACCCCAGTGGCTTAGTAGTTGTTGACTTTGTACGTAGTACCGGGTTCGAATACGACGCTGTATTATAATAATACAGTTTAATTATTTAATTAAATAAACATTAAACCCCAGTGGCTTAGTGATTGTTCACTTTGTACGTAGTACCGGGTTCGAATACGACGCTAATGCAATTTAATTATTTAATTAAATAAACACAAAACCCCCGTGGCTTAGTGGTTGTTCACTTTGTACGTAGTACCGGGTTCAAATCCGGCGCTGTATTATGACAATACAATTTAATTAAACATAAAACCCCAGTGGCTTAGTAGTTGTTGACTTTGTACGTAGTACCGGGTTCGAATACGACGCTGTATTATAATAATACAGTTTAATTATTTAATTAAATAAACATTAAACCCCAGTGGCTTAGTGATTGTTCACTTTGTACGTAGTACCGGGTTCGAATACGACGCTAATGCAATTTAATTATTTAATTAAATAACACAAAACCCCGGTGGCTTAGTGGTTGTTCACTTGTACGTAGTACCGGGTTCGAATCCGGCGCTGTATTATGACAATACAATTTAATTAAACATAAAACCCCAGTGGCTTAGTAGTTGTTGACTTTGTACGCAGCACCAGGTTCGAATACGACGCTGTATTATAATAATACAATTTAATTAAATAAACACAAAACCCCGGTGGCTTAGTGGTTGTTCACTTTTTACGAAGTACCGGGTTCGAATACGACGCTAATGCAATTTAATTATTTAATTAAATAAACATAAAACCCCAGTGGCTTAGTGGTTGTTCACTTTGTGCGAAGTACCGGGTTCGAATACGACGCTGTATTATAATAATACAAGTTAATTATTTAATTAAATAAACATAAAACCCCGATGGCTTAGTGGTTGTTCACTTTTTACGTAGTACCGGGTTCGAATCCGACGCTGTATTATAATAATACAGTTTAATTATTTAATTAAATAAACACAAAACCCCGGTGGCTTAGTGGTTGTTCACTTTTTACGTAGTACCGGGTTCGAATCCGACGCTGTATTATAATAATACAGTTTAATTATTTAATTAAATAAACATTAAACCCCAGTGGCTTAGTAGTTGTTCACTTTGTACGAAGCACCGGGTTCGATTCCGACGCTATATTATAATAACACAATTTAATTATTTAATTAAATAAACCTAAAACCCCAGTGGCTTAGTGGTTGTTCACTTTGTACGTAGCACCGGGTTCGATTCCGACGCTATATTATAATAACACAATTTAATTATTTAATTAAATAAACCTAAAACCCCAGTGGCTTAGTGGTTGTTCACTTTTTACGTAGTACCGGGTTCGATTCCGACGCTGTATTATAATAATACAGTTTAATTATTTAATTAAATAAACATAAAACCCCGATGGCTTAGTGGTTGTTCACTTTTTACGTAGTTCCGGGTTCGAATCCGGCGATGTATTATTATGATACAATTTAATTATTTAATTAAATAAACATTAAACCCCAGTGGCTTAGTGGTTGTTCACTTTGTACGAAGCACCGGGTTCGATTCCCATTTACTCCCATTAGTATTTACAATGACACAATCGATATAATTTAATGAGACAAATATAACACCTGTGACTCATTGGTTGACTGTTCACATAGTATCCGTACCGGGTTCGATTCCGATAACTGTACGATTTGAGATTTTTTTTACGTGACTTATTAGAGAGGAATTCGAACCCGGGACTTGAGTTAGAAGATAAAGTTAACCGCTGCGCTGATGGAGCAATTTCCTCTACTAAATATAAATTTTCCATTGCAAGTGACAGTGAGCGGCTGAACCGATCGGTCACGAGCTACAAAGCGTCGGTTCAGCCGTTTCGTAAACCACTAAACTGTATAATTAGGTCTGTAATAATCTAGACTTGAGATCCTAAGCTTAAGGAGACATCGGTTCAGTCTTAATCTCGTACAGCAGCTCCGCCGGCTCCATTTTGATGGCGATAGCTGAAGTATCCCCATCCTGAGGGTCCTGGTGCTCGAACGTCTCGCAGTCGCTCATCACCGCCGTGCAGAACTCGCTCAGCATCATCTTGCTCCTGCACGCGTCCACCAGCTTGTACCTCAGCACCGCGTACTCCAGCGCGTTGTACGACGTGGAGCAGTTCTCGCAGGTGAACACGACCGTCTCCCGCGTCTGCTTCAGCTCCAGGTACGCGCTGTACTTCGCGTCGTCGTTGAAGGTCTTTATGCACTCGGCGCACTCAACGCTGGTGGCCCTCACCAGCCAGCCGTAGTTCGCGAGCTCCTCGACGTCGAACTCCTCGTGGAACTTCCTGATGTGGCGTTTTAGAGTCTTCCGCGAGCTGAAGTCCTTGATGCAGACCGCGCAGCGCGGCAGCGCCTTGTGCCTGCTGTTCGACGCGAGGCTGAAGTGCATCGTCCCGTTGTGGCTGTCGAACTTCTCGTGGCCCTTGAACACCAGGTTGCACTCCTCGCACTTGTAGATCTCGTCCTCGGCCAGATGGTTGGTCTGCAGGTGGACGGTGAGCGCGTCCACGGAGTCGAAGGAGTCGGAGCAGAGGTCGCACGGGTGGGTGTTCATGTTGAAGGAGTGGACGAGCTTGAGGTGTATCTTGCAGGACTTGGCGGACTCGAAGCGCTTGCGGCAGATGTGGCACTCCGGAAACAGCTCGGAATGGGGGTGCTTGATCCTGACGTGCTTGCGGAGGCTGCGCTTCTCCTTGAAGAGGGTCTCGCACTCGGCGCACCTGTAGCGCTGCATGCCGAGGTGCGTGTACTCGATGTGCCGCCGGATGTTCCTCTTGGACTTGAAGTGTTTGTCGCAGTAGTCGCACTTGGACCAGGCGCCGGCGGTGTGCACGATCTTCACGTGGGAGGCGAGGTAGTACTTGTTGCTGCAGACCTTGCCGCAGTGCTCGCACTCGGCGGCCTGCTCCGCGGAGTGCTTCAGCTTCACGTGGTGCTTCAGCGAGCGGTCGCTGTAGTAGACGCGGCTGCAGTGCGCGCACTTGTAGCAGCCGAGCTCGGCGGACGGGTCGCCGCCGGCGCACTGCGCGCCCGCGCCGCCCGCCAGCGTCTGCGGGTGGAATATCCTCGTGTGGAACTCCAGGCTGGAGATGTCGGTGAACAGCTTGCTGCAGTACGGGCAGGGGTTAGCGTCGGGTGGCGGTTGGCAGATCTTCCTGTGCTCGCTCATCGCCTCCCTGCTGTAGAACTTGTTGAAGCAGACGTTGCAGGCGGACACGCTGTACTCCCTGTCGTGGCACGCGCGCATGTGCTCTTTCAGTTCGAACGAAGTGGTGAAGGTCTCCCGGCAGAACTCGCAGCTGATGAAGCTCCTCCTCAGCTGCGATTCTTTCACGATCCTCAACAGTGATCTCCTGCAGTACTCGTAGAAGTCTTGGAAGGTGTGATCAAGTTTTATGTGCTGTCGGAGCAACGGCTCCTGGCTGAAGCATTTATCACATTTGCCGCAGACGAACTCAGGTTTCAGATCGGGCGGAGATTCCGTTGCTCTATGGTTCTCTTGTCTATGGCAGTAGGCGATGTGATGGTTTATTTTATCAGTGCCGAATATCGTAGCGTAACAGTTGGGGCAGTGGTGCTGCGGCGGACTGTTCACGTTGTGGCGAGTCCTCTCGTGCCTCCTTAAGCTCTGGTTCGAGGTGTAGACCTTGGGGCAGGAGTCACACCTGTACTGGCCCCTCTGCCCGTGGTACATCTCCACGTGACGCTTCAAGTTCCTTTTGTTCGTGTAAACTTTGTCGCAGAGTTTGCATTTAATCATGCCCTTCTCTGTCAGCTGGTGAGTGGACAGGATGTGAGCGATGAGAGACTGTTTCCCTTTGAACATCTTCTTGCATTCATCGCACGTTGGGTAAACCGCGTGCGGGTTGTGGAGCTGCTTCGTGTGCCTCTTGAGATTCCTCTCCGTCGTGAAGGTCTTCTCGCATATTTTACACCTGATCTCGGGCCGAGCGCCTTGCAGGTGCACAGTGATCATGTGCGAGGTGACGTTCTGTTTCCTCGTGAATATCCTGCCGCACAGGTCGCACTCGGGGAACGGCTGACCGTGCCTGTTGTGGCCGCGGGCGAGGTGCTGCTGCAGGCCGGCCGGGCTCCCGAACCTCTGGTCGCATATTCCACAGTAACACGACCTGTTCAAATGGTAATTCTCGATGTGCGTCTGAAGGTTGTACTTCCTCGTGAACGTGCGATGGCAGTAGTCACACACGTAGTCCGTTTGATTTTGAAACATTTCTCCAAACTGTAAACATACAAAATATTTATGTGAATGAAAAAGTTTTTAGTTTCGTTAACAGCTTTTAAAGACATGTTACATCCATCAACAGGATCTTGACTTTTGCCTTCCAAGGTATATAGCTCACTATATAATTATTACTTAGAAAAAAAGCTAATATTTTAGAATAATAAACACTTAAAATTTCTTTATCAATACAGTTTAATGCTTACCGTGAATAGTTATGTCATGGTCATTCTTCAAACATCTCTCAGCTTCACTGAGACGGGAAGCAGTGTACGTGGAGGAACAGCATCCGACTCCATCATACTATTGTAAATGAAATAAAAGTAGATCAAGTTCTTTTTAAAATTATACGCTTCAGTGAAGTCTAGGATCTTAAAGACTACGGTATATATGATAATAAAAAAAATACTTTAGTCTTATTTATTTCTATAAAACGGATCAATTGGAAGTTACACAAGTAATAAAGAAAACAATATTTCTGTTGGAGGAACGATCAAAGACAGTAAAGACAGAACAAAAGATTTAACAATTGAAACACTGTATTATAAATAAAACAATCCGAATATCATTTTGGATTCACTAAATATTAACTGTCTCCATGGTGCAGTGGCTAGCCGCTTTCTGGAGCTATATTACAAGGAGATTGGTTGATAATAGGGTTCTTTCTGATCTGGGTCTACTGTTTCAGCTTTCGTAACAGCAGTGCTGGGCTACAAGTGTCAACATATGTGAGCTAGAATATTCCAGGCAAGCATGTTTAATCACAAAATGCCTTATCAGTTAACAGCATGTAAAATTGCCGTACTCACATGTATATAAATCTTAATTATACCACATTGGTTAAGGGTGTATCACTACCAGGTGAAATTGAGATTTTGAATCATTAACAGGTATTTACGATCTATATTTGAGACTCCTTTTATTATCAGTCCCAAAACTTTTTTTAATATATAATCTGTATTTTGGTACCAATTCTAGTATTTAATATTTATATCAAAACATTAATAACAGTTAAGATTTAAATAAATCATTTTAGAGTTCATTGGACATAAAAAAAAATTTTTTGAAGCTGAATAAATACGTTAAAATATTTTTTTTATTTAAAATCTATTGGAATATTAATTCTGTACCAAAAGAATTAAATAAACTTTTTTTTATTAAATATCTTGATTATCAGTTCATAACCAATGTATGTATATATACCGATGCAGGTGCGGTCAGCGGCACTTTGAAATTCAAAATCAATATTACCACACTTTTTATACAGGAACAATATAGCCGTATTTGTATAAACTAGAACATAATTTAAAACCGACAAACGAAAACTCAAAAATTTTATAAAAATCTATTAAATATTCTGCGTATTTTAATAGAAAAAAATCTACTTACATTAATATGTAATTTTTCTACTACATGTGCTGTTAAGTTTTATGTATAAAAAAATCATCTGCTTTATGCATTATGATAGTATAAACTAAATGGTAGTTATTTTATTTACGTACATTGTTTTATTTTGTTTATTATTTATTTATAACAAATCTTTTTTTCTCACAAGCGTAACTGTCACGTTTGACTGTTAGTTTGTTGAAGCGATAGGGTTGGCTTGGGTTGTTACCACAGACTAAAAATGTGTTCGACTTATAATATAAATATTTTATTTAAACCAGTTTAATTACGATCCCACCTGATGGTATACAGAAATGTAATACAGATTTAAATTTTTTTTTTAGAATATTTTAACTACATATTGATTTTATGAAAAAACTATTATAAATACAGACATTCTGTTCGAAAAGCAGCTAATGTTAATATACTTCCGGACACATCTATCGGCCCACCACCCAGTGTTTAAAGTTTCGACGGTGTCTAGTTAAAAATAAATGTTAGGGGGAGCAATAACTTTTAATGCAGTTTTGAAGCAGATTTATTAGTCAACCCCTATTGTAAGACTTGCATATATGTATCATATTATTCCTTATAGTTTTGCCTAATAATAACAACGATAAATTGTCAATAGTATGTAATCTTAAATTAATATAAAATACAAGGCACCTTTTTGAAATGTGAAACGTCAATGTCAACAATGGTTGACATTAGACGTTATTTGGCGGGGGGTCAGAGAGAGCTGTCATTATGGTTGTTAATTTTTTGCGGGAGATTGTGATATGTGAAAATCTTAATTAATAAAGTAAAAGTGAATGTTACGAATTATATTTGTTTTATTAAGTAAAATAAAGTGAACCCTTTCACTATGTATGATTTTTTTTGTAATTTCGAATTGATTTGGCCGACAGAAGTTTTACAACTTGAGCGACAATTTCAGGCAGAGTATCCATATTTTTTGGTCAAAACTGGCTCTGAGTTTAGATTTGCCTTTTTATGGAACCAATAATCGGAAACATCAAAAAAAAATCCAACTTGTGCGAAATAAAAAAGTTTTCTCCATTCCTGGGTCGTTGAAAACTATGAACAGACTCGAATTTTCGTTTATTTTTTTCATAATCCTGAATTATAAATTAAAAAAAAAACATACATAAAGGTTGACCAAAAAATCAGCTTTAAAACTGCATTAAAACTTATTGCTCCGCCTGACATTTATTTTTAGCTAGGCACCGATAAAACTTTTAAACACTAGGTAGGCCGATAGATGTGTCCGGGAGTGTAGTTTGTAGCGGCATGTTATTACACTTTACAAACTCCTTGCATACAGTATTCCATTAATTTGAAGTGATTGTCAATTTTGTTAAAAATTATATATATATATATTTATATATACTGTCAAATGTATTTTGTATAAATTCTATGGTGGGGGAAGCGATGTATGGTTATAAGTGATGTAGCGGCATATTATTATAGCTTAGAAACTCCTTGCAGGCAGTATTCCATTTTAAATTTCTGTCAAACTAGAAAAATTATAATTTTACTGTCAAATCTATTTTGTATAAATTCCATTGTTTTCTTTGATCACGTCGGGGTGACCAGATATGGGGGCTATAGCGATGTATGGTTATAAGCTTCGGGAGCACAGAGAACTTCGTTAGCCAGGAATGATTCGAGAACGTAAACGGATCAAAAGTGATAAAGCTAATAAGTAATAAGTAATAACTAATAAGTTGAAAAGGTAAAAGTAAATTTATTTAGCAAGACAATGGAATTTATACAAAATAGATTAAAGCGTGTATGGTTATAAGATTCAGGAGCACAGAGAACTTCGTTAGCCAGGACTGAATCAAGAATGTAACAGGATCAAAAGGAAATGGGTAAAAAGTTAATTTATTTAGAAAACATTGGAATTTATATAAAATACACTTGTCAGAATTACCATTATTTTTAACAAATTTGACGATCATTTAAAATTAATAGAATACGGTATACAAGGAGTTCGTACTATTTAACAACGCTACAGGACCATTTGGTATTGTCTGTATCTTCGAGATCCGTGCTCTATATCTATGGTCATTTTCATTTGCAATCGATTATATGGCGTCGGTGCGCCATTACGTTTGAATATTTTTCTGTAATTTATATTTGTTAAATCGCTATAATTATTAAAGTTAATTTTATTAATATGTGAATCCTGCCGTATGATAGTACAAGTTTAGTTACATTTCGGAAATGTCCGACATTTGTAGGATTTGTTTAAACATTAACGTGCGTATGTTCGTGTTGGAGAATACTGTTCTACAAAATTTATACGAATTACTAATGGGAGGTTACGACGGCTGTGTAAGTATTTGTTATTAGTTTATTAACAAAATTATTCATTGCATTACTTTACATTATTGTTTAATACTTTGTAGTATTTTTTTTGGAAATGGCCGCTTATGAGATTCTAGATTCTAAATTGTTTGGTAATTATAGTTTGCGTCTTTCTACTATTAATGAGAGAATTATTTATTGTGTAAAAGCGTAATGTAGTTAACGTGAGGAGTTCGCTTATTGGTACGAGTTTTGTCGGACTACCGTCAGTAATGATGACTTCCAGTATTCATCAGGGGTCGTATAGAGATTTCGTTTTGGATGTGATTACTGTACTTATAATCTTTGTATTTATGTATAATTAATAAAAAATTCTGGGTTATATGTGCAGGGCACTTATGTATTTTAACGTGACAACGTCTATTAATTATATCACAAAAAATTTTGATAATAAATTTTATTATTCTTGTTTGACATGTTTATCGGGTTACAAATCAAGTTATACTAACTCTCAATTATATTTGTTAGGGATTTTATTTCTAATTATTATTGAGCAATAGAATACATCTTTTACTTTCAACCAATTCGGGCAAACGCATACCGACTTAGCGGTCGGCGTAAGCCACGCCCACTTATGTGCGGGACATTTCTCAGCACGCGCGTCCTATCTTATACCAATTTAATAGACGTTGTCACGTCAAAAATATCCCAATTACAATTTAGGATATTTTGTTGTTGAATACTAGTTAATATTTCTTATAAAAATAGGTGGCTTTTGAGTGAGATATGATATTAAGATTGGTTTAAGGAATTAGGTATGCACTGCTTATTTGCTAATATGTAACATACTCCTCTTATACACAGTAGTTGACTAATTTTGTATATATGTGGCCCTGTGGTAAATCGAGGTGGTATGTCTCTGTTGCCGGAGACCGTCTGGGTGGGTACCACCGCAGCGCCTATTTCAACCGACAAATAGTAGTGTGCAAACATTACTGTGTTCCAGTTTGAAGGGCGCTGTAGCTAGTGTAATTACTGGGGTAACGAGACTTAACACCTTATGTATCAGGCGACGAGCGCAATGTGGTGCAGTGTGTACCATCTTAACTAGCACCACATTGTCATGGGTAAACATATCACTTACCATCAGATGAAAGTCGTTTGTCTCATTGTCTAGTTGAATTAAAAGAAATTGTTGGTAATAAACATGGCAACATTAATAATTAAAACATGCTTAATCATATAAAGAACATGCAAATGTAACCATGATTATTAAAGATAATATTTCAACTATTAAATAAATCACTAACACAAGTTATGTTTTAAATAACCTAATGTATATTAACAATGGAATGGAGATCTTTGGCAGTGGTCTTTGTCCAGCAGTGGGTGTCTTCAGACTGATGATTGATTGTTTGTTATTAAGACTGTAGGTATCTTGAACATAAATCAACTTGATGTACTGAATCTATAGTAAATCACGTTAGTATTGTTAGATATTGAGAAAAATAATTGTGATTACCAACATTCTGTTGGTAAAATAGTAGGTATATTGACTATTTTAAAAGACTAAAATGAAAAAAGGGAGGGTATGACTTAACACCCTTTCACTATAAAAGACAGATGACTGTAAGTCTCGAATCATTCGTGTTTAGGGAAGTGTGTGAGGTGTGCGTGGTGTGAGCTCTGACTGGTGACGTGTGAATGTGAGAGGTATGGCAGATTAAATTTATATTTGAATAGATGTTTCTTATAGTATATACTATGTGATGTTAGCAGCTACGCAGCCATGTCCTGAAGTGACAATAAGATAAGTGTATAATACCTGTCAAATACCCGCTTAGTTGATATTATTTTCAATAACACAAATGTTAGATATTAAAATGTAGGTGTATTGACTTTTTAGAAGACTAAAATGAAAATGGGAGGGTATAGCATAACATTGTTTCACTATAAAAGACAGATGACTGTAAGTCTTGCGAAATTCGTGTTTAGGCAGTGTGCGAGGTGTGAGCTCTGTGACAGTTGACATGTGAATGTGAGAGGTATGGCAGATTAAATTTATATTTCTATAGATGTTTCTAATAGTTGGTAGAGAATATTTTTTTTATACTACTATGCGACGAGACAAGCAAGACGTTCACCTGATGGTAAGTGATACGCTTGCCCATGACAACGTGGTGCCAGTTAAGATGGTATACACTGCACCACATTGCGCTCGTCGTTTAGACATAAGGTGTTAATTCTCGTTACCCCAGTAATTACACTAGCTACAGCGCGCTTCAAACCAGAACACAGTAATGTTCGCACACTACTATTTGTCGGTTGCAATAGGAGCTGCGGTGGTACCCACCCAGACGGTCTCCGGCAACAGAGACCTACCACCAGTTTGTATGTGAATGCATTAAATCCGTCCGCCTTTAGTAACCCAATTTTGGTGTTCTCCAATAAAGGTTATAAATAAATAAATAAAATAGTGTATATACCATCTTAACTAGCTCCACATAATTGTGACACTTACCATCAGGTGAAGTTCTACTTGTTGCTTCATTAAATAAAAAACTTGTAGGGTAGAATTAAGTCTAGCGTTGGATATCTTTAACTTGAAATAACCGTTTTGGTTAGTTTTTTTTTTTATGTTACATGTTATTTTAGATGAACGGAGACGGAAAGCCAGTGATGGCCTGTTTCATGTGCTACGCGAGATTGAAAAGGTGCTCCGGTCTACAACAGCAGGCTATAAAGTCTAACGAGATCCTCCGGCAGCTGGTTAGAGGTGGAATGGTATTATATATTGTACTCTAGATATAAATAATACTTGGTGGTTATCATCGCTTTGTTCTTACATACTATCTTCTGGTTAATGCTCTTGATTATAAACTTAAAGTTTGATTAGTAAAACCTTATTGGTTGTAAGATTCCATAAACACCAGAGAAAACCATTTGGCTGTGGATCAGTATTGCACGGAACGAAGATTATGAAATATTTTCTTTATCAACTTACCTACCGTACAAATTATCATCATCATTATCATCATTTGCCAGTCGACTGCTAGATTTAAAACAAGTATATCTAAATAGTTATACTCTTACAATTATTCGTTATTTATATTGTGTTAGAGATTAGTATTATTTGTAATATTCACCACGAACAATTTGTAAAATCATTTGATTGTTATAAACAGTTAAATATCAGGGTGGATACAATGTTAAATCGTCTGTTAGTTGATATTTATTTAATTGTGATGTTAAATTCAATTTTGAGATGACTAATTTAATTCTTTCTTATGTTTTTTTTAAACAATTGAGAAAGTGCATTCACAAATGGGTTTGATAATGCGAACACTGCTTACATTATATTTTATTAGAAACACATTATAGCTACAGCTATTCAAAGTGTAAATAGAACTTTCTTATTTTAGCTTGTGCAAACGGAATGCGATACATTGAAAACTGGTCACACATTCCAAATTACACCTGTCTACCATCTCCATTTGGATCCGGTTCAGGATGTTGAAGAAGAGATTGATGGTAAAACTGAAGGAGTTACTTTTCCATCGGCTCATACAGGAGAGGATGAAATTGATCATGTAGAAGTTGGACAAGGTATGATACGCACACATTTAAATATTGTTCAGGATATGTAAGATATTTTTTTTTGATATTATCTAATTTTAAACGATGTTTAGTGACAAAGTGGCAGTTGATAGTGAAACATACTACCCCGAATTCCTTTGATGGTAGATTTACAATGAGTGTAGTCCTTTGCTTGGGGTATTCAATAAAACTCTCAATCTTTATTTACTCTGCCTGAAGTAGTTAAAAAATTGTTCAGTTACCTGTTATAATAACAAAATAAACAATTTGTGTAATAGCTTGGAAAGTTGCAGGTTAATATAATTAGTATATTAACTTTTTGCATTTGACCATCATTTATATTGTATTGACTTTAAGATGACTCTGACCCAGCTGTGGGATATTAAGAACAGACTACTATTTATTATTGGAAACTATATCTGTAGTTGCATATTTTCTTTATATACTTTTGTTTGTTACAGAGTCACCAGTTAATGCAGAATTTATACAATATGAAAATGGTCACTCTGACTCGGATGATGATCTACCTCTTATATCCATCGGTTCGAACAGTAAAAAGAAAAAAGCTGCAGTAACTGTGAAGAAAATGCGGAAAGAGAAAAATGAGGAAGGTTAGTTTAATTTTTGTTTAAATTCATAATATCTTTACGAACAGGATCCGTTGGTACACCTAACTGATAAATGGATATATTCGAAACGCCATCTACTGACAAAATTTTACAACGAACTAGAAAAATTATGCACAAGTTTTATTATCTGGGGTCTTTTACCTTATAAGATTAGAATGTGCTGGAATGGTCTAGTGACTGTCTTGATTTGGACACTGGTCATGAGTTTGATTCTTGGTGAAATGTTTCTTTTTTTTTTGCTTTTTCTCTTGCAAAGTGCTAAATTTGTTCTTTTATATCTCCATAACTGAAAGAGCTGTACTCTTTTTTTGAAATTCTCATCTCCGTTGTCCTGTACTTCATTGTATCCATTTTACTCTTGATGTAATCAGGTGGTAGAACTTGAAAATTTTGCAAACTACCTGTCATGAAAATCTATAATTTTGCTATTTCAATTATTTTACGGGCTTTGGTTTTTTTAATACAAAGCAATGATAAAATGTATTCTTTTCTCTAACAAGTATTTTAAAGAAAAACACCTGAGTTGTTTTAGTGAGTGGAAAACGCCCATAACTTGACTTCTCTCCAGAAATAGGGTATCTGTTACAGTTATATAAGAAACTTCTATTCCAATATAAATTCAATGAACTCACACTACGTGTGTACAAACACGAATGTAGCGAAATTTATAGTCCTCTGTCTTTTAACGTGAAACAATGTTATACAATACCCTCACTTTTTTCATTTTGGTCTTTTAAAAAGTTGATACAACTACTATTTAAGTAACAAAATGTTTGTGCTCATAATTATTTATCCTTAATATCTAACAGATATACCCACCCCACCACCAATATCAAAAAATGCAGAAATGTTTTCAAGTAAATTTTCGAAAGCTTCTATAATGATAAGTGAACAATGAAAGAGTGTTGGTCCCAAAATACTAGACTTACGTATCATTGCTTTTCCAGATTTCAAAGTGGATGCGAAGGAAATAGAGTTGACAGAGGAGGAGCAGCGCTCGGAGCTGCTGAGCAGGGCCAGCTCAGAAAACTATTTGAACTCGCCGTATAAATGTGAGAAGTGTTACAAGGGCTTCGTCCATCCTCAGGCGTTCAGCAACCACATGGAGAAACACGATCAGGTGGGTAGTTGGCGCTGATGGATTTGTGAATGGCTTGCTGATGTGTAAACAATGCTTTGATCTACCATTGTGTTGTACATGCAAAGTGATGAGCTAAAGGCATGTTTAACTGTTTAAACCAGCAAGCAGATATGACAGTGGTCCTAACCTATTAGGTCATTGGTATGATCAGTGATGTCTTCAGAATACACATCCTGTTTTTTTTATTTAACGGAAGCGATGAAATGAATTCTTCTTAAGACATATTTCCTCATGACTGAGGGTCGTGGTCATCATGTTTTATTGAAACACACGACGACTTTCTTGGCAGTTATAATGGAGTGGTTTGCCATTGCCTTCTCCATTTCACATACCAGTCCGACCACGGATAGTCATGACATAGATATGCAGGTTTCCTCACGATGTTTTCCTTCACCGATGAAATGAATACAATGTTCATAATATCGCGACGGTAGTTAGGATGATATACACTGCACCATGTTGTGCTCATCGTCTTGAAATAAATTATTAAATCTCGTTCTTTAGTGCCATTTCACTAGTTTACAGCGAATTGAAGCACTGATAATTTTTTTTTTTTATACTACTATGCGACGACACGAGCAAGACGTTCACCTGATGGTAAGTGATACGCTTGCCCATGACAACGCGGCGCTAGTTAAGATGGTACACAATGCACCACATTGCGCTCGTCGTTAAGACATAAGGTGTTAAGTCTCGCTACCCCAGTAATTACACTAGCTACAGCGCCCTTCAAACCGGAACACAGTAATGTTTGCACACTACTATTTGGCGGTTGAAATAGGAGCTGCGGTGGTTACCCACCCAGACGGTCTCCGGTAACAGAGACCTACCACCTGGTAATGTTTGGTGACTGAAATAGTAACTACCTATTTGCAAAATACCAACCACGACATTATTAAGTCGTTGTATGAACTAGGTGCTCAAGGAAGGAAAGTGGTGCTACAAGAAGTGCCAGGAAACGATATGGTAGATGCTTTAGCTAAAGAGGCTGTTTCGGACGTAGAGGAGTCATTTTGTCGACCATACTTTACAGAATTATTGGGCACGGTGCGAGAGACATCTAGAAACAGCTGGAGTGAACATTTTGATGAAAGATCGTTAAGCAAAGGTATATGGTACAAAACTATACAAAACAGTTTACCACGCAATCCGTGGTTCAGTGATACTAATTTGAATAGGGACGAAGTCGTTATAGCTCACAGACTCCGATCAGGACACGCGCCAATAACAACTTCGCATTCTTAATGAAAAAAAAGGATTCTTCAAATTGCACAGAGTGTGGGACGATAGAAGACGTGTACCATATCTTAGTGGAGTGCGTTAGAACAAATTATGAGAGATTGCAATTCTTTATACAATTTCCACATATGTAATGGACACCGGAATTTTAACAGTGTTCTGGCCTATCCCAAATCGGACCAGGCCAGAACACTGTACAAAATTGTAAATTAAATATTTAAGAAGAAGAGCATAATTGTAGACCACTATAGGGGTGCCATCGTCACTATGTGACAAAACCCCTTATAAAAAAAAATAAAGTTAAATAAAAAAACCAACCACCATTACATGTATAAATTGGAGTACGTCTATGCAGAGTAGCGGGCCCCACGAGTGCGGCGTGTGCCTGCTGCGTTACGGCGGCGCGCGTCAACTGCGTGCGCACGTCGCGTCCGCGCATGCGCGTAGGTACGCGTGCGCAAAGTGTCCACACCGCTCGCACACTAGGTCAGTAAACGTACCTCTATCCCAATACTTATATTTTTAAATAAATTTTAATAATGTAAAATTATGGGTAAAAGAAAAAAATAACATTGTTATTTTACTGGATTTACCTTTCTTTCATAAAATAAACTTGCTGGTGCTATTCTTTTCAATTCTGAATTATATTATTAAGAATATGTTTAAAAAAGTATGCCTGTTAAGATTATTATGAGATAAGTAAAAAGAACGAGAACTATTTATGTTCCCTTCTCAACAGGCACCAGGCGAGGGATCACGAGAAGTGGCACAACGGTCACACATACCCGTGTCAGGTCTGCGGACAGAAGTTCCAGTGAGTCAATACAATTTAAAATTTCATATAAAAGCCACAGTGGTACTAATCTTCAAGATGATCATGGCGCCCTCGACGCTTACGTTTTGCTTTTATATTACATTAGTAATTTTTAATACTTTATTCTCTGTATGGTCTGTTAGTGATACAGCCAGACCATACCAGTGCGTCGTCGCGCAGGGCTAGTTCTAACACCACCACATTCTGCATACCTCTTAAAAGATATCTCATCTCCAACTTGAAGCTGTGATAGTTCAGTTTGTTAATGCGATGAAATGATTCACTTTAACATGTATAAGTGGCAGGTTCGATCCCTGGAATGAGCACCGAGTGAAAAACTGGCATACGTTTTCAAAGACATGAAACTGTTCCGGCAACAATGATAACTGAATGTTCGTTTTGAAAGACCTGACCTTTTTCAGAAAGCCAACATCATATCTGACGCACATGCGCAAGAATCACTCGGAGCACGTCTGCGAGAGATGCGGCGACAGCTTCGTGGGCAGGCACGGCCTGCTCATGCACCTGAGCAAAACACACAAGCGGGACGAACCGGTAAACTGGTTTTTATTTTTGAACCACAAACCAAAAAGTTTATGTCAGCTTATCACTAAGCATCAGGTGAACGTCGCACTCGTCTCGGTAAATAAAAAAAGATAAAGACTGAACCTTTTCTGATTAAGTTTTTTGTAAAGAGTTTCTCTTGGTTATCTAAAATACAATATCTAGATTTTAGATGGACCTAATGATTTCTTATATTTCCGCGAATGTTGTAACACATTTATTAAAACCCGACGTTTCGACCGCTTTGCAGCAGTCATGGTCACGGTAAGACAGCTTGTCGAGGAACGTGGGGATTAAATAAATAAACGCGGTGAAATGCCTAAAATTTAGTTTTTAAATTAACCTGTTGCTGATGTTATATCATTTTGGTTTTTCTGAAAGACTCGATCCTCTAACATTCGAAAAAATTTAATAAGCTCAACATCAATTTTTTTTTAAAATGTGGTAACACCGAATGGGCCAGCTGCAAAAACACAGTGCGTTTGAGGTTATCCAACTGTGGACATCTCTTTCTTAGTTGTCATGACGTTTATAAGTGTATACACACTGTTTAATTTGTATTATATATAACAGTGGTATAGTAGTGGTAAAAGAAAAATAAAGAAAGCTGATCCCATCACCATAAAATATAGCTATATTTTATATGTATAGCATAAAATATAATAAATAGCTAGGCAGAAAGAGAAAGACACCAGAGATAAGTTGTATTAGTGGCTAAATTATTGTCATGTAGTTAAAGTCTTTGGTACAGTTCTGAAGCCACATGTGAAGTTTGGTCAATGATCAATACCCTTATTGTAAATCTCCACTATATCATTATCTGTGTTCCAGCCAATGTTGAACTGAAGTATCTCTAATCAGTTTCATTGTCACTTAACACCAAGTGATAGAGTTGGTCAATTATTAATAGATTCTTTTGTCCTCCTCAGCAAGCTAACCCGGAGGAGCGTGCGTTGGATAGATATTGCGGCGATTGCGACATCCAGTTCCTGACGGTGAACGCATGGAAGAAACATGTACTCACTTCGTTCAAACACACAGACAAACATGGAAGCAGGTGATAGATTTTAACGAGTTTGGATTTGAGATTTGGATCTTGTTCTTCATCGTTCTCTTAGTGCTGAGGATTATGACCCCATATAAGCAGTTTCCTTTTTATTCAATCTGTTGTTAATAGTGGTAGTTAGTCTATTACAGAGCCACAAAAATGCTTTATTCTGTCTGCTGTAATGAGCGTTTTTTTTTTCTCAATTTTTTATGGACTTTGAGTTTTGTGCATGTCAGTTCTTCATTACCTTATTACCATATGTATGCTGTAACTAATTGATAAAAAAAACTATAAAACTGGTTTTGCCATTAACCTGAAAAAGCTTTTACACTGCACGGAGTGAGAGATTATTCCATTGAATTTTGTTTAATGCATTATATGTTTGGACTTACAGCTAATACGTAAAAAAACACGAATAGGTGTTCATTAACAGAAAATAATAAAGGATGTATAGATATTATGTGGGGATCTTCAAAATAGTGAACAGGCTTCTTCTAGACTAGTGCGCTTGACCACCTAGATTACATCGCCGCTTACCATCAGGTGGGATCGTAGTCAAGCACTAGTCTATCCTAAATAAAATAAAAAAAATCATTTGGTTATTTTTCTTCTTCTTCTTCTTCTTCTAAGTCGTATTTCCTCATGACTGAGGGTCGTGGTCATCATGTTTTTATTGAAAAACACGACGACTCTCTTGGCAGTTATAATGGAGTGGTTTGCCATTGCCTTCTCCATCATTTGGTTATAAGTAAGGTTAAAAAAAATTGGTTAAGTATGGTTATCGTTATTAAAAAAGTCGTAAGTTTCTTTTCCATTTGTGACGCTGAGGTGTTGAACAGGTCAGTCTCAACTACTGAAGAGACAGAGTTAAAGTATATGCCAATTCTAATGAAGTAGGTGGACAGACGACATAAAAAGAATCGCAGGGAGTCACTGGATTCAAACGGCACAAGACCGTATTTTTGTGGAATACATTACAAGAAACCTATGTCCAGCAGTGGACGTCCATCGGTTGAAATGATGATGATGAATGAAGTAAGAGTTTTGTCTATAATTACTTTTTGCTGTATGAGTATACGACGGGATAGCCTATTGATTTGAACGCTGGTTTTCCGCTCTGGAGGTTCCGGGGTATTTTTTCTTGTGACGTTTGTCACTGGCTTCTACTTTCCTCTGACATTATCACAGTCCTTTTTATTTCGTAATATAATTGTTAACAACTTTTCTTATTTTCTACTTACAAGTTTAAGCTTAGGTCTAAAAGTATCGTAATAAATTGTTCATTCATTCATTGTTTCACAAAAAACTACTTAAGACTAGTTGTCCTTTGAATTAAAAATCTAACACTTATAATAAACGCGCTATATTAAATAACCACGCCCTGCTACCACAGCACTTTGTGCCGAACAAAACGGGTTCGGGAGCCCGCGGCACAATGTCTCCGTGAACTACGTGCTACCCGCTTACCTCACACGCCCGCGTCGCTCCTTGTAGACTTCTTGAAGATTGTCACGTCCGTCAGTCAGTCAGTCAAGTCAAGTACCAGTATCCTGATGCGAGCCGAAGCCGTTCAAAGTCAAAGTCAAAATTTTTATTCAACATGGGAACAATAGTTCACTTATTGAACGTCAAAATCTACCAGCCATTCGCAAAACAAATGCCACAGACCTGAGAAGAATGGGCAAGAAACTCAGCGGGCTATATATATACCTTTTTTTTTTTTGCCTTCTTCATTTTTAAATGTCTTACACGTACTGACACATACTGCTTGAGAATCAGCGCCATTTATTTCCACACATCTTTATCATTTAAATAATCGTTAACACTATAATATGATTTACTAATCAAAACATTCCTGCTGTTCCTGCTGCAACCCACTGTAGTGGCAGCGCAGCTCGCCTGCCGGTACACCGCTAAGCAATCGAACCGCGGACCGCAACACTAGCTGACCGTGCTGACCCGCGCGAGACCACGTCCGAACTCGACCTCGCTACCGCGCGACTACTAACCGAGCCGTTCCACGCACCAGCCCGCGCGTCCGTCCGATACGAAGAGGTATTTGCCGATACCCGCTGGTGCGAGGAGAAAAAAAAAATATTGTGGGTCGTACCCACATCCGTACAATATACTTATTCCGAACAATAATCATATAGAACACTTAACCGAAGATATTTTTTTTCTCTTATTATTGTTACTTTATTTGTAATCTAAAAACCTATGTGTGGGGGAGCGATAGCGATGTATATGGTTATAATGATTCGGGAGAACAGAGAGAACTTCGTTAGCCAGGAATAATACGAGAACGTAAACGGATCAAAAGTAAATGGGTAAAAGTAATAACTAATAGTAAATGGTAAAGGTAAATTTATTTAGCAAACAATGGCATTTATATAAGAATAGATTTGACAGCAAAATTATAATTTTTCTAGTTTGACAAAGATTTTAAATTAATGGAATACTGCATGCAAGGAGTTTGTAAATTATAATAACATGCCGCTACATATGTATAATCATTTATGTATGTACAGTCCGAGAGTTTCGTCTTTTAAGTCTTGTATCTGTTTAGGCAAACTTTCACTATCTCTTGTACATATTCGAAGAATGCTGGACTTGATTTCTTGTTAGCTATTATTACCGGTATCGTATCTTTTCCTATTTTGTAGTTGATTTTTTGCTTCAAATCGTACCTGTTTGAGCCGTATCTTGGGCAGTCCTCATCAGGTGTAATATTATTTATATTTATTTATTTATTTGTAAACAAGAAAACTTACGGCTTGTACTTATACCTAAACAGAGTTAATTACATAGATTAAACATATAAAAAAAAGCCATAACAAGTTTTCACATGTGGTTAAAGTTAATGTAAATTTAAGGACGCTTATTTATTCTATACGTTAAACTAAATAATAACATTTTTGCAGAAAAATGTAGTTAATGATTTACAAACAGAGGCACCGCTGGTATTAACCAGATCGATCTCTTCGCAGTCGCTGTATGCATTATTAAATGAGTTACAGACTCTAACTAGGTATGAATTTTGTCTGTAGTTAGATGTAGCACGAGGTGTGGACAAGATGTTATGATGACGAAACACATGGCATGGGATTGAGATGTTCAATTTTCTTAGTAATTGAGGACAGTCAACGCGATTCTGGGCGAGGTTTAATAAAAACACAATATCTGCTATATTCCGTCGGGCGTAAAGTGGAAGAATATGGAGACGAACACATAAAGACTCGTAATTTATGTTTGGTAGTTTAAATTTGGAGCGCACGTACCAGAAGAATTTCTTTTGTATTGATTCAATTTTGGTTTTGTAAATATTGTAGGCAGGATTCCAAACTTGACTAGCGTATTCAAGATGGCTTCGTACCAATGAGCAGTAAAGTATTTTAACAGATTTTAATTGTCGAAAGCTTTTACATGTTCTTATGATAAACCCAAGGGATTTATATGCTTTGCTTATGATATTTAGAATATGGCTGTCAAAAGCAAACTGTTCTCGTTTTTTCCTGGTTCGCATGATGCCTGACTTTGTTTTAGCTTAAAACGGTGGAGGTGTTCAGTGAACCCACCTGTACCACCATGTTAATTTGTTTGATTATTTTATATGCCGTTTCTGCTCTTTGGAAGAATAATTTTGTTGTTGATGCTACTTGACCGTGAAGGTACCAGGTTCGAATACGGCGTGCACCAATGAATTTTTCAATTTTCGTGCAGTTTGTATAACAACTAATATCAGAAAACATTGTGAGGAAACCTGCATATCTATGTCGTGACCATCCGTGCTCGCACTAGTATTTTATTTATTTATTTATATTCCTCGTTTGCACACCACAAGGAAAAAGAAAATAAAACAATTTTTACAATGGGCAGCAAAGGGCGGTCTTATCGCTAAAAGCGATCTCTTCTAGACAACCAGTAAATGGACATGACTGAATAGAGTATACACGCGGGTGTGCCGGGTTTAGATAAACTATACATAAATATGTATAGGTAAATAAATACAAATATTAAAAGAGATGGGCTATATTATATACTTAAAGTGAAAAATAGTAAGACTTTACTAGTTTTTTGAAGAGTGGCAGTGTTTGTGCACGTTTAACCGATTGAGGCAGAGCGTTCCACAAGCGCGCTATTATGTGAAATGGAGTAGGCAATGGCAACACCACTCCATTATAACTGACAAAGGTAGTCGTGTGTTTCATTACACATGATGACCACGACCCTCAGTCATGAAGAAATACGTCTTAAAACAAAAAGGTTGAAGAACGATTTTTGGTTTGAATATTATGTAACTGAAAAGGTATACTGACAGTCATGCATTAGTTTATTATTTAGTCGATCAGATAGACAAAATGGAAGAATTTTAATTTGCTCTACATTCATATTGAAGGTCGAAGTATAGTTTTTGGATTGAATATTTATAAGTGAAAAGGTACTCTGTCACAGTTTGGCATATGGTTATTAAATTTTGTTGTTCAGATAGACATCATGGAAGAATATAGTTATGGACTACATTCATATTGAATTCATTTCAATATTTATACCGAAGGTTGAAGTACCAGTTTTGAATAAATTTTAAGAAAGTTGAAAGTTGTGAGTCTACAAGTGAAAAGGTACTAAGTTGTGCCTAAAGTTTTATATTTTGTTGATCAGTCTGGCATAATATGATAGAATTTCGATTTTGTCTATGTTCACATAGAAGGTTGAAGCACCAGTTTTGAATAAATTTTAAGAAAGTTAAAAGTTGTGAGTCTACAAGTGAAAAGGTACACTATTAAGTTGTGCCTAAAGTTTTATATTTTGTTGGTCAGTGGCATAATATGATAGAATTTCGATTTTGTCTATGTTCACATCGAAGGTTGAAGTACCAGTTTTGAATAAATTTTAAGAAAGTTAAAAGTTGTGAGTCTACAAGTGAAAAGGTACTAAGTTGTGCCTAAAGTTTTATATTTTGTTGATCAGTCTGGCATAATATGATAGAATATCGATTTTGTCTATGTTCACATCGAAGGTTGAAGTACCAGTTTTGAATCAATTTTAAGAAAGTTGAAAGTTGTGAGTCTACAAGTCAAAAGGTATTAAGTTGTGCCTAAAGTTTTATATTTTGTTGATCAGTCTGGCATAATATGATAGAATTTCCATTTTGTCTATGTTCACATCCAAGTTTGAAGTACCAGTTTTGTATAAATTTTAAGAAAGTTGAAAGTTGTAAGTCTACAGGGGAAAAGGCAAACTATTAAGTTGTGCCTAAAGTTTTATATTTTGTTGGTCAGTGGCATAATATGATAGAATTTCGATTTTGTCTATGTTCACATAGAAGGTTGAAGTACCAGTTTTGAATAAATTCTAAGAAAGTTGAAAGTTTGGAGTCTACAAGTGAAAAGGTACTAAGTTGTGCCTAAAGTTTTATATTTTGTTGATCAGTCTGGCATAATATGATAGAATTTCGATTTTGTCTATGTTCACATCGAAGGTTGAAGCACCAGTTTTAAATAAATTTTAAGAAAGTTGAAAGTTGTAAGTCTACAAGTGAAAAGGTACTAAGTTGTGCCTAAAGTTTTATATTTTGTTGATCAGTCTGTCACAGTGTTGATCAGTGAGTTGGTGCGGTGCCCGTGGAGGGCGGAGTTAAGACGCGGCGCGCCTCCAGGATGGCGGCAGCGGCATTGAGGGCGACGTCCCGCAGAGGGAGGAGCGCAGGATCGTCGCGAAGCGTAGACTCCTCTGGGAGAGCTTCGCCTGCCCCGGAGAGTGGGGTGAGCGGCGCGACGAGCAGGGACCGGTCGTGGTCCCGGTCGCCTGTGGAGGTAGCCACCTTCCGGGCGATCGTGAACACCGATCGGTTCCGCAAGCCGGGGCCGCCTGCTTCGGAGGGCGACGGCGGGTTTGGAAAGCGGAGGAAGACCGCCAGGGAAATGACCACCGTGGAGCTGGTCAGCGAGGTGGAGGGAGCCGCCGGCGACATCTCGCTAGTCTGTAAGACGAGCAAATCACTGTCCGGCGGCTTCCAGAAGAGGCTGAACCAGGCCGTCCTTCCATCAAGGAGGCGGTGGTAGCCCTGGCGGCGCGACTCGAGCCGGAGGAGAACCTCCGTCTCCGCAGCGACAATCGTCGCCTGGAGACGGAGGTGAAGTATATAAGGCGTGAGCTCCTCGCCTTCAAAAAGTCCAACGAGGAGCTCAGCCAGCAGGTGGCGGCACTGCGCACTGGGGCGGGGCCCGTGCCTGTGGAGGCTCCGGCTCGTCCTCCTCCTCCTGAGCCGACGGACTTTGCGGCCCTCATCAACGCGGCCGTGGAGCGGGCATCCGAACAGATGCTCGGTGCCACGGCGCGGATGATCGAGGGTCGCTTCGCCAGGCTGGAAGACCGTCTACTTGCAGCCCCCATCATCCGTCCGCCTCTGGCGGCGGATAGAAAGAAGGCACAGGGTGGCAATTCCGTCTCGCAGGCCCCCGCGCCTGCAGACGCGGCCACCTCGGCTAGGACCCGGCCGGCGGCGCCCTCGGCGCCCCGACAGGCGCCGGCACCACTACCCCGCCGGGCGCCGATGAGGGCCTCGACCTCCCGCCCTCAGCCAACAACAACATCCTCTTTGCTGACCTGCGGATTCTTCAGTCGCCTTGTCCATTCCCGAAGGGCGTCTATTCGGGCGACCTGCCTCCACCGGCGCACATCTTCTGGTGTTCTGTCCCTTGGACGAGCATCGTTTTCTAGCTCGTCCAGGGTGCCTCTCTTGGCTGCCGTGACACGAGATGGAGATTGTGTCACGGAACTACTCTCCGCACAAAGCGAATTTCGTCTCCTCTCCTGAATCACCGCCAGGGCCGTGCCCGACCCCGACATCGGCTTGTAGTCGTTCGCCGAATCCGAATCTAAAGCAGCAAATGGCTTGTCCATATTTATGCCAGTGTCGTCGGTTTTCTCGAATGAGCGTGATCGAGTTGATTCCTCGCTCTCGAAGCAGTCCGTGCCCACACCGTAATACGAAGGGCAGATTCCCGCCGATTGCGCGACAGGAGTGTGGGACTCGCCCACCCGGGGAATATTTTCCTTTCTGCTTATATTCATTGCTGTTTTTGTTTTCCCTTCTTCAACATCGTAGCATTCGTCATATTATTCATACATCTCTCAGGACGAATAAACACACAAAATGATATACATGACGCTCGCACACCCCAAGATCGGGCAGTTTTCTATTAGGTGTTTCAAGCTTTGGATGCTTGTGTCCTTGCAGTGCCATAAATCCGTTTCTGTTATATGGAATTTTTTGTGGTATTCTTGGTGATATCCGTGGTTCGTCATCGTTTGGGTTATTTCGAAGGTAGGTTCTATATGGCCGATAAATTTGTGTACGAAGTCTAGTGTAGGTAAAAGTCTGTTGATGTAGTGATATGGATCTTCTGCTTCATATTGTCTTCGCCATGTGTCTTGGGTCCGTTTTTTTATCGCATGCTTCGCGTAAGAGATGAGTGAAGGTGCTGACTCTTGGTGTCAATACCAATTCCATTTTTCTTCCAGATATTCAACATGTGTATCTTTTGCAATTCCGATTCGCATTTTAATATCGAGGAAACATTTTCCGTCATAACAGATTTTGTAGCGCCCAAGTGTACGTAACGGTCGATGCTATTAATGCCAGGGATACATATGAACAACTCTGATTCTTTATAAAATTCATCAAGCCTATATGATGTATCAATTTCTTTGCAGTTCACGTTGTGATATATGCGGGGTGGAAGTGTCGCCTCTGAGCAGAGGTGCGCATGTGCGCGAGCATATGCGCGAGCTGCGGCCGCAACAGCCGTCCGCGCCCGCTGTCACGCCGACAGCCACGCCCGCTCTTCGCTGTGGGCAGGTGACTATGACCACTTGATAATTCTTGTTTGAGAAGATTTCCTACCAAGCAGTAGGTAACCTCTATTTCGTCTTCGTTGCTCTTGGCCTTGAACGAGATAAGTTTGCCTAAGCATATTCATCAATATAGTCTTACTAGCTGACCCGACAGACTTCGTTCTGTCAAAAAAATTGGAATGTGGCAGTTTTTTGTTCTTACCTATTTTATAGCCAGCGCAAAAAATCTGGACTGAACCGTCACTCTGGTGATAGGGCGTGTGTGGGGTTCAGCTCTATATATGTTCATCTAATGACTAATATTTAAATATTAGTGGGTTCCAGAAGAGTGGCCAAAGTTATAATTATAGTACATAAATTATATTTACTATTATTATTTACAAGCTTTATTATATACATATATATAGCCTATGACCATTTCTAGGTTATCATCTATCACCATACCAAATTTCATCAAAATCCGTTCAGCCGTTTAGGCGTGAAAGAGGAACAGACAGACAGACAGACAGACAGACAGAGTTACTTTCGCATTTATAATATTAGTATGGATTGTTCTCGCTTAAATTTTTATTGGTTTGTGGTTTTTATCATAATTTTAGTTTTGGTAGCTGTTTGATGTTATTTGGCTATGAAAGACCAATGTGTGGTATGATTGTGTATACCAATATCTAGCCTATACGCGTTAAATAAAACTTGCGACTTGTACAACGTATATTAGAAGAAGTGGTCTGTACAATAGCGTAATGTTAGAATGTTCTTGCTCCTCTGCTCCCTCACCGCTGAATGAATGATGAATGTATGAAGATTGCGGTCACTCGTCACTCTGACTCCCGGCGTCAACAGTAGCGTTTATTTCAAGTCGCACTATTTTTCCTTCTTTGTTAAGCTTTCTAAGTCTGTGGCAGAATCACTGAATAATACTATGTCCGCAAACCGTAGGTGTGAACTTTTGATTCTGTACCCATAGGCCTCATTTTCCATTCTAAATTTTGGATGATGCCTTCGGGGACTGCTGTGAATAGTTTAGGCGATAGTGGGTCTCCCTGTTTTACTCCTCTTCCTATTGTAAATTTGTCCCCCTCTCTTTCTGGTTTTATTTTACTCACATTTTTGGAGTATTGTTTCTTAGTGCTTTCCATATCGATTAATGAGTTGTACTATTAAACGCTTCTGAATAGTCAACAAACCTGAAACCTGACTCCGGAAACTGAAACCGGAAACCTGCTCACTCATAAGTGAACCGACGCGTACCTGAGCGGTAGGTCATAATACCGAAAGAGGAGAAGGGATGCGTGGCGATGGAGTATGCGGAACGAGTCAACTTTCCTCAGAGTATTTGTTGGTATGTGGTAGGGTGGTACGATCCTGGGCACTTACCAGTCGCTGTTCCAGTGGTTGAAAGGAAGCGGCGAACGAGCACCAGCTCCACGTGGCTCCTCTGAAGATGCGCGCGGGACGCTGTGGAAATCACATGCGCTGCCACCCGTGCGCGCTTGCGTGTCTGCATTCGCTTCCCGTTCGGCCGTGGTGGTGATCACACACCACGGCGAAATGATGAACACCACCAGCCCACTGCTCATCTTTATCCCCTGTGCCCCTGTTACTAACAAGAGAAGCAGCACGCCCCCTGAGCGGCTGACGAAGGCGAGCCGTTGCAGTTCCCACACAGCAGGTGATGGTGCTTACCTCCGCACTGACTGCAGACACGAGCAGACTGGCAATGCGACACTAAATCCCCAGGCAACTGTAGCACCAATATCGCTGGCGAGCCATACCACGACGAGCTTGCCAACGCAGTTCCCTGAACATGGGATAGCCACAAGACTCCTGCGGTCTCTTATTGGTGCTATCCTTCTTTGGAATTTTGATGAGAATAATTTGTGTTGTCGACAGCAAGCTAATGGGTCTGTAGTTTCTTATGTCCAGTGGATTTCTTTGTAGAGATGATAATATGAAGAGCCATTATAGATGTTTCTCAAATTCATTATTACTGTTTGCTTTTAATAACTAATCGAAACTTAGAAGTTTTTAAGACATCAGTTCTTAAACGCTCGCAACAATCATCATGAGTTATGTCGAAGTTGGACATAGCAGTTAAATTAGAAGTTGAGCTATCACTCTAGGTGAAAGTATTTTGTAAAATTCTTTGCACTATTTCGAAAGGTGTAAAATTCCTGTCTTATGCGTGATAATACGGCCGTCCGACTCCGGAGGTACCGGGCACGAATCCGGCCTGCGCCAATGATTTTTTGAATTTACGTGCAGTTTGTATAACACCAACTAATATCTCGCCCTTTGACGGTGAAGGAAAACATCGCAAAGAAAACTGCATATCTATGTCATAACCATTCGTGCTCGCACTAGTATGTGAAATGGAGTAGGCAATGGCACTGGCGTCACCATGCACCAAGGTGCAGGGGTGACGCCTTCATAGACGTCATTGTTAGCGTTTGAAATAGTCGTTGTAGGCGTTTTCAATTTGCAGTTTAACTGTATGGATGCCTTGGTAACTTTGTAAAGTTCGATATTGTTCCTGTCCACAGGTTATTTTAATCTTTGTTGGGGCAGGAAAATTTAAAGTATAGTGTTTATTGTCCAGTACTACAAAAGCTTCCTTGTTCAAATTAACACGAAGTATTCTGCAGAGCTGTTTAAGTTCTTGATTGACAATAAGTTGTCGAATGCTTTAGCTTTGTGATGTATGTAGTAGTAGGGCATAGATTCACAGATAAATAGTGCATTAACCTTCGGACATTCTGTCTCCATGTCTCTAGAATCTGAGTTAAAAATTGCTACTAAAGCTGAGGAAGGAGTATCTCGTGATTTTGGTTAGGAACAATGGTTAATTTGTAAAGTTGGTATGTCAATGGATTGACGATTGGGACCTTTATTACTAAAAATATTTGTTTATTAAAAAAGAAGTAACCTAACTTAATAATTTCATACTTTTAGTTTGTTCTAAGCTAACTACAAAATAAGGTGTGCTTGAATAAATGTTAACGTATTTTCTAAATTGTTAAGCTCTTTACTTAACTATTCGATATTATCGCCTAAGATAAGAAAATATTGAGCTAAATGATGAGCATACTTGATTAAGTCAGTTTCTCTATCAGCTTCGCTTTCAGATATCTCTATACTAATTGATCACATAATTTGATGAATCGAGTGAGTATGTTAGAGTTCCCATCAGATTCGGGAAGCAGTCTAATTGCTTTGTAATACTGATTTATAATAGCATCGCTCATTTTTACAGAGTCTATTGCTAGTGGTTGATCTAAATCTAAAATTGATTCACTGTCTTCTAAAAATGGTTCTAAATTTTGATTAGAATCTAACCGAGTTATACTTTTGATGTCTTAGTACACCTTCCAGCAACAGCTCTTGTAGGTTCGGATAGCCAACGCCCGTGATCGATTCACTGACTCTAAAATTGCCTATCCTACCGACTGCGCCAATTACGAAGGCAGCGACCGGAGGTTGCAATAAAAGGCAAATGAAACTACGATTAATGGGTGCTTAATGCTCAGCGATTGAACACGAAGTGATCATCCTCAGGGGCCTTGAATTGTAAGGCCCAGCGACGTCGCTGGTGGCATGTAGCGCGGAGTCCTCGGCTCCGAGTAACGTGTGGGATCTGGGTGCAGCTGCTCGAGTCTTTTCGGGGAACTGTTATGGGAAGTAAAATCTTTTTTAAAAAAAGGAACTTTTAATATGTTTTAAGAGAAAAATACAATTAATTAATACATGTGTGTCCACATCGAAGTCTGAGTCCGAACTGTCCTTTTTGGTTTCACACAAAATATGTGTAATGGATCGAATCAACCGTTGTTGGAATGTAACTTGAGAATTCTGTTATTGTGTTTAAATCACACGGAAACGTCTAAACAGTTTATTTCGTATTGAATACGTGGAATTATATATTATAACAGAACCCACCAAGTTACAGCAACCTGGGTGGCGCCGATATGCACTTCCTAGCATAGTAGGTTACGTAACAAGTGTTTTATGTTGTTTATTATGTTTTCTATGTGATCGGTGAAGCTAATTGTGGTACTTTCTCTTGTGAAAATTGATGTTAGTTGGTACGGTTGAATTTTTAATAGGAGACAGGTGAGTTCGTGGTTATTTCTTGATGTGGTAAATCTGGGGAATTCCTTAATTAGGTGTATGGTTTGGGAGGTTGTCTTCGCAGGGACAGAGGTCATTGTCTGTGATGTGGAATCGATGGAGATAAGCCTTGTTTTTTTTTTTTTTAAAGTTTTCTCTACTTTTCCCTGATATTATTATTCAGGAGTTTTTTTTATCCTATTTTACGTAATTTGCTAGTAATAATTTATATATCATTACGAAAATCGTATTTACTTATCCTTATTCCTGTTGTTAACTATTGTACATATATTTATACAGAATTTGAAAAATTTTTCTCTAACTTATTTTTTACCAACTCGCATAAACCTACTTTATCTATTTTCAGCCCTTTCTCTTGCTCGAATTCATGCCGCGAGTTCATATGGATAGGACACTCCGTTAGCAAATGAGGAACCGTTTCCTCCGTGGCGTTATCACATATGCACCATGGATTGTCCCGACACTTGAAACGGTTCAAGTATTGGGAGAATCCGCCGTGGCCAGTAAATATCTGGGTTAAGTGACCAGTTGGCCGGATCTTTCTTATCAAGTTATACGCCTCAGTTGCGTCTGGGAAAAACAGTTTCGTGATGGACGCGGTTGTACCCTCGTTATATCGGGTGCTCCATCTCGCAACTGAGGCCTTTCGAAGTAGACACTTAACATACGACACTGGGCACTGGTCATAGTCTGGCTTCCTTCTGCTGTTAAGGGCAGCCAGCTTGGCCAGTTCATCCGCACGCTCGTTGCCAGGTATGCCCGCGTGGGCTTTGACCCAGAATAAGGATACATTCTTGCTCTGGTCAGAGGCCCTACGTAAATTTTCTCTAGCCAACACCGCAAGAGGATGGAGCGAGCCATAATTTGTAACAGTATCTAGCGCGGCTCTAGAGTCACTGTACAAACCGTAGCTCTCTTCCGTCCTTCTCAAGACTAATTTGGTTGCCTCACATATGGCCAAGAGTTCCGCCTGATAGACTGTAAGCCTTGTTTTAGCCATGTCCAGTGAGAACTTGTGTTATTTGGAAAGAGACCTTTATCTATTTTCAGCCCTTTCTCTTGCTCGAATTCATGCCGCGAGTTCATATGGATAGGACACTCCGTTAGCAAATGAGGAACCGTTTCCTCCGTGGCGTTATCACATATGCACCATGGATTGTCCCGACACTTGAAACGGTTCAAGTATTGGGAGAATCCGCCGTGGCCAGTAAATATCTGGGTTAAGTGACCAGTTGGCCGGATCTTTCTTATCAAGTTATACGCCTCAGTTGCGTCTGGGAAAAACAGTTTCGTGATGGACGCGGTTGTACCCTCGTTATATCGGGTGCTCCATCTCGCAACTGAGGCCTTTCGAAGTAGACACTTAACATACGACACTGGGCACTGGTCATAGTCTGGCTTCCTTCTGCTGTTAAGGGCAGCCAGCTTGGCCAGTTCATCCGCACGCTCGTTGCCAGGTATGCCCGCGTGGGCTTTGACCCAGAATAAGGATACATTCTTGCTCTGGTCAGAGGCCCTACGTAAATTTTCTCTAGCCAACACCGCAAGAGGATGGAGCGAGCCATAATTTGTAACAGTATCTAGCGCGGCTCTAGAGTCACTGTACAAACCGTAGCTCTCTTCCGTCCTTCTCAAGACTAATTTGGTTGCCTCACATATGGCCAAGAGTTCCGCCTGATAGACTGTAAGCCTTGTTTTAGCCATGTCCAGTGAGAACTTGTGTTATTTGGAAAGAGACCTTGATCTTTTTGATAAGTTCCTTGATATGCTCGGTTGTTGGACACCATGCCTTGAGGATGGGACCGAGTTTGTTCTCCTGGTACATGGCTTCACTCTGGCTTATTCCATCTGTTCTGAGTATGTTTCAGGCATATGATATGGGGAATTCCGTCGCATAAGGTTGACTGCGGGCTTCGGCGGCAGCTTTGGCTTCAATACCTTTTTTTTTTTTTTTTTATCGGTGGTGGAAATGCTCTTACGCATACCCAGCGTCCTATTCGAGGGGGGGGGGGGACGCCGGGTTATGTGGGGCTCGGGCCACTAAGGTGTTTTGTGTGGCCCCCATACCCACTAAAACCACCACCGCTTGTCCCGCCATACGCATACTGGAGACGCCCGGGTTTCAGTCAAGCAACTCTCCGGGCGCCTCCGCGTATAAAACTCCTCCTGGTGGGTGCCCGCGGGGAGCAAAAGCACCCACCTGCCGTCCCATACCAGCCCCTCGCGGGACCGGCACGTAGGGGCCCCCCCGACATTGGGCAGCAATCTGCCCAGCGCAGCGGCGGTGGCGGTGAGCTTCGGGAAAAGCCGTTCGAAGTGTTCCCCGAAGCTCCATCGCCCGTCCAGAGTGAGCCCTAAATACTTAAGGGGTGCCCCGCACAGGCACCCTCTCGCCCCGGACGGGGATGATCGCGCCCCGGGGTGGACCCCTGCGGGGTCCGTGGAAGAGGAGGGCCTCCGTCTTCGTGACGGAGACCCTCAGACCCAGCTGCTCGATCCGGTCCACCACCAGCGACGTGCTAGTGGCGGCCAGACGAGCAGCCTCGTCGTAACTCCTCCCCCGGGCCGAGACGAGGGTGTCGTCCGCGTAACACAGTACCCTCGTCCCGGGGAGGACCGGCTGCCGCAGCAGCCAGTCGTACGCGAGGTTCCACAGCAAGGGGCCCAAGACCGACCCCTGTGGAACCCCGCTCTCCACGCGCCGCCGATGTAATTCGCCGCTGCCATCAACCCAGACGATCGTCCTGTCCTGGAGGTACGCCCCCAACAGCCCGACCATGTAGGGGGGGAGCCGGAAAAACTCCAGCGCCCCCCTGATCGTCGCGAATGGCAGGCTGTTGAAGGCGTTCTCGATATCTAAGGACACCCCCAGGACCACCTCGCCGTCACCGAAGGCCTCCAGACAGAGGCCCTTCAGGTCGAGCAGGGCGTCCAACGTGGATCGCCCTGCCCGAAATCCGTACTGGGCCTCATGGAGGCCCGGTCCCACCTCGGCGAGGTGCCGAACGAGACGGCCGGCCAAGATCTTCTCGAAGACCTTACCCGCCTCGTCCAGAAGGACGAACGGTCTGTACGCGGAAGGGAAGTCGGGGTCACGGTCCCCCTTCCGCAGCAGGCAAAGCCTGCCCGTCTTCCAGCGCTCCGGGAACTGCACGCGCCAAATGCAGGCGTCGTACAGTCCCCGGAGCTCCTCGCGCAGGTGACTGGCGGCCACCCAGAGAGCCCTCGATGGGACCCCCCCGACATTGGGCAGCAATCTGTCCAGCGCAGCGGCGGTGGCGGTGAGCTTCGGGAAAAGCCGTTCGAAGTGTTCCCCGAAGCTCCATCGCCCGTCCAGAGTGAGCCCTAAATACTTAAGGGTGCCCCGCACAGGCACCCTCTCGCCCCGGACGGGGATGATCGCGCCCCGGGGTGGACCCCTGCGGGGTCCGTGGAAGAGGAGGGCCTCCGTCTTCGTGACGGAGACCCTCAGACCCAGCTGCTCGATCCGGTCCACCACCAGCGACGTGCTAGTGGCGGCCAGAAGAGCAGCCTCGTCGTAACTCCTCCCCCGGGCCGAGACGAGGGTGTCGTCCGCGTAACATAGTACCCTCGTCCCGGGGAGGACCGGCTGCCGCAGCAGCCAGTCGTACGCGAGGTTCCACAGCAAGGGGCCCAAGACCGACCCCTGTGGAACCCCGCTCTCCACGCGCCGCCGATGTAATCCGCCGCTGCCATCAACCCAGACGATCGTCCTGTCCTGGAGGTACGCCCCCAACAGCCCGACCATGTAGGGGGGGAGCCGGAAAAACTCCAGCGCCCCCCTGATCGTCGCGAATGGCAGGCTGTTGAAGACGTTCTCGATATCTAAGGACACCCCCAGGACCACCTCGCCGTCACCGAAGGCCTCCAGACAGAGGCCCTTCAGGTCGAGCAGGGCGTCCAAAGTGGATCGCCCTGCCCGAAATCCGTACTGGGCCTCATGGAGGCCCGGTCCCACCTCGGCGAGGTGCCGAACGAGGCGGCCGGCCAAGATCTTCTCGAAGACCTTACCCGCCTCGTCCAGAAGGACGGTCGGTCTGTACGCGGAAGGGGAGTCGGGGTCACGGTCCCCCTTCCGCAGCAGGCAAAGTCTGCCCGTCTTCCAGCGCTCCGGGAACTGCACGCGCCGGATGCAGGCATCGTACAGTCCCCGAAGCTCCTCGCGCAGGTGACTGGCGGCCACCCAGAGAGCCCTCGATGGGACCCCGTCGGGCCCCGGAGCCGTACGTCGACCCCGGAGACGATCCAGAGCCACGTCCAGCTCCTTATCCGTCAGAGGAGGGCCCTCCTCTGTGGCCGCCAAGGGGGCGGTGGGGGGTGTAACCGGGGGCTGGAATGACGCGTCAGCCCCCGGGAACAACCGGTCCACCACCCCTTGGAGGAAGTCCGGGTCCAGGGCCTCCGTTAAGGGGGCGCCTGCGGCACACAGCTTTTTTCGTGCCGTCTTGAACGGGCGCCCCCATGGATCCCTGTCGACCCCTGCCAGTAGTTCCTCCCAGGCAAGGGTCTTCGCCCGGACTATGGCGAGCCGCAGGGTCTTGCGGGCTTCCGCATACTGACCCTGCAGCCGCCCCTCCTCCCCCGTCACCTGCGTGCGCCGACGCCGACAACGCTGCAGTGCCCGGCGACGAGCCTGGGCCGCCGCCCGGAGGCCGGAGAGCTCCTCCGACCACCAGTACAGCTGGCGGCGGTCCGCAGGACGTCGCCGCATCCTAGGCATGGCCGCATCGCACACTTCTGAAGAGCGCTGTGGATGCGACCTTCCAGCTCGTCGACGCCGACGTCGTCTGAGCCTCGGAGCATGTTCCATCTCTGGAGGGCCGATCTCCGTGGAGGGCCCGGGCAGTGGCACGTCTTCCGCCACCCTCTCACCCTCAGCCGAGGATATTGGCTGAGGGCGGGAGGTCGAGGCACTCTTCGGCGCCCGGCGAGGTGCCGGCGCCAGTCGGGGCGCCAAAGGCGCCGCCGGCCGGGTCCCGGCCGAGGTGGCGGGGGGTGGACGGATGGTGGTGGGGGCTGGAAGGAGGCGGCCTTCCAGCTCCGCGAAGCGGCCCTCAATCAACCGCGCCGCGGCACCGAGCATCTGCTCAGACGCCCGCTCCGCGGCCGCGTTGATCAGGGCCGCAAAGTCCGTCGATTCCGGAGGAGGAGGACGAGCCGGGGCCTCCACTGGCACGGGCCCCGCCCCATTGCGCAGTGCCGCCACCTGCTGGCTGAGCTCCTCGTTCGCTTTTTTGAAGGCGAGGAGCTCACGCCTTATATACTCGACCTCTGTCTCCAGGCGACGATTGTCGCTGCGGAGACGGAGGTTCTCCTCCGGCTCGTGTCGCGCCGCCAGGGCTGTCACCGCCTCCTTGATTGAGAGGACAGCTTGGTTGAGCCTCTTCTGGAAGCCGCCGGACAGTGATTTGCTCGTCTTGCAGACGAGCGAAATATCACCGGCGGCTCCCTCCACCTCGCTGACCAACTCAACCGTGGTCATTTCCCTGGCGGCCTTCCGTTTGGCGCATCCGCACCCCCCGTCACCATCCGAAGCGGGCGGCCCCGGCTTCCGGAACCGGTCGGCGTCCACGGTCGCCCGGAAGGCGGCTACCTCCGCAGGCGACCGGGTGCTCGTCCGGTCTCTACTCGTCGACGCGCCGCTCCCCCCGCTCTCCGAGGCAGGCGAAGCTCCCCCAGTTGGGTCCGCGCTACGCGACGGTCCCGCACTCCTCCCCCTGCGGGACGCCGCCCTCAGTGCCGCCGTCGCCGCTAGCCTGGAGGCGCACCGCGTCTTGACTGCCCTCTTCGCAGGCACCGCACTAGCTCCGCCCTTCGCCGGCACAGAGCCTCCGCCCATCTCGGGCCCGACATCTTCACCGCCCTTCTCGGGCACCAAACCATCATTAATTTTTTTATTTTTACCAGAATCCATATTAATCCCACGAGTCACGGGTACTTGAGGTCCACCTTCGACAGAGCCCGTGTTGTCTCCGGTAAGCCTAGGTATCGCGTCCAGGGGGTCGGCCGGTCCCCTGTCGGGTTCCGCAGTAGAGACTGGACTCCCCTCCAGTCATGCACTCCTCACGCTGCGTCGCCGCTTGAGTTGGGGTAGTTTTTTATAGAGGTTGTCCTCCTCGCGCCCCGGGCGGCTAAGCCAAGGGCCTCGGTCCCGTGCGACCGCGAGACATGACCACGACATCACACGGGATTACGACCGACGGTGGCGGCAGGTAATACCCACCGCCTGCCCGGGGCAGGGTAAGTGCACACCGGGCCCGCCGAACCACTACATCGGAGGGGGTAGGAAAGGGGAAGGAAAAGGAGGGAGAAAGGAGAGGGAGGTGGGAGGAAGGAGAGGGGGGTGGGGGGAAGGAGAGGGAGGTGGGAGGAAGGAGAGGGAGGTGGGAGGAAGGAGAGGGAGGTAGGAGTTCCGCCTGCTGTTTTAGTTACGTCTGTTTCTGAGGGAACCAGACCAATAACGGGCGGCCACCGCGAGAAGGAGACAGCTAGACTTGTCCTGGGGATCTCGGCGACCTGCGCTCCTCCCATGACCATTCACCAAACTATGCGCTGGAAAGAAACTCGCATAAACCTACTTTATCTATTTTCAGCCCTTTCTCTTGCTCGAATTCATGCCGCGAGTTCATATGGATAGGACACTCCGTTAGTAAATGAGGAACCGTTTCCTCCGTGGCGTTATCACATATGCACCATGGATTGTCCCGACACTTGAAACGGTTCAAGTATTGGGAGAATCCGCCGTGGCCAGTAAATATCTGGGTTAAGTGACCAGTTGGCCGGATCTTTCTTATCAAGTTATACGCCTCAGTTGCGTCTGGGAAAAACAGTTTCGTGATGGACGCGGTTGTACCCTCGTTATATCGGGTTCTCCATCTCGCAACTGAGGCCTTTCGAAGTAGACACTTAACATACGACACTGGGCACTGGTCATAGTCTGGCTACCTTCTGCTGTTAAGGGCAGCCAGCTTGGCCAGTTCATCCGCACGCTCGTTGCCAGGTATGCCCGCGTGGGCTTTGACCCAGAATAAGGATACATTCTTGCTCTGGTCAGAGGCCCTACGTAAATTTTCTCTAGCCACACCGCAAGAGGATGGAGCGAGCCATAATTTGTAACAGTATCTAGCGCGGCTCTAGAGTCACTGTACAAACCGTAGCTCTCTTCCGTCCTTCTCAAGACTAATTTGGTTGCCTCACATATGGCCAAGAGTTCCGCCTGATAGACTGTAAGCCTTGTTTTAGCCATGTCCAGTGAGAACTTGTGTTATTTGGAAAGAGACCTTGATCTTTTTGATAAGTTCCTTGATATGCTCGGTTGTTGGACACCATGCCTTGAGGATGGGACCGAGTTTGTTCTCCTGGTACATGGCTTCACTCTGGCTTATTCCATCTGTTCTGAGTATGTTTCAGGCATATGATATGGGGAATTCCGTCGCATAAGGTTGACTGCGGGCTTCGGCGGCAGCTTTGGCTTCAATACCTTTTTTTTTTTTTTTTATCGGTGGTGGAAATGCTCTTACGCATACCCAGCGTCCTCGCACCGTGCCCGGCTAGGGGCCCGTCGCTCACGGCGGGAGGAAGCGGACGGCGTGGTCCTGCCGCCGCGCTCTCCCTCCGGCCCGCCGCCGCCTACAAGGTGCGGCGGCGGGGTCGGCCTCCCTAGTGCGCTCGGCGGCCTCCTTATGACGCATCACTGCGCCGCAGAAGGAGCCACCGCCTTCCAAGACCTCTCGCTGCTCAACATGCGATCGATTACAGTCGGCAGCGAGAGGTCACTACCGACTTGCACGACGAGGGAGTGGCGTTGCGGCCCCCATGCCGGGCACTCCGCCAGAGTGTGGTGCGCCGTGTCAGTTGGCGCACCACACTCGACGCATTCCTGCGTCATTTCTCTACGCGCCACCTGGTGCAGGTACTTGCCGAAACATCCATGGCCTGTCAGCACCTACACCAGGTGGAACGTTAAGGCCCACCGTGTCCCGGCCGGCGGCAGGGTTGCCTAAATCCGTCTCCCACCGCCGGATCAGGGCGTCATGGGCAACGCGCCTGATCCGGCGGACCGTGGCCGGGTCCGGCCGACGCTCACCGGCATCCCGCAGGAAGAGGTACACTTCCGCGAGCGACTGCGCCTGTAGATGCCAGGGCGCATCGCCCGCGAGAAGCGTACTCACCGTCCATGACGCCGTGCGGTACGCCCGACAGGCGCGGACCGCCAGGATGCGTTGGGCTCTCCTCAACACGGCCCCATTCCTGGCGGTCTCGCACCTGTCCACCCATACGGGCGCACCGTACAGTGCCATACTCCGCAGGATGCCAGAGTATAGGCGCCGACACACATGACCCGGCCCCCCGACATTGGGCAGCAATCTGTCCAGCGCAGCGGCGGTGGCGGTGAGCTTCGGGAAAAGCCGTTCGAAGTGTTCCCCGAAGCTCCATCGCCCGTCCAGAGTGAGCCCTAAATACTTAAGGGTGCCCCGCACAGGCACCCTCTCGCCCCGGACGGGGATGATCGCGCCCCGGGGTGGACCCCTGCGGGGTCCGTGGAAGAGGAGGGCCTCCGTCTTCGTGACGGAGACCCTCAGACCCAGCTGCTCGATCCGGTCCACCACCAGCGACGTGCTAGTGGCGGCCAGACGAGCAGCCTCGTCGTAACTCCTCCCCCGGGCCGAGACGAGGGTGTCGTCCGCGTAGCATAGCACCCTCGTCCCGGGGAGGACCGGCTGCCGAAGCAGCCAGTCGTACGCGAGGTTCCACAACAAGGGGCCCAAGACCGACCCCTGTGGAACCCCGCTCTCCACGCGCCGCCGATGTACTCCGCCGCTGCCATCAACCCAGACGATCGTCCTGTCCTGGAGGTACGCCCCCAACAGCCCGACCATGTAGGGGGGGAGCCGGAAGAACTCCAGCGCCCCCCTGATCGTCGCGAATGGCAGGCTGTTGAAGGCGTTCTCGATGTCTAAGGACACCCCCAGGACCACCGCGCCGTCACCGAAGGCCTCCAGACAGAGGCCCTTCAGGTCGAGCAGGGCGTCCAACGTGGATCGCCCTGCCCGAAATCCGTACTGGGCCTCATGGAGGCCCGGCCCCACCTCGGCGAGGTGCCGAACGAGACGGCCGGCCAGGATCTTCTCGAAGACCTTACCCGTCTCGTCCAGAAGGACGATCGGTCTGTACGCGGAAGGGGAGTCGGGGTTACGGTCCCCCTTCCGCAGCAGGCAGAGCCTGCCCGTCTTCCAGCGCTCCGGGAACTGCACGCGCCGAATGCAGGCGTCGTACAGTCCCCGGAGCTCCTCACGCAGGTGACTGGCGGCCACCCAGAGAGCCCTCGATGGGACCCCGTCGGGCCCCGGAGCCGCACGCCGACCCCGGAGACGATCTTGGGCCACGTCCAGCTCCCTGTCCGTCAGGGGAGGGCCCTCCTCTGTGGCCGCCGCAGGGGCGGTGGTGGACATATCCGGGGGCTGGAATGACGCATCAGCCCCCGGGAACAACCGGTCCACCACCCCTTGGAGGAAGTCCGGGTCCAGGGCCTCCGTTAAGGGGGCGCCGGCGGCACAGAGCTTTTTCCGTGCCGCCTTGAACGGGCGCCCCCATGGATCCCTGTCGACCCCTGCCAACAACTCCTCCCAGGCAAGGGTCTTCGCCCGGACTATGGAGAGCCGCAGGGTCTTGCGGGCTTCCGCATACTGACCCTGCAGCCGCTCCTCCTCCCCCGTCACCTGCGTGCGCCGACGCCGACAACGCTGCAGTGCCCGGCGACGAGCCTGGGCCGCCGCCCGGAGGCCGGAGAGCTCCTCCGACCACCAGTACAACTGGCGGCGGCCCATAGGACGTCGCCGCATCCTGGGCATGGCCGCATCGCACACCTCCTGAAGAGCGCTGTGGATGCGACCCTCCAGCTCGTCGACGCCGACGTCGTCTGAGCCTCGGGGCATGTTCCATTTCTGGAACAGCGCCGCCTCCTCGGCGAGCTCCTTGTCGAACTTGCCGAGGACCCAACGAGGGAAGTGGAACCCGGGGCGCGATGATATTGTGCCGCGCCCCTGAGGAGAGGAGACCTCGAACCTGATGTATCGGTGATCCGATAAGGTCTCCACCTCCTCTTCCACCCGCCAATTTGCCACACGTCGCGCAAGCGCCGGTGAGGCAAAGGAGAGGTCCACGATGGACCCGCCCGACCCTCGCACGCACGTGAGCGCGTTTCCCTCGTTGAGGAGGCTCAGACCGGAGAGCAGTGCCCATGTTTCTACTGCTCTCCCTCTCGCGTCGGTGGCGGTGCCGCCCCAAGAGCGAGACTTGGCGTTAAAGTCGCCGAGGACCAAGATTTCCCTCGGCGACAGCCTGCCCGCGGCGGCCCTGACAGAGTCGAGAAACGCCTCGAACTCTGCCAGGGATCGGTTGGGGGAGAAGTACACTCCGATGACCGCGTACCTCCCCCAACCTGCCGCCGCGTAGCCGTGCCCCCTCTCTAGTGACTTGAAGAGGGGGCAGGCGCCCGCTCTCGCCAGCACCGCCACCGTGCCGTCCAGATCCCCAACCCAGGATGATTGGGCGGGGATCCAGTACGGCTCCGATGCCACGCCAATGTGGCATCCCCACTCCGCCAGCGACTGCAGGAACAAGTCCTGAGCGTTGGCGGAGTGGTTAAGATTCGCCTGCAGGAGTGAGATATGGGCCATCACTTAGTTGATGGCCACACTCTCGCCTCCTGCAGGCGCACTCCTCTGTTCCACGACGCGGGAAGGTGTCCCGGCCGCAGCCTTTCCTTTGACCATGGGGGGGAAGCAAGCTCTCCCCCCCATCAAGTGGTTGGACTTCCGGCCAGAGTCGGCGCAGACGGAGCATCGGAACTCCGACTGGCACTCGCCGACCCTGTGACCCACCTTCCCGCATCTAAAACAGAGATCCCTCCGCGATTTTGGGGGATGGGCATGTAGCAGAGGTGTGCCCGATCGCCATGCAATTGAAGCAGCGCAATGGGCGCTGCTCCAGGGCCACGATCTTGGCCGAGGTCCACCCGACCAAGACGCGGCCCTTTTCCGCCAGCTGCTTCGCGGCGACGACCGGGCACGTGATGATGGTGGTGCCCATCCCCCCAGGCCCGTCCCTTACGGGCAGGGCCTTCACCTGCCCGGCTGGGCAGCCCGTTGCCGCGGCAACCGCAGCCACGACCGTCTCTTTGGTGGCCGAGTCGTCCAGCTCGGTCACCCGCAGATCTGCGGTTTTGACCGGCCGGACGACGTCGGCCACCCCAGCTAGCGAAGCTTTCATTTTCTCCGCTAGCTGGTCCGCCACATCGTGGCTGTGGCTGGCCCCCAGCTCAAAGAGTCGGGCCCCCGCCATGGTGGGCCGCACCCGCACTTGGCCCACGAGGCCCAAGTCCTCGAGGGCGGACGTCTTAACCAGGGAGCTCATGACCTCCCGGTAAGACGTCCCCTCGGCCACCGCCTCGGGCCGCAGCTTTATTAAAACTGCGGCCGTCTTGGGCGGCGCAAGCTTGGGCCCCTTCTTGGCGGGGGCCGCCTTCTTTGCCGGCGCAGCTGGTGTTGGCGCTGCGGCGGCGCGGGCCTTCCTCGCTGCCTTGGCCCGCGCCTTCCGGCCAACCACCTTCGCCCACGAGCCCTCCTCCGTGGAGGGCCCGGGCAGTGGCACGTCTTCCGCCACCCTCTCACCCTCAGCCGAGGATGTTGGCTGAGGGCGGGAGGTCGAGGCACTCTTCGGCGCCCGGCGAGGTGCTGGCGCCAGTCGGGGCGTCAAAGGCGCCGCCGGCCGGGTCCCGGCCGAGGTGGCGGGGGGTGGACGGATGGTGGTGGGGGCTGGAAGGAGGCGGCCTTCCAGCTCCGCGAAGCGGCCCTCAATCAACCGCGCCGCGGCACCGAGCATCTGCTCAGACGCCCGCTCCGCGGCCGCGTTGATCAGGGCCGCCAAGTCCGTCGATTCCGGAGGAGGAGGACGAGCCGGGGCCTCCACTGGCACGGGCCCCGCCCCATTGCGCAGTGCCGCCACCTGCTGGCTGAGCTCCTTGTTCGCTTTTTTAAAGGCGAGGAGCTCACGCCTTATATACTCGACCTCTGTCTCCAGGCGACGATTGTCGCTGCGGAGACGGAGGTTCTCCTCCGGCTCGTGTCGCGCCGCCAGGGCTGTCACCGCCTCCTTGATTGAGAGGACAGCTTGGTTGAGCCTCTTCTGGAAGCCGCCGGACAGTGATTTGCTCGTCTTGCAGACGAGCGAAATATCACCGGCGGCTCCCTCCACCTCGCTGACCAACTCAACCGTGGTCATTTCCCTGGCGGCCTTCCGTTTGGCGCATCCGCCATGGTCGACCGTCGTCGCCGCGATGGTCTGCCAGTTTTGGATCCTTGCCGAAAGTTGTTTGCATTGACACTGGACATTTCGGGTCCTCAGGAAAGTTCCTCAGGAAACGGTATGACGCTGGATAAGAGACTGCGCGGTCGCGACCTCCCATGAATTTATTATAATTGACATTTGGCTTATTTACATAAGTTACCTCCACATACTCTTCTGTTGATAGACTGTGTTCCTGAAATATCCCACGAAGTAATTGTGGCGACGACCCTTTTATCTTTCCATGCTAATAATATTAAATTACTTAATCTGCATGCAAATGCTGTGTTTTTGATGGATTCAAGTATAAATTTGCGGTTGATTTGAATAGTGCCTGTCAAACGAACATTCAGTTTCTTTCTTTTTTTCCATGTTTAGTGCCGCGCGATTTGATACGCAGCTACATTTAGTTTGCTTAGACTTGATAAAGTTTGGATTTCAGTTTTAAAAACTCTTCTGCGAGTAGCAAGCTCGTATAGTATTATCTATTGGTGTAAAAATGATATCATTTACATCCTGGGTTATTGTCTTATATTTTTTGACAAAGATGTAACAATCAGGTCTCACTAAATCTTCCGATGTCAAGCTTCCGTAGTACGACAAAATTGAATAAACATAGCCGGTGTTAGCATCCGCCGTTACATAAATTCTTACCCCTCATTTCGAACGCTCCTTGGGGTTGTAAGTTAATAAAACTAATTTTACCCTTAAATCCAACAACAGATTCGTCTACCGATATCTCTTTTGATGGAACAAAATGTTCTCTGAATTGTTTGTCCAAAAAATCTAAATAATGCCTGGCTTTGAGTTTGAGCTCCCAGAGTTTGGTCATTTGAATCGTTTTCATGCAAGTGAAGCATTCAAAAAAATTGTTCTCTTCTAAATATGCCACTAAAAAAAAGGTATTTTGTCGTTAAAAAGTAGTGACCAATACTTTTGGATATTAGATTCGGTTATTGTACCCATATTTAGGACAAGTCCGATAAATGCGGTAAACTCTTTTGTTGTATTATCTACCCACGTGTGCCATGTAGAACGTTTTGACATGTTAAGACATGTTTATTAAAACTCAATTTTACGGATTTTATCGCGTTTGTTTGTTTTATTTATTTAATCCGGACGTTTCGACCGCTTTGCAGCAGCTTTGGTCACGGGAGGACTGTGATAACAGATGTCCTGATGTCACGTGGTACCTATTAATGTTTAATTATTATTTGTGGTCCGATCTGCGCAGAATGAGTTCACTGTGTCTTGAAGTCTTCTAGTGGTTTGCTTGGGATTTGGTTTAATTTAATTTTATTTATTTAATTAGGATCTCCAACAGTACACACATAATAACATTGGTACAGAAAAATTTACACACAGCTTAATATCCGATGTGTGTACCAGTTAATGGAGTACACAACGTTCACAATGCACGCATTATTATTAAATTATAAACTAAATTAAAAATTAAAAAGTTCTTAAAGATTAAAAAGAAAAACTTAAGAAAAATAGGTAAACAATTAAAAGAAAAAGAAAAATATAACAAAGAAACAATTTTGTAAATACATTTAAGTAGTAATGAGTACATTATTATAATGCAAAATGCTTGGTTTACATTTTAAATGGCTTTATTCGAGATACTTTAAAATTTTGTTAATATTAACAATGGGATTACCCAACCATCTTCTCTATTAAAATTAGGATCTTTTTTAATTTCAATAGCCTCGCGAATCATCCTTGGCAGGAATCAATAAGTGAACTATTGTTCCCATGTTGAATAAAAATTTTGACTTTGACTTTGACTTTGAATCGGTTGGCGAGGATTTGACGTTTATCAAATCTGATGTAATGGTTGGAATGATCTATAACTTGGTCACAGATTGCAGACTTCTTAGTGCTCTGATGTTTCAAGTCAGCTATATGTTCCTCCACGCGGGTCTTCCACTGATCTCTTTGTTTGACCTATATAATAGAGACCACATTCACAATCCAACTTGTATACTCCTGCATCTTGTAGAGGGATATTACACTTGACAGATGGTAGGAATTGACTTATCTTTTTGGGCGGCTTGAAAAAAGTTTTAATTGAAGCTCGCTTCAAAATATAGCCAATCTTGTCTGTGACTCCTCTGACATATGGTAACACGGCAGTTACACGTTTGACTGTGGCCGGTTTCACTCGGTGCCTGCGACGTTGACACGCACGCTAAGCTTGTTGCCCTGCAGCACCTGCTTGACATGACATAAAAATGATGGTAGGGACACCACGAAAAAATTAAAAGGTCAAATTTCCAACCGTTTCTTCTTTAGTGTGATGCTTTGTTCGTGACGCGGTCCCGCCTCCAGGCCCACGTGAAGAGGGTCCACTTGGGTTTGAAATACAACAAGAACGTGGTCTGCGAGATGTGCGGTAAAAAGTGCACGGTGAGTTTGACGCTAAGCTAATTTGAAAACAAAAAAACCGTGGCTGATATATTTTACTACTACTCTTCTTTCTTTATCTCTCTCTCTTTATTCCTTTCTTTCTCTTTATTTCTGTCTTTCTTTTCTGCCACGCTAGCTATAAAGCACGTCTGCAATGGTGTTCTTTATAAGTTTTTACTGTCACCTTAGCAACCTGTTCTAATAGCTGACATTGTACCATGGTGTTAGTAATAAGATTACGTGAGCTTTTTATATGGGGTTTGTTGGTTGCGTTTTAGAACCTATCAGGTTAGCTACCACCTTCATATTGTAAATCTGTTTTAATAGCAATATCGCTGTGTTCCAACTGTCTATATATGAGAGCCGGTGTATTTTGTCCGAGCTCGCCTCTCGCTATCTGATATAGAAAAAAGAATAATGCTTGACCGTGATCCCACCTGATGTTAAGCGGTGATAAAGCGCATTAACCTTGTAACAGCCTATTCTATTTTGAAGACACCCACGTTGAAATTGGACGGGAACACCGACGTTGGCAAATTGTTCCATTCCATTGCTGTTCTTATTAAATTGATTCCGAATGGTCTTCCACGTAGAATCAAAATGAATGGAAGCTTTGTGGGGCTCGTTATCCGAATCTATAATAAGGTTCTAAAAACTGTTTTAGATTTGCCATTTCATAGATTTAAAAATAAAATTAAAAATGTTTTGATAAGTGAATCATATTATGGTGATAACGATTATTTAAATGATAAAGATGTGTGGAAATAAATGGCACTGTTTCTCAAGCAGTGTTTGTCAGTACGTGTGACAAAAAAATTGTGTACATATAAAGCCCGCTGAGTTTCTTGCCCATTCTTCTCAGGTCCGTGGCATTTGTTTTGCGAACGGCTGGTAGTTTTTGACGTTCAATAAGTGAACTATTGTTCTTTTTTTTTTTTATTATGCTACTATGAGACGAGCAAGACTTTCACCAGATGGTAAGTGATACGCTTGTATAACAACGCGGTGTTAGTTAAGATGGTACACACTGCACCACATTGCGCTCGTCGCCTTGAGACATAAGGTGTTGTCTCATTCCCATAAGTACTTACACTAGCTATAGCGCCCTTCAAACTACAACACAGTAATGTTTGCACACTAATATTTGTCGGTTGCAATAGGAGCTGCGGTGGTACCCAGACGGTCTCCGGCAACAGAGACCTGTTCCCGCGTTGAATCAAAATTCTAACTTTGACTTTGATATTGTCATGGCGCAGTCGGCGGCTGCGCTGCGCTGCCACCAGCGGCGTCACACCGGCGAGCGGCCGTACGGCTGCGCGCAGTGCCCGGCGCGGTTCGCGGAGCGCGGCCGGCTGCGCGTGCACGCGCGCACGCACTCGGGCGAGCGTCCGTACGCCTGCCACGCGTGCCACAAGCGCTTCAGCCAGAAACCTGCCCTCAACAGGCATTACAGGGTAAGTGATCCCGGGCGGCACATTCCATCATCGCACCTCTCGCCATCGGCAGGGAATACATCCTCACACCCTCGAACCGCAATGGTCGCGTACAGTCCGGTTCCAAAGGTGCTTTCTCCCGAGAACACTGAGGTTGTGGAATGACTTGCCTGCCGAGGCTTTCCCTAGGAGCTACAATATGAAGTTATTCAAAAAGGGCGTGAAAAGGTTCCTACAGGGTCGGCAACACGCTGGTGATACCTCTGGTGCTACTAGCGGTCATAGGCTGCGGTCACCGCTTAACACCAGGCGGGCCGCAAGCCTGTTTGTCGCCTAAATCACTAAATACTGTAGTACTAATGTTAGATATTGAGAAAAATAATTGTGATTACCAACATTTTGTTAGTGAAAAAGGGAGGGTATGGCATAACATCCTTTGACTATAAAATTATCGATTACGATTCGTGCTGATATGATCGCGGGTTCGTTCCCCTCGTGGGCAACCAATTTATGTATCGGCGTACATAATGTGGCTTTATGTTTTAATAAAACCCAATTTCAGTTTTACTTTTTATGAACTGTTTATTCACTTATTTTATCGAATCATGTTATAATGTGTCAAATTTAAATTATCTTCTAAAATCATTTAACGGTAACAATGAAGTAACCTCCTTTGTCTTAATAATACTCCATGATCGGTCGCTCTTATAGGCCGAAACACAGATGACTATAAGTCCCGAGACATTCGTGTTTGGGCAGTGTGCGATGTGTGAGCTCTGGAATGGTGACGTGCGAATGTGAGAGGTATGGCAGATTTAAATGGATAAATTTCTAATCTCTCTCTCTGTAGTCGTTCCCTCATATTTGAGGATCGTGGTCAGCATCAGGGTTGCCGTCTGGAGCGGACGATCTGCCTCCACCGGTTCCTGTCCAGCGCATCTCTCACCACCGTGTAAAATTTAGAGGACGACGAGTCCTTTACTTGATCCGTCCATCTTGTTGGTGAACGACCGCGCGATCTTTTGCCTTCGGTGTTACCAACCACAATCAGTTTCTCCAAACTGTCGCCGCCTCTGCGTATTGTGTGGCGGAAATACGAAAGAATGCGTTGTTGCCATATGGTGGACAAACGAGTCTTAACACGTAGTTGAGTCAGGATTGATGCATTAGTGCGTTTCATAGTCCAAGGTATCCTTAGCATACGTCTCCAGCACCACATCTCGAATGCATCAATCCTTTGTCTCTTTCTTTTTTGTCTCTTTGTCAATTTCTAATACTAAACATTAAATCAGAGATTACTAAAAGATAGTAAATGAGTGCGAAAAGGCTTAGTTCTCGGCAAATTATACTGGTTTTCATACCCGCCCAGTAGTCCTCATCTTACTTATGTTAGTGTGTTATGAAGTAGAAATTTATTCAAAGGGTAGAAGAAAACAATATACGGAATATCAATAGATAAAACAACTGTTGCTAAGTAGTTGTGTGTGAAATCTGTAATTCAATAGCATACTATCAAATTCGAAGGATGGTTAAAATGTAAGACGTGCCTAACAATGCAGCGTTTATATAAGTCTCGTTACCAAAGTAATTGCAACCGGAATTTGGAGCTCTGATGATTCTGTTCGTTCTATGGCATCAGATATGTACATTATGATTTTGTGCAGGTGCACTCCGGTGCGAAGCCGTACGCCTGCTCGCAGTGCACCAAGTGCTTCAGCCAGTCCAACTCGCTGAAGCTGCACGCGCGCACCGTGCACCAGAAGCTGCCGCACGCCAGGAGGCGCGACAAGGCCGGCCCCCTGCCCGACACCGGGCAAGGTTAAATATACATTTCACACCTCCGCAGTGGTGTTTTTTTAACCCCCAACGCGAAGAGGGTGTGCTGATGAAGATGGAAAATAAAATTGTAATACTCGTGCCACTGAGAATGGTGTACATGTGAAATATGCCACTTAAAGTTTGGTGCTATTACGCAGAAAAATTAAACGTATCCCTTGTATTGTGGTGGTCAAGAAGCATAATGTTTTATACTTGAAGTGACATGCCACTAGAATGATTGAATTGGTCATTCCGTCTGTTAGTGTTTTCACGAAAAATGTTTTGTAATATATAGGATTTTATATCGAAGTTTATAAAGTGTAAGTGTAATCTCTGTGCACCGGAACAAGTTCATAATAAGTTGTAGTGATGATATGGGTCCTTTATTTGAATTGTGGAGAATTTGATGTGGGTCGTTAAGTTGTTTATAAGGTGTTGTGGTGACATGGGTCCTTTATTTGAAATATGGTGAAAATTATAATACGTCGTTAAGTTGCCTATAAGGGGAAGTGATGATATGGGTCCTTTATTTGAATTGTGGATAATATGTGGGTCGTTAAGTTGTCTATAAGGGGAAGTGAAGATATGGGTCCTTTATTTGAATGTGGAGAATATGATGTGGTCGTTAAGTTGTCTATAAGGGGTAGTGATGATATGGGTCCATTATTTGAATTGTGGAGAATATGATGTGGGTCGTTAAGTTGTCTATAAGGGGAAGTGATGATATGGGTCCTTTATTTGAATTGTTGAGAATTTGATGTGGGTCGTTAAGTTGTCTATAAGGGGAAGTGATGATATGGGTCCTTTATTTGAATTGTGGAGAATTTGATGTGGGTCGTTAAGTTGTTTATAAGGGGAAGTGATGATATGGGTCCTTTATTTGAATTGTGGAGAATTTGATGTGGGTCGTTAAGTTGTCTATAAGGGGTAGTGATGATATGGGTCCATTATTTGAATTGTGGATAATATGTGGGTCGTTAAGTTGTCTATAAGGGGTAGTGATGATATGGGTCCATTATTTGAATTGTGGAGAATATGATGTGGGTCGTTAAGTTGTCTATAAGGGGAAGTGATGATATGGGTCCATTATTTGAATGTGGAGAATATGATGTGGGTCGTTAAGTTGTCTATAGGGGAAGTGATGATATGGGTCCTTTATTTGAATTGTGGAGAATTGATGTGGGTCGTTAAGGTTGTCTATAAGGGGAAGTGATGATATGGGTCCATTATTTGAATGTGGAGAATTTGATGTGGGTCGTAAGTTGTCTATAAGGGGAAGTGATGATATGGGTCCTTTATTTGAATTGTGGAGAATTTGATGTGGGTCGTTAAGTTGTCTATAAGGGGTAGTGATGATATGGGTCCATTATTTGAATTGTGGATAATATGTGGGTCGTTAAGTTGTCTATAAGGGGTAGTGATGATATGGGTCCATTATTTGAATTGTGGAGAATATGATGTGGGTCGTTAAGTTGTCTATAAGGGGAAGTGATGATATGGGTCCATTATTTGAATTGTGGAGAATATGATGTGGGTCGTTAAGTTGTCTATAAGGGGAAGTGAAGATATGGGTCCTTTATTTGAAATATGGTGAAAATTATAATACGTCGTTAAGTTGCCTATAAGGGGAAGTGATGATATGGGTCCTTTATTTGAATTGTGGATAATATGTGGGTCGTTAAGTTGTCTATAAGGGGTAGTGATGATATGGGTCCATTATTTGAATTGTGGAGAATATGATGTGGGTCGTTAAGTTGTCTATAAGGGGAAGTGATGATATGGGTCCTTTATTTGAATTGTGGAGAATTTGATGTGGGTCGTTAAGTTGTCTATAAGGGGAAGTGATGATATGGGTCCTTTATTTGAATTGTGGAGAATTTGATGTGGGTCGTTAAGTTGTTTATAAGGGGAAGTGATGATATGGGTCCTTTATTTGAATTGTGGAGAATTTGATGTGGGTCGTTAAGTTGTCTATAAGGGGTAGTGATGATATGGGTCCATTATTTGAATTGTGGATAATATGTGGGTCGTTAGTTGTCTATAAGGGGTAGTGATGATAGGGGTCCTTTATTTGAATTGTGGAGAATTTGATGTGGGTCGTAAGTTGTCTATAAGGGGAAGTGATGATATGGGTCCTTATTTGAATTGTTGAGAATTTGATGTGGGTCGTTAAGTTGTCTATAAGGGGAAGTGATGATATGGGTCCTTTATTTGAATTGTGGAGAATATGATGTGGGTCGTTAAGTTGTCTATAAGGGGAAGTGATGATATGGGTCCTTTATTTGAATTGTGGAGAATTTGATGTGGGTCGTTAAGTTGTCTATAAGGGGAAGTGATGATATGGGTCCATTATTTGAATTGTGGATAATATGTGGGTCGTTAAGTTGTCTATAAGGGGAAGTGATGATATGGTCCTTTATTTTGAATGTGGAGAATATGATGTGGGTCGTAAGTTGTCTATAAGGGGAATGATGATATGGGTCCATTATTTGAATTGTGGAGAATTTGATGTGGTCGTTAAGTTGTCTATAAGGGGAAGTGATGATATGGGTCCTTTATTTGAATTGTGGAGAATATGATGTAGGTCGGTAAGTTGTCTATAAGGGGTTGTGGTGATATGGATCCTTTGTTTGAAATATGGTGAAAATTATAATATGAGTCGTTAAGTTGCCTATAAGGGGAAGTGGTGATATGGGTCCTTTCTTTGAATTGTGGAGAATATGATGAGCGTCGTTAAGTTGTCTATAAGGGCTAGTGATGATATGGGTCCTTTATTTGAAATATGGTGAAAATTATAATATGAGTCGTTAAGTTGCCTATAAGGGGTTGTGGTGATATGGGTCCTTTGTTTGAATTGTGGAGAATATGATGTGGGTCGTTAAGTTGTCTATAAGGGGTTGTGGTGAAATGGGTCCTTTATTTGAAATATGGTGAAAATTAAAATATGAGTCGTTAAGTTGGCTATAAGGGGAAGTGATGATATGGATGCATTATTTGAATTGTGGAGAATATGATGTGGGTCGTTAAGTTGTAATGATGATATTTATTATTATTTAAAGCTTTATTTGCACACTTAAAAAAAATTGTACAAAAAGGCGGACTTAATGCCATAAGGCATTCTCTACCAGTCTACCATAGAGTTGAGCAAAGAAATATATTAAGGGTGCGGTATCGTAATAGTAAATAAAATATTATTACATATAATAAGATATACATTATAAAAAAATACATACAAATATAATTACATATAATTCAAGAAAAGTCTTATCGATCGTGGAGTGAAGGAATTGTATAGGAAGTTGGTTTGGCAGAGGGGAATGTGGAGATCGGAACTAGCAGTGGACCGAAGACAGCGTTCGTGGGAAAGAGCCTGAAATTCGAACTTGCGATTTAAATATTCAGTAAATGGATCGTATAGAATTAAAAGTAAAGTAGAGAGTCTGCCTGCAGCCGTCGTCTAAGGTAAGACGAGAACCAATCCCGAGTCAAAGAAGATAGTCCGCAGTATTTTAGCACGGCAAGGAGGATGTCATGATCTACAGCATTGAAGGCATTAGAAAAATCGATTAAAACTAGTATTGTTGCGCATGAGTCCTCCATACTGGCACGAACGTCTTCTAGCCGTACGTAGCCGACGTAGCAGTACTATGTCCTGGTCTGAATCCAGACTGATATGTGCTAAAGAGGTTATTATTAAAACGTGACCGTACAATTGTTTTTGAACAGTAGCTTCTAATACCTTGGAAAGGAAAGGGAGAATTGAAATCGGACGGTAATCGGAGACAGAAGTGGGATTGTTTTTTTAGGAAGAGGGAGAACAAGAACTCTACGCCAAAGGCTGGGGAAAACTCATGTAGTTAAAGAATAATTTAGTATATGAGTTATAACTGGTGCGATAAAATCAATGAGAAGGGTTATCACATATCGGCTGACATCGTCAGCCCCAATCGATGTTGACTTAATGGAATTAATAGTATTTTTTACATCGTCTTCGGTGACGGCAGAAAAGTTAAAGATGCTGTTATGAGAACGTTTTTGAGAAAGTATAGAAGAAATTGTGTCAAGCTTAGAGGAAGTTTCCATTTGACTAATAGAGGAAAAGTGAGTGTTAAATTGGTTGACAGAGGTTGTATTATCACAAGAGTTACAATTAGATCTTATAAAACCGATGGATTGTAGAAATATCCAGGTATCTTGATATGGGTCCTTTATTTGAATTGTGGAGAATATGATGTGGGTCGTTAAGTTGTCTATAAGGGGTTGTGGTGATATGAGTCCTTTATTTGAATTGTGGCGAATATGATGTGGGTCGTTAAGTTGTCTATAAGGGGTTGTGGTGATATGAGTCCTTTTTTTGAATTGTGGCGAATATGATGTGGGTCGTTAAGTTGTCTATAAGGGGTTGTGGTGAAATGGGTCCTTTATTTGAAATATGGTGAAAATTAAAATATGAGTCGTTAAGTTGTCTATAAGGGGTTGTGGTGATATGGGTGGGTCCTTTGTTTGAATTGTGGAGAATATGATGTGGGTCGTTAAGTTGTCTATAAGGGGTTGTGGTGAAATGGGTCCTTTATTTGAAATATGGTGAAAATTAAAATATGAGACGTCAAGTTGTCTATAAGGGGTTTGGTGATATGGGTCCTTTGTTTGAATTATGGCGAATATGATGTGGGGCGTTATGTTGTCTATAAGGGGTTGTGGTGAAATGGGTCCTTTATTTGAAATATGGTGAAAATTAAAATATGAGTCGTTAAGTTGTCTATAAGGAGTTGTGGTGAAATGGGTGGGTCCTTTGTTTGAATTGTGGAGAATATGATGTGGGTCGTTAAGTTGTCTATAAGGGGTTGTGGTGAAATGGGTCCTTTATTTGAAATATGGTGAAAATTAAAATATGAGTCGACAAGTTGTCTATAAGGGGTGGTGGTGATATGGGTCCTTTGTTTGAATTGTGGAGAATATGATGTGGGTCGTTAAGTTGTCTATAAGGGGTTGTGGTGAAATGGGTCCTTTATTTGAAATATGGTGAAAATTAAAATATGAGACGTCAAGTTGTCTATAAGGGGTTGTGGTGAAATGGGTCCTTTATTTGAAATATGGTGAAAATTAAAATATGAGTCGTCAAGTTGTCTATAAGGGGTTGTGGTGAAATGGGTCCTTTATTTGAAATATGGTGAAAATTATAATATGAGTCGTTAAGTTGCCTATAAGGGGAAGTGGTGATATGGGTCCTTTATTTGAATTGTGGAGAATATGATGAGAGTCGTTAAGTTGTCTATAAGGGCTAGTGATGATATGGGTCCTTTATTTGAAATATGGTGAAAATTATAATATGAGTCGTTAATTGGCTATAAGGGGTTGTGGTGATATGGGTCCTTTGTTTGAATTGGGGAGAATATGATGTGGGTCGTTAAGTTGTCTATAAAGGGTTGTGGTGAAATGGGTCCTTTATTTGAAATATGGTGAAAATTATAATATGAGTCGTTAAGTTGTCTATAAGGAGTTGTGGTGATATGAGTCCTTTATTTGAAATATGGTGAAAATTAAAATATGAGTCGTTAAGTTGTCTATAAGGGGTTGTGGTGATATGGGTCCTTTGTTTGAAATATGGTGAAAATTATAATGAGTCGTTAAGTTGTCTATAAGGAGTTGTGGTGATATGGGTCCTTTATTTGAAATATGGTGAAAATTAAAATATGAGTCGCCAAGTTGTCTATAAGGGGTTTGGTGATATGGGTGGGTCCTTTGTTTGAATTGTAGCGAATATGATAGTGTTGGTCGTTGATTTGATTATAAGATAATCCCTCGTGAACGGACTGGCGCGTACATTGTTTTCGTTGCGCTCCTCGTGCAAAAATCTAAAATAGTGGCAAAAGTGATCCAATTTTTTAAGTGCTATTTATCAAAAGTTGCGTCTTTTTTGGCTAAATACAAAAGTGAAAAGAGTAGTGAAATTGGTTTGTTGGTTGAAGAGTTATAGAATAATACGTAATACTAACCTCAAAAGTTTAAGTATTTTTAACACTTAAGTGAAACGCTGTATCAAAGCGATCTGTGACATAGTGATTTTTCATGGTATTCCGATGCGCTTTTGTTATACGAGGGTGGATTGAAAAGTACTCGGCCTAACCAAGAAAATAAACACATACTAAATCAGTTATATTTTTCTACATAATCACCATCAAGTTCAATACACTTTTGCCACCTCCCCTTCCAAGCATTTAGACCGTTGAAAAAAAATGATTCTTCCTTAGAGTCAAAATATGCGTCTACAGCTGCTTTGACCTCGTCGTTTGTCGAAAATCTTTGACCTCCCAAGTGCTTTTTTAGGTTAGGGAACAGAAAGAAGTCTGATGGTGCCAGATCAGGTGAATACGACGGATGCGGTAACATTTCAAAGCCACAGTTGTGAATTTCAGCCATTGACTGTGCTGACGTGTGAACACGGGCGTTATCTTGATGAAACAGGACTTTTCTTCTGAGCATTCCTCGACGTTTTTCTTTTATTTCCTCTCGTAAACGACGTAGTAAGGTGCAGTAGTAATCAGAGTTTATAGTCTGACCCCTTTCAAGATAATCAATCATGTTCACACCTTTCGAGTCCCAGAATACTGAAGCCATCACCTTATTTGCCGACAAAATCGACTTAGCCTTTTAGGGGGTGGTGAACCAGGTCTTCTCCACTGTTTTGATTGTTGTTTAATTCCGGTGTACAGTAATGAACCCATGTTTCGTCCATAGTAACAAAACGATTCAAAAAATCATCTGCATCGGCTTCAAATAACTCCAAACAGTCGCGTGAAATAGTCAATCGCGTCCTTTTTTGTTCAACTGAAAGCAGTCGCGGAACCCACCTCGCAGACACCTTGTGGAAACCCAACTCGTTGACAATGATGTTTTGAGTTCGTTCATAAGAGATGCCTATAATCTCGGCTATCTCTCTAATTTTTAATCTGCGGTCTCCCATTATTAAATCAAGTACTTTTTAATATTTTCGTCAGTAGTTGACGTCGAAGGCCTTCCAGAGCGGGGTTCATCTTTCACACTCTCTCTACCACGCTTAAATTCTGCTATCCATTTTTTGACGGATGAATATGACAGAGCACAATCGCCTAATGTACTGACCATGTCATCATAGATGGCTTTTGATGATAGCCCCTTCTTATGGAGGTACTTAATGACGGCACGCTGCTCGATTTGCTCCATTCGCGGAAATTATGTCCGATTACTTTGTTAATAAATTTATAAAATCACAACTAATTATCGCACACGTTTCGAACTTCACACAATGAACTAGTCTGAACTGAACTAAATAATGTGGGTAGATTTGATTTTTAGAATTGAATGGATCTGTGTTAGGCCGAGTACTTTTCAATCCACCCTCGTATCTATTGAACAGGAAAAATTGGGATCTTTCCTGTAAGAATTTTCTGAAATATGATAATGTTGATATTTATTATTATATCGGTCTCTTCTTATGACAGTGAAGTACTATATTAATATAAGTATATTATGACAATTTACTATATATACAAATCAAAAACTTATAATTAAAAAAGATGTACACTAAAAATACAAAAAAATTCCCTGGTCGTCCTCATCTGGCAGAGTACCGAGCAAACTAATGGCATTGCCCCGCTGGATGGCGAGGCTTATTCTTTGTGCCATTTAGTTGCCGGCCCGGGGGTCTCGGGTGGCTTCTGTCAGTTTTTTTGAAAAATCGCTAAAAAGCTTATGCGCACCCGAACCCCATGTTCCTAGGGTTTCTACCCCAAACGGTTCAAATACGTAGTCTCCAACAAGGTTCTCATACTTGCGCCGCTTGAGGTTTTCCGCGGTGTTTGCAGCTGCGCCGGCAATGCTAGAAGTGCCCTGGACGTGGGACGGAGCAAGTGTATCGACACAGGTAGCATCCCATACAAGAGCCCGTCCCATTCTCCAAGGCACCAGAGTCATTCCATCCGGTCTCTTGCCATCGTCGCGCGTCAGCCCCGATGGCTCCAGTATAGCTGGCACTCCGGCGGTGACGAGAGCCCGACGAATGAGCTCGTTTAAATTATAATGCCGCGAAATGCGGCCGGCGCTACGAGCGCAAGACAGCCCATGGTATCCGAGGCTGTCTACCTTATCGCCGCAAACACACCGATGAGGGACGACGAGGGGGATACCAAGACGCAGGGAAGTGGCTAATCTTAAAGTATTGCGGTCCAGCAAAGTGCCAGTATTCGGCGACGGCAGTGCCTGCAACCAAAGGCCAGATTCCCACTTCCCCACAGCTAAGAGACGAGCGCGCTCTGCAGGACTAGAAGACGTATTGATTAGGTTATTTTGCAACAGTCTGCAGAGAGGCTTGTCCCAGAGCCTCTGCGAAGAGGTATTAAACGGTACATCGGATACACTGCTTGCACCCGCAATGAACCAGGCGTCGTTGGTCTCATCCATATAGGGAACTGACACGGAACAAGATGAGCGCTCCAGTATTCCATGAAAAAGCGCGTAGTTTGAGTGGACTGAGGACAAAAACGCCGGTAAGGACACGTCAGATGTTTTCCGAATACCCAGGCCACCGAACCTAACGGGAAGCGTCGCTTGTGTCCAAGAGCGGTCATCAAAACTGATATTTAAAACGGAAGAAAGCGTATGTCTTATAGTGTCATCAAGATGTGAAAGAAGCTGGGGAAACTTCCAAAGTTGACAACACCGCAAGACACACGTAAATTGCGGAACAAAAAGACAATGTCGCATCAATGTAAAAGCCATGTGAGAATTAATTTGGAAAAGACGGTCTGAAGCTTCTGTAATTTTTTTTAATTTACAAATTTAGAAATCCGGTATAGAATCGTCTAGAATTGGAGAACCTAAGAGCTGTAGCGATTTCTTATCAATGACAGACAACTGTGGAGATATTTCTTTAAAGCTGGAAATAACGTCGTCTCTATCCACACAGTTATCTGGCACAAAAAGTTCGCACTTCGCAAAGTTCAATTCTAGACCAATGTTTTGAAACTCGCGAATCAGAATACGGAAGTCGGAAAGTACAGTAGGAAATTATATACATATATATGCGGGATCGTTGAAATGCGAAAGAAGCAGGTTAAGCCCTAAAATCTTTATTATTCTTTACTACTATTCTTCCTTACGTCTTTCATCTTAATCATGTTTTCTGGCTCTCCCAACTCGAATGTTCTCTGTCACAATTGACGTTTAATTTATTCTTTTACAGTATAGATACAAATAATAAAACCTTAACCTTAACCTCTTCCCATATATATGTAAATAAAAGTTATTAAAAAAAAAGATAATATGGTTCCTTTATGGGGAAGATGGTAATGTTGTACGACTTGTTTTTAGACGACCAGTGCGTTTGGCGTCTCCAACGTATCCAGTGTCCCTAAATTTTTCAATTAATCTCGTCACAGTTGACGAAGTTACAACACTATTCCGTTTGTATCTTGTATGAAATTTTGGAACAACGACCGCCAAGCTTTCATTATTTTTGAAACATCGTTCAATGATTTTGTTTTCATTGTTTTATACATGGGGGTTGCGAAAACTTTACAGCACAAATGGCGATAAATTCAAAACTTGCGTTAAATTTGGGACAGCCTTTGTAAGCACTTTGTTCATTATTTCCAATTCTTAAACATTTCGTGGGTAGTTTCTCACACGACGAGTCAGTGGTTAATTTGTGTTCATTATTATTAGGTTGGGTACCTACCCACCATTTACCTAAATGGTCAAAAATATAACCCTGAAAACGTTGCAATGTTTGCAGCAACTGCCTGATCGGAGTATTCAGGAAGGATAGGTTCGCATTTTAATACCATTGGTACGCATCTTTTCGGTGTATTCAGCTTTCGTCTTCTTCTTCTTCTTCATGTTCTCCTACAACTAATGGAGATTGGACACCAGTTCTGCGCCCATTTTCTATTTCGCGCTGGGTGGATCACCTTCTGTGCCCAGCTGATTTTGAGCATGCGGCGATATGCCCACATTTCGAAGGCTTCAATTCGCTTCCGAAAGTTTTCTTGAATTGTCCACAACGATGTTATGTTGCGGCCGTTGATCTTGATTCCACAGTATATCTTCAAGAGCTTCCGCAATAATAGTTTCCGAGTAGAGATTGAAGAGTGTGGGCGACAATATACATCCCTGTCGCACGCCTTTCTTTATTTCTATTTTTCTGATTTCTTGACCTTCCACTCGTATGTTGGCCTTCTGGTCCCAGTACAGGTTTCTGATGATGTTGACATCTTTGTTGTCGAGTCCTATGCCAGTTAGAAGCGTTATAAATTGTTCATGTAGCACTCTGTCGAAGGCTTATTCAGAGTCAACAAAACATAGGAACACGTCTTGTTGCATTTTTTTGCAGCGCTGTACCAAAACCTGCACTGAGAACAACGCCTCCCTTGTGCCCATTCCGGGTCTAAAACCAAATTATGTGTCCCCAGTTAGTGCCTTGCTTTGGTGTTTCTGCGGTCATGTATAATGAATAGGAATAGTTTTAGAACTGGACTCATAAGACTTATTGTTCGGTATTCCTCACATTTTTTGGCGTTTTTCTTTTCGGGGATAGTGACAAGGGTGGACTTATCAGGTATGTCTCCGGCTTCATAGATATTGTTAAATAGTTGTGCCATTCCATCAATGTGTTCTCTTTCGATGAGTTTCAACACCTCCACATAGACATCATCGGGTCCCGCAGATTTGCCTGTCTTGGCATTGTGCAGTGCTTCTAACACTTCTCCTTTTAAGATGGGTAGATCGCCGTCAGTACAAAGGGCTACTGGTCCCCGAGAATCATCTGCGAACATTTTCTCCACGTAGGTTTCCTATAGTTCTCGCTTCTTTTGAATGTCTAAAATAGGTTATTACCTATATAGGGTTGTAACCCTAGGCAAGGGGTTGTGTTATACCCCACAACACTGAGACCTCCAACTGAACTCAGCCACCATCGTGCCCGTCCTACTGGTATACGTGGTGCCCGCCCCCGCGACGTGGACGCGCCAGAGGAGAATTACCTAAGTGGATAATAGAGAAGGAGACTCTAGAACCCTTAAGCCGGGTTAACGGTCCTGTATGATCCCTAGACCGAGGGCATTCAACTTTACTGTTTTCAAATTTAGTAGAAAACATCATAGAAATAAAATCGATAATAAGAATCGACTGTTGAGATTGGCGTGGTGGGAGGACTTGCTCAATTCTTCTTCAAAGTGTAAAATTCGCAATTCAAGTCCGTGAGAGTGGTGTCCTCCATGACGTGGTTTTGTGTGTTGTTAAAATTACTAAATTGAAGGGAAAACACTCATTGGTTAATAAATGACGCTAAAATTCGAAACACATACAATATTTAAAACTACGCTATTATTTTTTATATCTAAGAATAAAACTCGGGAGCAAAGATTATGTGTGATATTGGTGGCCGGTGGTTTTAATTCCTCTTTGTACGATGTATGTTTGATGCGACAGTTTTTTTTATTCTGCCTTAATGTTTTTACATGGTTGACAAAATGGAAAGTATTTTTAAGTTCTGAATTGAAGTCATACGATGATTTTCTGATCAGAATCTGCTGTGAAATATAAATGTGTCGCAAATATTGTTTGTCCCATTTGTTTTGTGTGAATTAGCACATTTGAATAATGTTTTTCAATTCTCTGCTTTGGATCGGGACATGGTCGGCACTGATATCTTATGACTGCGTCGCCTAAATTGTGAATACGCTTTTTATCGTCGCTTTTATTAGTCCTGGTATTCTCAACCTTTCCATTTCGCCCGCCTCTTTGGGTTTATCTCACGTCGCCCGCATCCGGCTTCGGAGAAATGTTTCTAAAAAACTTTTTCTAAATTCTACAATTTAAACTTAAGCTATCAGCAATAAGCCTTGTTAAAATCATAATCTAATTCAAGATGGCAGTTACTAATAAATTTGTCAATTTAAAATCTTACAAAGTACAGGCGAAGCGGAAAGAAGGAAAGGCAAGAGGGCCGATGTCAATGATTAAAAACTTAAATCCAGTGCAAAAACGCGCCAAACTAATCAAATACCACTTACAAACTAAATAACAAACATTTGCATAAACTCTAACCTCGGGGGGAGGGCTAAGAAGCTCGGACGGGCACAGGTGGATATAGGACTGTTTACACTACTACTGAAGCTAATCCAAAAAATTCAGAAAGAGTTCAAATATTTCTGAACTGTCAAACATGTTTGTCGTAAATATTGTTTGTCCAATGTTTTTTGTGGGCGTTACCACACTTGACGAAAGTTTCTCAGTTCTCTAATTTGGATCGGGACATGGTCGGCATTGATATCTTTTGGCTGCGGCTGCTTAATGCCGACAAACCGCTCCTGGTGCAGCACTACAGTTGACCACGGCACCCGTTTTGTAGAGCGAGGACACCGAAACAAAATAGATCACCGGAGTGCACGGAGCCAGGGTACCCTAATTGCTTGTGTTTATTATAAACAAAACAAACAAACGTTTATTTCAAGTCGATTGGCCCATACTGTGAAGTGGAAAGAAAACAATTTCAAAAATTCATTAAACTATGCAGTATTAATAAGAGTGATTAACATGAATACGAATCCAGTGAGAAAGCATGTATGAGTCCCATCTGTTAATCAATGCGTTCAGGATTGTGTTGGAAGAACTGCGCAGCCTACAGAGCAAGGACCAGCATCGTTTTCTGAGGATCGCACCGAATCCAATGCAAGCCTCAGCAAACATGCCCGAAGCACTGCACCAGACCGGCAGTCCCGATTATACCGAGCTTGATAAAATTTTAAGGTCAAGTGTTGTCAGTAACGACCCGCAAGCCTTCGTGATGGCGTTGCGAGTAAATTTAAACATAAATTTTGAAGTTATAATCATAAGGTGATCGTTATGGTCTTCGGCTGTTCTCGTTACTTTCTATTAGCTCGTATTAACTATTTTGTCCGTTGTCAGCTCTGTCTCCTGCTCGAAGTCATACCATTACTTGTGATGAATGTGGTACTCCGTTGCCGCGGTCATGGTCACGGGTTCGTCTGTCATCACATATGCACCGTGGATTTTGTTGACACTTCGGCTCAGTTATTGCAAGAATCCGCCTTGGCCAGTAACTATCAGGGTTAACTGCCCACTTGGCTGAACATTTCTTATCAAGCTGTACGCCTGTGCTGCGTCTGGGGAAAATAGTTAAGTGATGGCGGCGGCTGCACCCTCGCTGTATCGGGTACTCCATCTCGCAACTGAGGCTTTCCGAAGTGAATGTTTGAGTATTGCACATTCTGAATGTGAGCGTCTGTGAGATTGGTTCTAGACGATGGAGGAGATGCGTTTGATGTGTATCTATTATTAGAAAGGATAGAAGAAACAATTCAAAACAAATACAAATATAACGCTAGACCTTATCTCTCAGAATACTGTGATGTGGACTGACATTAAATTTATTAAGAAACTCCATTTTGTGTAGACGGTACTGGCCTCTCTTGGACGTGCTCCCGGACCCAAGGGCCACTCGCAATGTACCGAGTATGACCAGCGAGGGGTTTTAGTGGGCAAAAATCCCACATAACCCTATCTCCCCCCCGAAGCAGGAATGTCTTGAAAGATTCTCCACCGATATAGAAATAAAGATACACGAACAAGAATACATAAACAATAAAGAAGCAGCCTTATATCTCTAGTTTAAGTACACCAATGAGAGCTTACTTTAAGCGGAGATGTTTTGAATGATCACGCTTTAAAATGTGAAAGTTTATTAAAGTTGAATTTTACTAATTTCATCGCGCTTAGTTTACTTAATATCAACTTCGTCGTTTCTGCCGCACTGCAGCAGCCATGGTCACCGCTGGACTGGGATAACAGATGTGCCGACGTCACAGCCATCAACTTTTTAATTATTTTTCGAAGGTTTGGTCATTCAATGATCATAACACCCTAATAGTCCTCATAGTACTTACGTAGTCCACTTAACTACTTAATATAATAATACAATACACATGTTTATCTAAAAACTATTTTCTCCTTTTAAGTGCGATTTTTACTAAATTATAAATAAATCTTGCTTCATCACTTAACGGAAACGCAAGGAATTGTTTAAATGCATCGACATCAAAAACATTTACGCTATATTGTGTTATAAATTTTAGCCTTACGGTATCGTTCTTAACAAATTCACACCATGATATGGTAAGCATTGTCAATGCTATCACATTCTGAACAATTTGGAGGTAAACAACAGATAAGACTAATAAGAATACCCATTGTTAAACTTGTTCCAACTTTCGCCCACTAGATGGCGTTGAACGTTATTACAACGTGCGATAGTTTAGTTGTAAGATTTTATATATTGCAATAAGTGTTAAGTTTTAAATGAAATCTCGGTTTGTCAGTCACCGGTTGTTTTATTTCGTCGACTCCAGAGGGCGTCAGTTAGCCCGCAGTTTATCTTTGTACCGAACACCCATTGTCTTCAGATGTCTGTTACTTAAAGTTTTAAGTAGACAATAATGGCGACAACTGATTCCACAATGAAGTTGTGCGTGGTAAAAAGTTGCGCTTAAAACGCGCAGTGGAAGATCGCCATTCATCCAGATGGTGGGGATGAATTTTAGCATTTTGTCGTTCAATATGTCGTTAAAGGTCATTCAAGGTCGAAAGCAGCGGCTGGAATAGTTCCGAACAGCTCCTCTGAACACTCCCCGTGGTAGATTTTGTACGGAATGCAAAGAGATGCAACATCTCTTCGCAAGGCCAGAGAGTCATGGCGGTTGGAAAGGACATGTTCGTCGACGATTCGAGTCGCTCCGTTGTATGCGGTCAAATGGATGGAGCTGATACTGAGGTGGGCCTAGAGATGAGAACAGTATTCCATAAGTGGCTGAACTTGTGCCTTGTGAAGGAGCAGCGTCGTTCGGGAGTGAATTACTGCGCTGCTCTACAGAGCACACCCAGCTTTTTTGAAGCCATTTTGGCTTTTTCTTCCACGGAATTAGACGTCACTCGATATTTTTTATTTTTATTTATTTAAACTTTGCTCACCGAATGAAAAAAATGTACAAAAATATAATAATATCTAAAATATCTTTGTATATATTATTTTGCAAACTACCAATAAGTATTTTAGTATTAAAATAAAAGCAATGATATCTATTGATACAGTCTGAGGTTTTTAAGGATAAGTGTAAACGTAAGTAAGTGTAAAAGTAACGTAAGTGTAACATAATATAACCCAACAATTTGGAGGTAAACAACAGATAAGACTAATAAGAATACCCATTGTTAAACTTGTTCCAACTTTCGCCCACTAGATGGCGTTGAACGTTATTACAACGTGCGATAGTTTAGTTGTAAGATTTTATATATTGCAATAAGTGTTAAGTTTTAAATGAAATCTCGGTTTGTCAGTCACCGGTTGTTTTATTTCGTCGACTCCAGAGGGCGTCAGTTAGCCCGCAGTTTATCTTTGTACCGAACACCCATTGTCTTCAGATGTCTGTTACTTAAAGTTTTAAGTAGACAATAATGGCGACAACTGATTCCACAATGAAGTTGTGCGTGGTAAAAAGTTGCGCTTAAAACGCGCAGTGGAAGATCGCCATTCATCCAGATGGTGGGGATGAATTTTAGCATTTTGTCGTTCAATATGTCGTTAAAGGTCATTCAAGGTCGAAAGCAGCGGCTGGAATAGTTCCGAACAGCTCCTCTGAACACTCCCCGTGGTAGATTTTGTACGGAATGCAAAGAGATGCAACATCTCTTCGCAAGGCCAGAGAGTCATGGCGGTTGGAAAGGACATGTTCGTCGACGATTCGAGTCGCTCTCCGTTGTATGCGGTCAAATGGATGGAGCTGATACTGAGGTGGGCCTAGAGATGAGAACAGTATTCCATAAGTGGCTGAACTTGTGCCTTGTAAAGGAGCAAGCGGCGTTAGGGAGTGAATTACTGCGCTGCTCTACAGAGCACACCCAGCTTTTTTGAAGCCATTTTGGCTTTTTCTTCCACGGAATTAGACGTCACTCGATATGTTAACGCCAAGGATTCCAATGCTTGTGGAGGCCGTATGGGCAGTATTTTGAAAATGAGTGTAATCGACAAAGGGTTTTTGGTGGTAAACGCGCAAACTTGGGTCTTTTTGGGGTTGAAATGGACCAAGTTTAGTCGTCCCCAATGAGATACTTTAACAAAGTCTCGACTTCAGACACAAGCTTATTTCGACACTCTTGTACGTTTTCCCGAGACATATTTGCATGGCCGGCGTATAGAGTATCCAGAGTGCTGTCGTCTGCATAGCAATGTACATTACAAATTTGCAACATGTCATTCATATGCAGAAGGAACAGTATAGGTGACAATACACAACCTTGTGGCACACCAGCATTCACGGGCTTAGGATCCGAGCATGCTCTGTCAACGACCGTCATGATGCTTCGGTTAGCGAGAAAGCTGGTGACCCATTTGCAAAGTCTGTCTCGAAGGCCATATATTTGATAAAATTTTCATGTATAAATTCAATAACTGATTTTATTGATTGGTTGGGAGAGATGTAAATTGCTACAATCAAAACTAAATCTGCATGGACTGCTTCTGCTTTCACAGGCACATATTTCTCCAACTTTCGAAAGCTGAACAGACAATGATTCCAGCTGCTGTGCATTGTGATCTATTTGTGGCGTAACAACACGGGCTCCATCATTTACGTTGTGATAAATTGCTACTCCGCCTGCCCTCGTACGTGGTCTTTTGTAATTAACAACAATATTAAAATTTGGAATGTCTACAATTTCTTCATTATTCATCCATGTCTCCGAAAGAATTAATTAAGCTGTAATACGCAGCCGCATACAGTGTAGCTCACGTAGTTTTCACATACACTAACACACGTTTAATGCTCAAATACAAGCACGTATTAAACAGTGTGCAATATACATACACACCGACATCTGCTCTCTCGCTCTGGCTCGCTACGAAGTATGGGACGAAGAGGAGAGACCGATAATATAAAATAGTATGTATGTAAGGTAATGTTTTTCTGGTGACTTGCGGCACGATTAATAAAACAAAAATAAGTTTCTTTTAGGAAAAGAAACGACATTTAATGTAATTAATTAATACTAATTACCTAATCTAATATCACAGTATCTTTCTTTCTCTTTAACCACGCTAATATTAGACAGTGAAGATAATTGTGATTACAAACATTTTGTTAATATAATAGTGGTGTTTCTTTGGTTGACTTGTTTGACGGTTTAGGAACAGTCTTCTGGGTCTTATTTTTAGTCCTAAGAAAATTAGGCTTTTCTTTGGGTTTGGGTGTTTCACGAAGTGGTTGTGGTCTTCGGCTGAATCCCTATGTACTTGAAAGGGAAAAATTAAATACCTACCTCATTTACTGTGGGTTGCATATTTCCAGCATTCAACCTTGTAGCTTCCAACTCTCGTTGGTGGCGTTCGAACATATCTTTTAATTCCTGCTCCATTTTGCAAAAATAGGGAAAATAAGTTTTAAATAGTTAATAAAACAAAAATAAGTTTCTTTTAGGAAAAGAAACGACATTTAATGTAATTAATTAATACTAATTACCTAATCTAATATCACAGTATCTTTCTTTCTCTTTAACCACGCTAATATTAGACAGTGAAGATAATTGTGATTACAAACATTTTGTTAATATAATAGTGGTGTTTCTTTGGTTGACTTGTTTGACGGTTTAGGAACAGTCTTCAGGGTCTTATTTTTAGTCCTAAGAAAATTAGGCTTTTCTTTGGGTTTGGGTGTTTCACGAAGTGGTTGTGGCCTTCGGATGCGTTCTCTGCCCTTTCGGCTGAATCCCTATGTACTTGAAAGGGAAAAATTAAATACCTACCTCATTTACTGTGGGTTGCATATTGCCAGCATTAAACCTTGTAGCTTCCAACTCTCGTTGGTGGCGATCGACCATATCTTTTAATTCCTGCTCAATTTTGCAAAAATAGGGAAAATAAGTTTTAAATAGTTAATAAAACAAAAATAAGTTTCTTTTAGGAAAAGAAACGACATTTAATGTAATTAATTAATACTAATTACCTAATCTAATATCACAGTATCTTTCTTTCTCTTTAACCACGCTAATATTAGACAGTGAAGATAATTGTGATTACAAACATTTTGTTAATATAATAGTGGTGTTTCTTTGGTTGACTTGTTTGACGGTTTAGGAACAGTCTTCTGGGTCTCATTTTTAGTCCTAGGAAAATTAGGCTTTTCTTTGGGTTCTGGTGTTTCACGAAGTGGTTGTCGTCTTCGGATGCGTTCTATGCCCTTTCGGCTGAATCCCTATGTACTTGAAAGGGAAAAATTAAATACCTACCTCATTTACTGTGGGTTGCATATTTCCAGCATTCAACCTTGTAGCTTCCAACTCTCGTTGGTGGCGTTCGACCATATCTTTTAATTCCTGCTCCATTTTGCAAAAATAGGGAAAATAAGTTTTAAATAGTTAATAAAACAAAAATAAGTTTCTTTTAGGAAAAGAAACGACATTTAATGTAATTAATTAATTCTTTTTCATCCTTGTCGTTGTATCTCTTGGCAGGGTGGTCGTGGTCATCACTTCAGGTGTTGGTGGCAAGTTTCACAACGCGCCGCCACACCTCTCTGGTGGCCGCCTTTCTCGTGCACTCATGCAGTGAGGTTGAGCCATTTACTGCCGCTTTTATTTGGTCAGTCCACTTCGTAGGTGATCTTCCCCGTGACCTGGTACCCTCTACCTTTCCCTGGATCACAAGTCGCTCAATAGCCACCTCTCCTCGGCGGCATATTTTTATTAATTAATCCTAATTCACGAGTGTAGCTTATGGTCGCTCGATACAGAATGAAATTGTTATTCTTTCGCCGGAAGGGCGTGATGGATGTTTTGACCGTTAGTGGCCGTTAATTCCCAGACTGTCACAGTCAGTCATCTTTTATCAGTGCTGCATCGATACTTGTACAACAGGCCCTATAGGCACAGCGGTTGTAACTCGTCCCTGCTGAGAATTGAGATCTGAAGAATGATCTCGATTTTTATAAAACAATAATGTTATTACAATAATACTTATGACTAGGATTCCATAGAGTACAGTTCCTATGCTAATGCTTTTTAAATTTAATACACTTTGTACTACACATGACCTATCAAGGTGATAAGCACGATTAGTATAGATATCGAGCTTCCTAGATAACACACCTATCAACAACATATCCCACTGCTCGAGAGGTCGCTTGAAATTGGTAGATATCATTGGCATGTGGCTTATATTGTTGTTGTATATCAGATAAATGACCTAATGTTCTAAGCGGTACCTTTCTGCATAGAAAGAAGGTCCAAAAGAAAATTAATATGATTAAACACAAGTCGTGTTTGATTATTGAATCGTTTCTCTAATAAGGTTATACCCTCGCTGTAAGATTCATTGACAAGTGGCAAGTTGATTATGACAATGCATCACCTGATAATTTTTGCACATTTGACGGAGTTTGATTCTTATGAATAACAGCATTAAACAATTCTATAAAGGGCTTAAATTGTGTAAAGTCTTTATCATCATAAGATTAAAATTTCGATGCTAGGTAGCTTACAGGTTGAAATTGAATGACTGTCGCTGCTAACCTTGACCGAAAGCTAACGAATTACTTCACTAATTTTGTCAAGTACATGGAAATAAGTTTCTTCCAGCTTACCAACATCTTCATTGTCGTTGGGATCCAAATGCACAGTTTCGTACTCTTTGAGTGTACTAACAAGCTTCTCCCGGCGTTCCTCCAGTGTATCATCAGTCGAGGTAGCGAAGTCTACAGGATCAGAAATGAAGTTTTCAATACTCGTAATCGTCCCTTCGAACTGGCTTTTCTGCTGCCGCAAACGTTTTAGCAGCTCTAAGTCCGCACTAGGAGCCATGGTGACGAGAAACGCTCGATGGGAACCGTACCGCACTAATAACTAACACTTTTATTTATAATAAGTACGCAGATGTACCCGCAATTCGTTCGCGACTTGTACCGCGTTACTTCGCTTCCGCACCAAAAATATGGTCATAGACAAGTTTACAAATGACCGTCGTTTTTCGATATGAAAAAAACTTAATTCTATTTCGAAATTATAGAATTCCGAATGAAACCACTCTCAAACCGACGAAATAGGTTGAAAATATAATGATCACACAATCGCAATCCTGCGAATATTGGATGCAATCTCTCTCTATCCACTTCGCCGGCCAACAAAAATGCTGGATGACGCAACACACCGCTGCAAAAATTCACAAACCATCGCAATAATTTAATTGTATTATTTCTTGTCCGTTTGCGAGGCCGTTAAAAGAATTTTCATCTTCCTGTAAATATTGGTTACTATTATTTTCCGCTGACTCTACATAATTATAATTCGCATCGGACTCATTGTAACCTTCATGCAACTGATAACTCATATCATTGTCGGGGTAATAAGGAACGTTATAAAAGAAATCATCGGTCATGTTTTGTCTTACAGGAGCGGTACGCATGGAAACGTCAGTGTCTGTTATGTGTCAATTTGTTTTGGTTTGGTTCCATCCATTGATTATTATTTATAAATGGCCTTGGGCCATGTTGATGCGAAATAGAATAGAATAGAAAACTCTTTATTGCTCACCAAAAGATACAGAAATTAACAAATCACATTGCTTGTTATATGGATAAATGGACAATGGGCGGTCTTATCATTAAAACCGATTTCTTCCAGACAACCTGAAATACCGAATTTGAATTGGTTCGGTTGTCCATTGAAAGTATTATTAATAAACTGTCTGGGTCCTTGTTGTTGATTTATGTCGAATTTAAAGTTTCCCGGCTGCGGTTGCATTTTAAAACTTTGTGTTGTTGGGTGAAGTTTATTATTAACTTGAGGCTGAAAATTAAATTTATATTCTGATTAATCCGTCGAAGCCCGCGGGCATCAGGCGATGTCGCGCAAAAATGTGTCCCTCAGACCCATGGGCATCGAGCGATGTCGTGAGTTCCGAACTTTGTTTGAGTGTGTTTTAAGTATGTTTATAGTCAATTTTATATTGAAAACTTGGTGTCTATAGATTCTTTATAAAATTTGCTACAAAATGAGCTCAAAATAATACTGGCCACAATAGAAAAAAATTATAATTTTACAGTCAGAAAGTTGTGTCTGCCTCGGCGTCAACGTGAGTATTTTTTTGTGAACCGTTTCTAAAATATTTCAAGCGAAAATCAGAGAAAATTTTATAGAAAAGGCTAATTCAGTGTTTTATTAGTAAAATGGTTGTATAATTTTAGATAAAATACAATGTTTCGTGCTATTATCCCACGAAAAGATTTTATAAACCTAAATGTCGTTCGCGCGCAAAGACGTTCACGGCCCGTTTTTCACTAATTATAACATTATATTCATGAAGGAAAATACATCACCTTATTGTAAATTTATTGTAGATTCTATTTTTACGTGTCGTTTTTTGAAACAAACACGTAAAATTATAGATTTTACGTGTTGAAACTCTGTTTACAATTCAGACCCACCAAATAACACTCACACAACGACAAATCTACGTCTGTGTGTATTACAAAATGACCACTGGGCAGGACCCGCAAACAGGATAACAAAAGGACCGCTAGGCTCGAGCGGCAGACGCACAAACAGGATGTTCACCTTTGTGTTTAGATTTGAGACAGAATTGAGATTTTTTTATATTTAAAATTTTTATTTCTAATTTTTTTTATCATTATTAGCGGCGCAGCGGCCCAGTTAAAGAAGTGTCGAAACAATAACTACAATACAACATCTGCGATGGAGTATCATTGTTTGAACGGGCCGTCCACTAATCCGCGCAATTTACTAAATATTTATTGTAGTAATAAAAGCCGATAAAGTAAGTAATAAAGTCCGCTGGGCTGTTCTTGTCCAACGGTCCACATGCGCGGGTAACGCCAGCGAACAGCGTAACAGTTTCGCTTGATGTTCTGTAGAATGTATAGTCGACCCCGCATCACGCATATGGAAATACCACGCTTTTTTTTTTCGAGGGGATACTGGCGGCAAAGCGAGATCGACTAAGTCATGCGATCGCTATGCCGCCCGCGCCTGGTCCCCGGGACTCCACCTTCGCGGATAGGCTGTGGGCCAGCCATTTCCCCTGCTCCAGAGCAGCGTGCTGAAAACGCCTAGCACGCTGCTCGCACTCCGTGCTGTGATGTTACCGGGTGTCAGACTCCCCATCCAACACCCGCGGCTCCGCTCATAGGGGCGGCATCAGGCGAGCATAAGCTGAGCCAGCTTTTAAATTGTCATGGATTTTCAACATCTTATTTGTGCTACATATCTATATAATAAAAATGAATTGCTGTTCGTTAGACTCGCTAAAACTCGAGAACGGCTGGACCGATTTCGCTAAATGTGGTCTTGAATTATTCGTGGAAGTCCAGGGAAGGTGTAAAAGGTGAGAAAATATGGAAAAAGTGCCCGGAATATGGTAAAAACAACAATTTCACTTTTCCATTAAGGTGACCAGATTTTTAGATAGGCAAAGCAGGACAACTTCGAAGGAGTAATAATAACGTAACATTTTTTTTCATAAAAATAAAATTTAACTTAATTCTAAAAGTTCTTTATGCGGTTTGCACTCGTGACGCGGGACTAATTGTAAAAAATCGGGACTGTCCCGCTAAAAGCGAGAAGTCTGGTCACCTTACTTTAGATACATAAAACGTCAATTATTTGAAGTTCGTCCTGTCATTTAGAAACCAAATACAATTTAATAGAATATTTTTGATTTTGACATTTGACATTGACAACCAACAATTTCTGATTGCAATTATAATATTTTACGAGAAAAGGGAGGAATATGGCGGACGAATTTACCACGCAGACAATTTTTTAAGGATTTTTATTCTTTTATTTTATACGTGTACACATGACACTGGCTCACGCACAAACCGTGCTCATGCCATCAATTGGGAAGAAGAAGAATATTTTACGAACTTTAGCGGGAATCTGGGCGTAAAGGTCGCGTTGTCTCGGTTAAATTTTTATTTTTTGTGCATAATGCGGTTGAATGTACGATGTGAGTGTATCATGCAGTAAATAAGTGTGTTCGTGTGCAGCGATTATAGAATCCAGCCGGAAACACCGCTGTCCTAAGTTCACATTGGTTCAAAATAGTAGTTAAGTCTTAACTTTACTTTGTTGATCTTTTGTGATAGTGACACTATTTACAGCTGAGTGCACGAGAATTATCCTTACTTTGATTATCTACAATTTATAATACCAAGGAGAAGACGTCCTGACTTAGGTCGTCGAAGTCAATCAACGTGTGCATTTAAATATAATAGAAAAACCAAATTAATAACGGGCATTTCTTTTGATTACGAATTTTTTTTTCTGGTTAAGTTTTCACTACATTATTTACTAAAGTTGAAACAGCCTGGAATTATCAATAAGCTTTTTTATTTATTGATTTTGAGGCGAAACGAAGTTTGCCGGGTCAGCTAGTATGTATATACTTTGTGTCACGATAACCTGCATGCACTTTTTACATTTTTCTTTTTGTTATTGAACAAATATTTTATGTTATAGATTTTAAGCTACTTTTAGTTTCAGTACCTTTTATAACAAAATCAAAACTCAGCACTGGCGCAAAGATAACTAGTGCCATAAGTAGAGTAAAAAAAAGTGAAGTTAAGTGTATTCCGGACAGTACAATCCTAAACTTTAAGCACGCTGTATAGCGGACCTCTGGTGACGTCACGCGCTTGGCCCCGCCCCTACCCCAGCTCGGACACCGCAGACGCTTCGATGTCGTGCAAACCGCAAAGATAAGTTTGTGCGTAGTATCAAATTTCAAGTGCGTGAATGACTGATTTATGTTTACAATTTCAATTGTTATGATACAGTGTCGTGTAGAGAATTTATTACTCGAGCGATTATGAGTAATTCTAGACGCGTAGTTGTGATGTGTATCCCTACAGAAGCCTAAAACCGAACGTCTTCAATTGTAGCGAAGCGATGGCCCGCGTCGGATATTTTGTCTCACCAAAGGTTCTTATACCTTTATTATAGGCTAAATTGTACAAATTTGTATTTGTGAATAAATTATCTTTTTAGTGGTATATAACAGTCATACAAAGGTGCTATAGTTTCAACACATTTCGACTTTCAATTCTCGTGATGATAGCCGCCGCATACTTAGCCGGCCGCGCACTTAAGCGTCGGCCGTCTGTAGGGTCCGGGTGTGGGGGCCACAACGTACTTTTGACGCCCGGGCTTTGACAGGTTAACTTAACTCCTTGGTTTGAACGGCATCTAATAAATGGTGAATTGAGTGGCTGTTTAATTATAAATTTACTATTTTTTGCCCTATATCGTGTCTGGAAGTTGACTTCTTCGGTTGTAATACTAAGCGAGTCTTCCAGGGTAGAACAAACCCTTAGTCTTACTATGCGCACCATGTCTTCCGGAAGGTTATATAAGAAGACATTTAATGCCGTATTATTATATATAATCATTTTGGCGGCTTTTACGCCTTCGTCGGTAATTACGTGAACTTTGGAAAATAACGAGCTTCTAACATTTTGTATCCGGTGGCAAAGTTCTATGTATGACTCACCGCTTCTAATTTTGAGACTTTCTAGTTCTAAAATAATACATTCTTCAGATCTCGGATCGCCGAAATGTTGTTTCAATTCGTCCCAATTGGTAACGTTTTGATGGTCACTTAGCAAACTTGCAGCTCTACCAATGAGTCTACTAGTAATTGATAGATAGATAATAAGTTTATTGAAAACCAAAACAGAACACACAAAACACATGATACATAAAAACGACAATCAAAAATTGATTCCGTGCACAGTTCGGGCACGGGTGTATGTGCGCTGCAATGGTACAATAGGCCATAGCTCAGCCTTTTTTCACCTCTTTTTTTTTTGTTAACGGTGTGGTCTTCGACGGGCGGGATCTGCGCGTTCCCTGCCACGCTCTGCGTCCTCCTTCGCGAGCATTATACTGTCGCAGAAGGACAGGACACTGTGCCACGCATCCCGGCATTTGGTCATCGCCGCGATTACGGCCGCCGGGGATAGGTCTCGTCCGATCTTGTTGGCGAGAGTCCGTCGCTCCGACTCCCAAGCTGGGCAGTATTGGAGCGTGTGCTGCGCGGAGTCTTCAGCCGCCCCACAGTGATGACATTGGGGTGTCTCCTCTCTACCTATTCGATGCAGATACTCACCGAAGCAGCCATGTCCGGTATCTGTGTGAAGTGGTAGCTGACATGCCCCTTACTTTTGAGCCAGGCTGTGAGATTTGGCAGGATCGCGCTGGCGAGTGTTGCGAGGCTGCATTAGCCTATCTCGCCAGCGCTCCAGCGCCCGCTTTCTGGCTCGTCGTCTTACCTCGTCCATCGTGACCTCCGGATCGTCCATTTGGCAGATGGCCCTAATCTTGTGGAAGATTTCTGCTTCCATGTCTGCCAGGATGTCCAGGGGCGGAAATCGCGCCAGGAGTGTGGATGCCTCGTACGAGATCGTCCTGTATCCTCGGGCGACACGTATCGCGATCGTGCGTTGCGCAGCATTTAGTTTGGCCTTTTTTCACCTACTGGAAGCGAAATACTGATTTTCAGCTACCGCCCGCGATACGGTCGCGTAAACAGTGCGATCCGCACAGCAATCACGCAAAAAAACCACATATACAATCAAACAAAAATTATATAAAAAAGTAAAAATAATAGAACGCAAAAAAGAGAAGAAATTATTATAATTTGGATTTTGACGAAGTGTTAGAAGGATAAAAATTGAATGGAAAATATATAAGTTTTGAGCTGCAGAGCCTTGAACTTTGAAGCTATTTATAAGGAATTCACATTTTGTGATAAAGAAGTTAAGTAATTTATTATCACCATCATATTTTGGGATTTTCGAAAGCATTTCCCGCGGAATTATAGTGATAGTGATCCTCGAACAACATTGTCCATCCTCCATTGATGGACTCTTTTCCTCCATCCTTCTTTGAGGCTTCTGAACACTGCAACATCCATAGGCTGTAAAATGTGGGTGGCGTTCGGTAACAAAGCTATCCAAATTATCCCATTTTTTGGCAAAAATGGCTTGTTTGTAAACATTAATGGGACGCATGGCCATCCACGAAAAGAATGACTGGAAATGTTATTTGTTTTTTTACTAACCAGGGATGAAAAATATCGGCAATAAATTCAAAAAATGCCTCGCACGTCATCCATCCTGAATCCGTTTTTCCTAGCCCCCACTCTTTAGGAAAATTTTCTGCTATCTCCTGAGGAATACGCTTATATTTGTAAACGCAAGTTGTAGCAGCTACTACACCACTTGCGTTACCTGTTACCAAAACTGTAACGCGCTCCTTCTCATCAACGTTAACTTTTTGATAAACCGTTTTATCTCCTTTTCTAGCAAGAACTTTGGGGCCTTTTGGATTTAAGATCTATCATTAGATATCCGTGTGCATCTTTAGTTGCGTCTCTGTTGGCATCTTCAATAAATTTTGTATTATCGGGGAATACTTGGCGCGCTAAATAACTAATTTGTGTTTTGTCTCGAGAATTTTTGAAGTATATGATTTAATTTGAATTCAAGGAAATATCCCTCTGTCCTTTACCTAGGTGAAATAAGTTTTTTGATATGTAAAATACACTCGAGTTTCTATGGTGACTACCTTTAGTGAATGTATCAACAATACGCCCGTCAGATTCTCTCATAAGATCATCTCTAATTACAAGGTTTGCATCCTTCCCATCAAACATGTTGAGATCTGGTAGCCCTTGATGGTAACTTACATTTGATAAGTTGTACAAAGGTTGCATTTCATCAAAACGCCAGGTATTTTGAATAAAATCCCTACTACATACGTCTTTAATATATTTGATGAAGTTGGTAACAAAATTAGATTTTCCGCACCCACTAGGACCTGCAACTGTAGCAGTAAAAGGGTGTACAAAGTGAAACATTTTGATATACGTGTGAATATTATGAGGTTAGGAAAATGAATAAGACATGTTTTTTTGGAAAAGTGCGTTATATATTTATTTCACAATTGTAATAACAATACCATTCACAATAATAAAATATTTTTGATATAACTAAACTATTTACAAATCAGGAAATACAAATATCTATTTCTAACTTAAACATTATTTTAGCAATATACATAATTTACAAATATTAGGTGCTCATCTTAATTTGTAATGGCCCCAAGCTAATGTGTCAACACCATTTGGTAAAATATGTCGTTTGGAATCATTGTATGATAAACAAATTTTGTTTATCTGCCGAGTGAATATTGTATGTTTAATTGATTTGAATCTATACATACTACAAAGTTGTATTTTTTTTATCGAAGAGACATGACTTATAGTTCATCATTTTCATTTTGTTAGTAATACATTTATTAACTTCTTTTACTTTTGCTGTAAAATTATTTTCAACATCAAGTGCATACATTTTCGATCGTAATCCAACAAATTCCCTAGAAATGAACAAACATAATACAGATACAAAATAACTAATAGACATTGGTTAGTACAGATAATTAACAGTGTCTGTCTCCTTTTTTATGTTATAAAATAATTGTAGATTTGGTCCATTGGTTCGATAGTTATTATTTCATAAAAAAAATTATACATTTGGCTATGGCAGACAAAGATTCTTTTAGTATTTCATTTGAATTCTTGTCATCTCTAGATGCTTTGCCGATTTTCTGTGTTTTTATAGCTTTTAGGATGATTAGGATGAAAAGGTCTACTCACTAGTAACTCGTTCCCATATCCTGAGACTGCATCGATGCCAGGCTGCTGTCGCTAACTCTTCACCACGAGACTTATTTTTGTTCGTAGATATCCATTTTCGAATGCTATTTTTGAGATATTGGTACTAACTGTACCGATTTGAGTGTTCCTATGTTAAGACAGTCTCTCGAATATCCTACCCGCGCCAGACAAGTTTTGGCGAGTCGTGAGGCTTTTTAATTAAGCCTAATTCACGAGTTTATGGTGGCTCGATACAGAATTAAATTGTTATTCTTTCGCCGGAGGGGCGTGATGGATGTTTTGATCATTACAGTGGCCGTTAATTCACAGTCAGTCATCTTTTATCAGTGCTGCGTCGATATTTGTACAACAGGCCCCATAGGCACAGCGGTTGTAACTCGTCCCTGCTGACAATTGAGATCTGAAGAATGATCTCGATTTTTATAAAACAATCGAAACTTATATGTTATTACAATAATACTTATGACTAGGATTCCATAGAGTACAGTTCCTATGCTAATGCTTTTTAAATTTAATACACTTTGTACTACACATGACCTATCAAGGTGATAAGCACGATTGGTGTAGATATCGAGCTTCCTAGATAACACACCTATCAACAACATATCCCACTGCTCGAGAGGTCGCTTGAAATTGGTAGATATCATTGGCATGTGGCTTATATTGTTGTTGTATATCAGATATAAATGACCTAATGTTCTAAGCGGTACCTTTCTGCATAGAAGGAAGGTCCAAAAGAAAATTAATATGATTAAACACAAGTCGTGTTTGATTATTGAATCGTTTCTCTAATAAGGTTATACCCTCGCTGTAAGATTCATTGACAAGTGGCAAGTTGATTATGACAATGCATCACCTGATAATTTTTGCACATTTGACAGAGTTTGATTCTTATGAATAACAGCATTAAACAATTCTATAAAGGGCTTAAATTGTTTAAAGTCTTTACCATCATAAGATTAAAATTTCGATGCAGGTAGCTTACAGGTTGAAATTGAATGACTGTCGCTGCTAACCTTGACCGAAAGCTAACGAATTACTTCATTAATTTTGTCAAGTACATGGAAATAAGTTTGTTCCAACTTACCAACATCTTCATTGTCATTGGGATCCAAATGCACAGTTTCGTATTCTTTGAGTGTACTAACAAGCTTCTCCCGGCGCGCCTCCAGTGTATCAACAGTCGAGGTAGCGAAGTCTACAGGATCAGTAATGAAGTTTTCAATACTCGTAATCGTCCCTTCGAACTGGCTTTTCTGCTGCCGCAAACGTTTTAGCAGCTCTAAGTCCGCACTAGGAGCCATGGTGACGAGAAACGCTCGATGGGAACCGTACCGCACTAATATAACCTATATACGCACTAATAACTAACACTTTTATTTATAATAAGTACGCAGATATACCCGCATTTTGTTCGCGACTTGTATCACGTTACTTCGCATCCGCACCAAAAATATAGTCATAGACAAGTTTTCAAATTATCGTCGTTTTTCGATATGAAAAAAACTTAATTCTATTTCGAAATTATAGAATTCCGAATGAAACCACTCTCAAATCGACAAAATAGGTTGAAAATATAATGATCACACAATCGCAATCCTGCGAATGTAGGAAGTAAAATGTAAAATGTTGGATGACGCAACACCGCTGCAAAAATTCACAAACCATCGCAATAATTTAATTGTATTATTTCTTGTCCGTTTGCGAGGCGGTTAAAAGAATTTTCATCCTCCTGTAAATATTGGTTACTATTATTTTCCGCTGACTCTACATAATTATAATTCGCATCGGACTCATTGTAACCTTCATGCAACTGATAACTCATATCATTGTCGGGGTAATAAGGAACGCACTCGTCAGGATTTTCCTCTTTATAAAAGAAATCATCGCTCATGTTTTGTCTTACAGGAGCGGTACGCTTGGAAACGTCAGTGTCTGTTATGTGTCAATTTGTATTGGTTTGGTTGCATCCATTGATTATTATTTATAAATGTCCTTGGGCCATGTTGATGCGAAATAGAATAGAATAGAAAACTCTTTATTGCTCACCAAAAGATACAGAAATTAACAAATCACATTGCTTGTTATATGGATAAATGGACAATGGGCGGTCTTATCATTAAAACCGATTTCTTCCAGACAACCTGAAATACCGAATTTGAATTGGTTCGGTTGTCCATTGAAAGTATTATTAATAAACTGTCTGGGTCCTTGTTGTTGATTTATGTCGAATTTAAAGTTTCCCGGCTGCGGTTGCATTCTAAAACTTTGTGTTGTTGGGTGAAGTTTATTACTAACTTGCGGTTGAAAATTATATTTATTATTCTGATTAACTCCCGGTATGAACGGCACGGATCTAATAAATGGTGAATTGAGTGGCTGTTTAATTATAAATTTACTATTTTTTGCCCTATATCGTATTTGGAAGTTGACTTCTTCGGTTGTAATAATAAGCGAGTCTTCCAGGGTAGAACAAACCCTTAGCCGTACTATGCGCACCATGTCTTCCGGATTGGTCCGGAATGTATCATTTTTGCGGCTTTTAAGCCTACGTCGGTAATTTTGTGAAATTTGGAAAATAACGAGCTTGTAACATTTTGTATCCGGCGGCAAAGTTCTATGTATGACTTACCGCTTTTAATTTTAAGACTTTCTAGTTCTAAAATAATACATTCTTCAGATCTCGGATCGCCGAAATGTTGAACAAGTATTTGTTTCAATTCGTCCCAATTGGTAACGTTTTGATGGTCACTTAGCAAACTTGGAGCTCTACCAATGAGTCTACTAGTAATTGATAGATAGATAATAAGTTTATTGAAAACCAAAACAGAACACACAAAACACATGATACATAAAAACGACAATCAAAAATTGATTCCGTGCACAGTTCGGGCACGGGTGTATGTGCGCTGCAATGGTACAATAGGCCATAGCTCAGCCTTTTTTTCACCTACTGGAAGCGAGATACTGATTTTCAGCTACCGCCCGCGGTACGGTCGCGTACACAGTGCGATCCGCACAGCAATCACGCAAAAAGAACCACATATACAATCAAACAAAAATTAAATAAAAAAGTTAAAATAATAAAACGCAAAAAAGAGAAGAAATTATTATAATTTGGATTTTGACGAAGTGTTAGAAGGTTAAAAATCTAATGGAAGATATATAGGTTTTGAGCTGCAGAGCCTTGAACTTTGAAGCTATTTATAAGGAATTCACATTTTGTGATAAAGAAGTTAAGTAATTTATTATCACCATCATATTTTGGGATTTTCGAAAGCATTTCCCGCGGAATTATAGTGATAGTGATCCTCGAACAACATTGTCCATCCTCCATTGATGGACTCTTCCTCCATCCTTCTTTGAGGCTTCTGAACACTGCAACATCCATAGGCTGTAAAATGTGGGTGGCGTTCGGTAACAAAACTACCAAAATTATCCCATTTTTTTTTGGCAAAATTGGCTTGTTTGTAAACATTAATGGGACGCATGGCCATCCACGAAAAGAATGACTGGGAATGTTATTTGTTTTTTTACTAACCTGGGATGAAAAATATCGGCAATAAATTCAAAAAATGCCTCACACGTCATCCATCCTGAATCCTTTTTTCCTAGCCACCGCTCTTTAGGATAATTTTCTGCAATCTCCTGAGGAATACGCTTATATTTGTAAACGCAATCTGTAGGAGCTACTACACCACTTGTGTTACCTGTTACCAAAACTGTAACGCGCTCCTTCTCATCAACGTTAACTTTTTGATGAACCGTTTTATCTCCTTTTCTAGCGAGAACTTTGGGGCCTTTTGAATTTAAAAAAAAAGTAGACTCGAGTTACGTAACCACAACATGGAATAAGTGTAACTTAAGTACTATACACTTAGCGATAACATTCATTCTGTAACATAAAGCCCTTATTGTATTTCACAGTGTATTCAAGAAATAACTTACATGTAAAGTTCAATCCGCTTGCCAGTGTACTACAGAGCGGTTGTCTGCCTGTAGAATAAAGTATTATTTTACAAAAAGCTTCTTTATTGGTTGCACAACATAACTCTCGTCAAAATTGAATATTCGAGATGGATCTTCCAAGATCTTCTCATCACCATACTCTTTTCCAATGTAGGACTGCACTTCTGAAAACCAATTCAGTATGTTTTCTCTTGTGACTGCTGCCCGTGAGACAGTTAAGTTTTGAGTAACTCTTTTTGAAGTCGAAGGATTTCTCCGGAGAAAACCTACAACCCACGTCCTGCCTGGTCTTCCATCTTTGAAAGCTTATCACGCTTCACGTCTTTCATGTACTTCTCCACATTGACGCGCAGCTGCTCAACAGTGACCGGAAAACCAGCCTGTGCCATGTTCTCCACCCATTTGCTTATTTCAGCCTCCTCTATGCTTTTTAGAATTGAAGGAGGGCCCATTTTTCTGTCCATTGGTGATTTACCCTCTAATTCATATTTCAATGTCGTTCTGGGGACTGCAAATTATTTTGCAGCGGCGCGGATAGATATTTTGTCTTCAACTGCAGCTTTCAAAGCATCTTCACTGTAGTTTAAAAATGTGTTCTTGTTTCCAGCATCTTGAAAATAATATTTAAGTAAGTACCCTGGAATAAAAACAACTTGTCAATATTTTATAAATTGTGTTAAAAGTAGACCACGTCATGCTTTAGTAATTGACCATGTGGTCCACTAATAAAACCCATCACATTTTATAAATCTGTACAAGTGCTGTAATGTTATGTGTCTAAGTTGATTATGAAAATCCATGTATAAAACAATAACAATGTTAAGTCAATTGAATCAGTAGTTGACTATCGCGGTCAATTTCTGATACTTTCATAAAAAACCATTCAGTAGATGACCACCCCAATCACACAACATGTTAGGTTATATTGTTAGAAACTCTTGAACATAAAAGAAAGCACTTTTAGAAATATTATAAATGTAAGTCTTACCTAAAGAATTTATTTTTGTGACTTCTATAGCTCCACAAAGACACTCTCTAGTTAAATTAGATAAAAAAATCAAGAAACGTGGCACACAGCGGAACTTGTCAACAACAACTGTCGGCCATTGCTACACACAATGCGCTTTAGTTGTGAGCTTGCCGCAGTTGTTAATAGATGGCAGCAGCTACTTAATTATTATTATTTTTTATTGGATACAATAAATACAACGCTTATTATTTAAAATTCCATACAAAACGGTCAACTACTAGTACATGGCCAACTACTAATGCCCTTACCTTAATTAATTTCTTCTTCTGATAGTTTGACCTCTGCTGTTTCTAAATCGTTAAATATATTTTCCATATACAAAATATGCTCTTGAAGAAGCTTTTTTTCATTGAACTTTATTTCAGTAAGTCTCCTTCTTAAAAATAACGTCCCAACGGTACTCTTTTTCATGAAATTCTCCTCTAAATTTTGCCACATAAGAAAAGCAGAATTTTTCCTCGTCTAATCTATATGGGTATCCGCCACGCTAGCTATAAGCTACTCCAATTCATTGTTTTCTTTACTGCTGGAAAAGTCTTCATTATTTATCGCCTCTAAGCAATTACTTTCATTTAGTATGCTTTTCATACGAAAAGCCCACGTGGAAAAACTTTTGCCACAAAACGGTTCTATTTTGTGTTTTGACTCCATCTTTTATTTTTGTTTTGTATTTTCTTCTATCAAATGACCTTATTTCTTCAATTGTCAGGACTGGGCCCATAACCTTTTGATATTTGGTTAACACTGGAGCTTATTGATGCACATTTTGCAGTAGAGAACGTACCATTTATTCTTCCTTATAATGACAGAGTGAGTTACAGACTACAGGTATAGTGCAACCAACTTATCAGTGAACTGATGGGTGTCGCTATCGTCGTTTCAGTGTTGCTAACTAATTCCAAAGTGCACAAAATTCGGGAAAGTCGACATATTTATATTTAGTTTATATTTACGATAAATTATAACACTACTTAGGCCAATAAAATACAAATAATTAAGACGCGCTTACACGCTACAATTTTATGTTCTTGAACATAGTTGGGGCGGCCAAGTGCTTTGCCCTCGAAGAACAATGATTAACATTAATTATCATTAATATATTTGATGAAGTTGGTAACAAAATTAGATTTTCCGCACCCACTAGGACCTGCAACTGTAGCAGTAAAAGGGTGTACAAAGTGAAACATTTTGATATACGTGTGAATATTATGAGGTTAGGAAAATGAATAAGACATGTTTTTCTGGAAAAGTGCGTTATGTATTTATTTCACAATTGTAATAACAATACAATTTACAATAATAAAATATTTTTGATATAACTAAACTATTTACAAATCAGGAAATACGAATATCTATTTCTAACTTAAACATTATTTTAGCAATATACATAATTTACAAATATTAGGTGCTCATCTTAATTTGTAATGGCCCCAAGCTAATGTGTCAACACCATTTGGTAAAATATGTCGTTTGGAATCATTGTATGATAAACAAATTTTGTTTATCTGCCGAGTGAATATTGTATGTTTAATTGATTTGAATCTATACATACTACAAAGTTGTATTTTTTTATCGAAGAGACATGACTTATAATTCATCATTTTCATTTTGTTAGTAACACATTTATTGACTCCTTTTGCTTTTGCTGTAAAATTATTTTCAACATCAATTGCATACATTTTCGATCGTAATCCAACAAATTCCCTAAAAATGAACAAACATAATACAGATACAAAATAAAAAATAGACATTGGTTAGTACAGATAATTAACAGTTTCTGTCTCCTTTTTTATGTAATAAAATAATTGTAGATTTGGTCCATTGGTTCGATAGTTATTATTTCATAAAACAAATTATACATTTGGCTATGGCAGACAAAGATTCTTTGAGTATTTCATTTGAAATCTTGTCATCTCTAGATGCTTTGCCGATTTTCTGTGTTTTTATAGCTTTTAGGATGATTAGGATGAAAAGGTCTACTCACAAGTATCTCGTTCCCATATCCTGAGACTGCATCGATGCCAGGCTGCTGTTGCTTACTCTTCACCACGAGACTTATTTTTGTTCGTGGATATCCATTTTCGAATGCTATTTCTGAGATATTGGTACTAACTGTACCGATTTGAGTGTTCCTATGTTAAGACAGTCTCTCGGATATCCTACCCGCGCCAGTCAAGTTTTGGCGAGAGTTAGGTTGCGGGGGACGGTGGCAGGCTTTTTAAAAAAAGAACAAGAGGTGTTCTCCGCTTGAGAAGCTACTTTAGACTAACTTTATTTAATTCATTCTTAATATATATTATTCTATTACAATGGTTTCTTATTCTAATGACGACAATAAGGATCTCACGTTATGGTCTGATAGCGGGGACAATGGGTACTTATGTGATAATAACTGTAATGATAGGTCATGTAACGGATCTTTATTATCCATGTGACTCCGTATGTATATCGGTATCCTAGTTATGCCGATGTAACTCGAGTCGTGAGGCTTTTTTTTAATTAAGCCTAATTTACGAGTTTATGGTGGCTCGATACAGAATGAAATTGTTATTCTTTCGCCGGAAGCGCGTGATGGATGTTTTGATCATTACAGTGGCCGTTAATTCCCAGACTGTCACAGTCAGTCATCTTTTATCAGTGCTGCGTCGATACTTGTACAACAGGCCCCATAGGCACAGCGGTTGTAACTCGTCCCTGCTGAGAATTGAGATCTGAAGAATGATCTCGATTTTTATAAAACAATCGAAACTTATATGTTATTACAATAATACTTATGACTAGGATTCCATAGAGTACAGTTCCTATGCTAATGCTTTTTAAATTTAATACACTTTGTACTACACATGACCTATCAAGGTGATAAGCACGATTAGTATAGATATCGAGCTTCCTAGATAACACACCTATCAACAACATATCCCACTGCTCGAGAGGTCGCTTGAAATTGGTAGATATCATTGGCATGTGGCTTATATTGTTGTTGTATATCAGATATAAATCACCTAATGTTCAAAGCGGTACCTTTCTGCATAGAAGGAAGGTCCAAAAGAAAATTAATATGATTAAACACAAGTCTTGTTTTTTTTTTTTTTTTTATATCTCGTTCCTCCTTGGTGCGTTTGGGCCAAGGGTTCGTTTACAATTTTTTGTTACATATATCTTTAATTTACTCTCATTCATTCTTCTTCTTCCATTCCTATTCTCTTTATCATTCCGATTCTCTTTGTCACTCATCATCTCTTATACCGTTTTAAGTCTAACTTCTCGCTTCATTCCATTCCTTCCCTTCCATACTTCGCGCTTAATGAGTTTGACCACCCTTCTTTCTTTATTAATTTTACAATATTCCTTATTCTACTTACATTTTTCCTTATTCTACTCTCCACAAGTCTTGTTTGGCCCCATCAGCCCTGTAGTCCCGGGCTACCAAGAATAGGACTAAGGTCGTAGAAGGCGACTAAAAGGGTTCTCGGGTTTTTAAGGTGGGGGCCCTTTATTGCTCACTAAGCGAGCCCGGGGTGGGCGACAAGCACGAAGTGGTCTCGTGTCTGTCGCAGCAAAGCGGTGATGTTCGAGAGGGTCCTGTCCTCTCAGGGACGTGCTTTTTTTTTTTGAGGTTCCCAGTTTGCAAACCGCTCGAATTTATATACGGTTGCAAAAAGGGATAAGGGGTTACACCCGCTATTTGATACATGTTTCCTTCGCTGCTGTATTGCTCATCCCTTTTCAGGTTATTTGATTGCCACAGTTAGTAATTTTATTTTAATATTTTATGATGCTGTCATGAATTAAAATTTTCTGTATAGATATATTAATATGCTTCTAATATATTTGTGTTTAGGGTGCAGATTTATTTTTAATGGGTAGATTACTTTGATTCCGAGTAACGACCAGGTATATTCGAATCGATGGACAGAAAGACAATTAACCAACGAAAAAAGGAGCGTGTAGTCGCAACAACTATCGGCGATAGACTCCAGGGACGTGCTTAGGCGAAGTGCAGGGAGGCACCGGTGCGTTCCGCAAGAGATCCCGGGGTCACCTATAATGCACTGAGTATGACCACCGAGGGGGTTTAAGTAGGTACAAACCTCACATAACCCTGTTTTCCCCCAAAAGCAGGGTATCTTTCGAAGATTCCTCCTTGACAACAAAAAAAAAGGCCCCATAGGCACAGCGGTTGTCACTAGGTACTAAATATAGTAAAATGTGTATAGTTATCAACAAATATTGTTAAGACAAACAACAGGCAATGAAATTAGGTAAAGATAAAGTCACTAATTTACTTAATTTAGTACTGTCATCACTTATATATTATCAGTTCTTATCAATTATCATTTACAGTAGATGTTATTGTTTTAAATTGATTGGGTTACATAGAAAGTTGTTTTGTTTATAAGTGACATTAGGTTGGAAAACTCACAACTCAAAACTCACAACGGAAGATGGAAAGAAGTATGCTGGGAATAAAGATCGCTATGAGGATTAACAACTCTATCATAAGAAAGAAAACAAGACTTCCGATGTAACTGAAAAAACACGTCTGCTGAAATGCAACTGGGCAGGCCACGTCTGCAGACTAAACGACAATAGGTGGAGGAAAAAGGTAACGGAACGGTTACCTAGAGGGAACAAAAGAAAGCAAGGAAGACAAAAAAGGTGGAGAGACTTATTTACAGAAATATATGGACCGGATTGGATGAGGAAGGCTAGAGACAGAGAGCAATGGAGAGAGGTAGGGGAGGCCTACGCCGCAGAGGCAACATCCGCAACAAAAACATTTTTAGAATGTGTTTACTTTTTTTGTGTTTTTAGTTGTGGTTGAAATTAAAGGCTTTTATTTATTAGGTTGGAAAAATGACAGGAACTTGTTGTGTAACAATTTAACAAGTAGTAAACTTAGAGATTTGCTTGGATAAAAAACAATGTCAGTCCTATGTACTTAGATTAAAACACTTCAAAAAAAATAACCTGTAAATTTGCACTTTAACTTCGGAGAACTAATTACGCTAATTTTATTGATGCCAATTTCGAATTAGTGAAAATGTTAAACGAAACTAAATCTACACTGCCGGTTGATGTTGCTGGATTATTGTCATTTGACGGTACTGAGTGCCACTTTATACCACCAGGTTCACCACACTTTGGTGGATTATGGGAAGCGGGAGTTCGGTCTGTGAAATATCACATTAATCGTGTTTTAGGTGTTAACAAATTAACCTTTGAAGAATATGCTACGTTGTTTACGGCTACGATTGATTCGGTTGAGGATCTGAACGCTCTCACCCCAGTTAATTTTTTGGTGTTTGGACCGCCTAAAATGGTCCCTCATCAAAATCGATAGTAACACACGTAAAGGCGCGGATTCGTCGGCATTGGCTCGAGGTAGAGCTGACCAAATCGCAGGCTGTATGCTTCCTCGGACCTCGTAAATCACCACCTCCTGGTGCGCTGACGGTGGAGTTGCCATCGCTATTAAGTCGACGATGTACCTTGGTATTGTATTTGATAGCCGGTGGAACTTTGGGCAGCATTTCCGTCAGCTCGCCCTGAAAATGCAGAGGGCCATCGCCATCCGATCGTCCAGAAAAAATAAAGAAGAATTCGTTTGAAGTTTCCTGTATTCTAGCCGGAACTCCTTCCTGGGACCTCGATGCGAAGGTTTTCTCCGCCGTGTATTGGAGAGAGATCCAGGCGAGGGAGATTCAGTGCGAAGAAACATAGCGTACTGAACTACCTCCTGACGAAGGTCCTTTCGGGGCACGGACGGTACCTGTGTGTAGTGGCGAGGAGGGAGCCATCAATGATGTGCCACCAATATGGTGCGGCCGAGGACACTGCCGATCACACACTTGCAGAGTGCCCAGCCTGGGATGAGCCATCGTCCCGCTATCCTTTGCCTCCCGGCTGTGGCGAAAGCCGTAGTCGGGGGGGAAAAAAGCATGGAAGGCGTTGGAGATCTGTGGACCACTAATGCCTCAGAAGTGTTGTGTATCCGAATAGATAGTAGGGTTATCTATGGTAACACTACGCCATGGATATGGTGTAGCAATTGACATGTGGGTAACGGAGTGTTCGGACGCAGTACATAAAAGTGGCGACGAAGATGTTTGGAAACATGGAACCTTACACGGGAGAACAAGTTCTCCAGGTGGTAGGTCTCTGTTGGAGACCGTCTGGATGGGTACCACCGCAGCTCCTATTTCAACTGCCAAATAGTAGACAAACATTACTGTGTTCCGGTTTGAAGCGCGCTGTAGCTAGTGTAATTACTGGGATAACGAGACAACACCTTATGTCTAAACGAGCGCAATGTGGTGCAGTGTGTACCATCTTAACTAGCAGCACGTTGTCATGGGCAAGCGTATCACTTACCATCAGGTGAACGTCTTGCTCGTCTCGTCGCAAAGTAGTACAAAAAAAAAGACTTCAATACCTATATTCAACGTATGGAACAATTCTTCATAGTACACAAAGTGGAAGAGTTCAAAAAACTGCCAATACTCATAACGTTAAAAGGCTCGCAAACCTATATTTTAAAAAATTTAGTATCACCAGACAAACCAAGCAAAAAACAACACGAAGAGCTGGTGTTAGTTTTAAAAAAACACTTTGTGGTTAAGAAATCGTCAATAGCGAGCAGATATGACTTTTATAGGTGCAAAGGTAAGTCGGACAAGATATAAATGACTTCCTCGAGTTACCACAACAAAGAATAAGTGTATCTTAAGTACTGTACACTTAGCGATAACATTCATTCTGTAACGTAAAGCCCTTATTGTATTTCACAGTGTATTCAAGATATAAGTTACATGTAAAGTTCAATCCGCTTGCCAGTGTACTACAGAGCGGTTGTCTGCCTGTAGAATAAAGTATTATTTCATAAAAAGCTTCTTTATTGGTTGCACAACATAACTCTCGTTAAAATAAAAAAAAGGCTGCAGATGGTCATTTGGAAAGTTTCTGAAAGAGGCGTTGCGTGATAGATTTGTGTGTGGACTAACGAATGAAGAGTTAGCTAAGAGATTGTTCATAGAAGGAGATTCACTGTCCATTGAGCAAGCAGTAAAAATAGCGTCCGCTTTTCAAAGCGCTGTAAAAGAAACTACGAAATATGCAGCCAACAGGAGCAGTTGTGAAGTCTTTGATAAAAGATCGGGACGAAAATTTTAACAAAATTGCATACGTTGTGGAGGAGATCATGACAGCAAAAACTGTTATAAAAAAATTTGGACATGCTATAACCGTCAGAAAGTTGGTCACATTGCCTCAAAGTGTAGGTTGAGAAAAAGGAAAGCAGGTGAAGTGTATAGTAGAAGGAGAACAAAAAGAATCACATCAAAACACAGAGTGTGTTTTATTTAGTAAAACTCGTGGATTTGGAATCTGACTATTAACACGCGTCCGTCCATCTCTTTGCCGTGCGAGCGGATCTCTGCCCGACGCCAGGCGCATTCTCTCTGGCATCAATCTGTGCCACAGATACAATAGAGGAACGCCAACAGAGTGTATCAGCGTACATAATGTGGCTTTACGTTTTAATAAAACCCAATTTTAGTTTTACTTTTACAAAACTGTTTATTCACTTTTTTATCGAATTGTGTTATAATGTGTCAAATTTAAATTATCTTCCAAAATCATTTAATGGTAAACAATGAAATAACCTCCTTTGTATTAATATTAAATACTCCTTGATCGGTCGCTCTTTAGGCCGAAACATCCTCCCGCCTCGAGTTATGTCCCTATAACACTGGCCCTTACACAAGGCCCTTATTGTTATGTAGATAATAAAGAGTAGCATCACATGTAGTTTCAGGAAATAGTTATTAAGTTACAATCAAGTCTCTGTAATAAACAATAACCATTGTTTAATGATAACCCACTATCGCATGTCAACCGTTATTGTCAAATAGCATTTAAGAGATAACTTTATCCAAATAAATCAGTCTTGTTCGAAGCTTCTCTCGGAGCACTCGTCTTTAATTTGCTTTTTAAAAAGCCTCTTGCCCTCACCCACAACCTAACTGGCGCAGTCGGTATACGCGATATTGGTAGCAGGGTTTTAAACTCTCGTCTCCAACCTCGAAAAAGAACCTCCTGTGGCTGCAGCTGAACAAGGGTAGCAGACGAAAATCAGAAGAAGACAAGACTCAAGCCTCAAATTCGGCAATGCTCGTGGGGTAAGTCTATACTCGAATTATTCCCGAGAATCCTGTTAATTATCCTTATCACATTTATATTCCTTTTAGGTTGTCTTGTGTGAAGGGACTATTTTTATTGCGTGTTTCATATCGCTATAATTGTGTTAAATTTTTATAAATGCTTTATTTCATAGAGATCAAAATGTCGAATGAAAACAAAGCTTGCGAAAAATCAACTTTAGAAGTAAAACCGGTGACTACCGATTTCGCTACGATTGCAAAAATGTTACCTGGTTACGACGGGAACAAAAGGACGTTAATTTTCTATTTACAATCAGTAGAAAACGCGTTAAAAATCGTAACGAATAGGGATGATCCGCGAATTGCATGTTTAATTAGAAGCAAACTTTCAGGGAGAGCTGTTGAAGCGTTGTCCCAAAACCCAAGTGCAGAAACTTGGATTGATATTAAAGAAACATTAAATAGAAAATTTGGTGACTTTAGGAGTGAATTGCAAATAATCCACGAATTAATGCATATTAAAAGAGGAACCAATGCAATCGAATACATAGGTCGAAAAACAAGTAATTTAATAACGACATTAAATTATAGATGTCCAGATAAAAGAATAGAATACGAACAAATGGCGTTAGAAGTATTTCTAGACTTACTTAATCCCATTACGGCAATTCAAGTAAAAATTAAATATATTACAGATTTAGAACAAGCCATTACCATCGCAAAACGCGAGGAGGCTAAAATGAGAATTAGGCGAGCCGAAACCGGTAAACCTTATGGTAATAATTTTAGAAAACCTAATAGCACTATCAATAACAGTAGTCAGCAACAAAAATCGAACACGTTTTTAAAGAAAGAATTTCAGCCAAAGAAACCTTTCGTTAATAAATCGGAATCCGAAAAAAATAAATTAAATTTTCAAGAGCAAATAGACTCCGACGACGAGGAGTATACAGATGAGGAAACAACAGAGGATGAATCCTACGAGATAAAAAATGATGAAAATTTACATCAGGATCTGAAAGAAGATCTGAAAATATAGTATTCATGAACAGTATCCGAAACAATCGTTTACCGTATATATATATTAATGAATTAGGTGGGAGATTCCTGCTAGATACAGGGGCTTGCCAGTCACTAATCAGCCCAAAAATAATTAAAATCTTTAAAAATCAAAAACGAAACTCATTATATCAAAACAGCACATGCTACGTCTAAACACAAACAGGTAGCCTATATCCAACTACCAGAAAGAATATTCAAAGAAAATATTACACATAAATTCCTTATTTTTAATTTTGATTCTGATTTCATAGGATTATTAGGACTACACATACTAGTACCCCTTAAATGTAAAATTAATATGAAAAATATGACACTACGTACGGAAAACGCAAGTATACCCATCCGAGATGACATAAAATCACATACAAAAATAGCTCCTAGATGCGAACATAAAATAAAACTATTATGCAATTACCAATAAGGAGACTATTTCTTAGGTGGCTTGGACACAAAAAAAGGTTTAATGTTACCACCAGCAGTAGTTTCAGTACGAAACGGCAGCATTTTAACGACAATAATTAACAACAAAAACGAGAAACTCAAATTCCACAAAAATTTAAAGAAAAACTAGATGAAATTTTAAAAAACAAATTGGACAGATTACGAACAACTCACATGAATTCAGAGGAAAATAGGGAAATTAGAAAATTATGTTTCAATTATCGCGATATCTTTCATTGTGAAGATATACCACTCACATTCACACATGAAATTAAACATCAGCTTAGATTGACAGACAGTAAACCAATTTACGTTAAAAATTATAGACAAGCACCTAAACAGAAAGCAGAAATAAAAAATCAAATATAATAAGAGAAAGCAACTCTCCATAGTCTTGCCCGGTACACATCGTACCTAAAAAAATAGATGCAACAGGAGAACAGAAGTATAGATTAGTAATAGACTACAGAAAATTAAATGACAAAACAATAGAAGATAAATACCCACTTCCAAACATTGACGATATTTTAGATAAATTAGGTCGTGCTCAGTATTTCTCAACACTTGACCTGGCATCAGGTTACCATCAAGTGGAAATGCATGAAAACGACATCGAAAAAACCGCATTCACAATCGATCGTGGTCATTATGAATTCCTCAGAATGCCATTTGGCTTAAAAAACGCACCAAGTACATTCCAAAGACTAATGGATGCAGTCTTAACAGGTCTTGATAATGTGTTAACTTACTTAGATGACGTCATTATCTTTTCAACGTCATTGCAAGAACATATAGAGAAATGTAAACAAGTTTTTGAGAGATTCCGTGCACACAATTTAAAAATTCAGTTAAATAAATCAGAATTCTTACAAAAACAAGTTAAGTTTCTAGGGCATACCCTGACAGACAAACGCCTTCAGCCAAACGAAGACAAAATTATAGCAGTTAAAAATTTTCCAATTCCAAAAACACAAAAACAAATAAAATCATTTTTAGAATTAGTTGGCTATTATAGAAAATTCATCCAGAACTTCGCAAACTTAACCAAACCTCTAACTAAATATCTAAAGAAAGGCAGTAAAATTGAATTAAACCCAGAATACATACAGTCGTTCGAAAAATGCAAACAAGTACTAATTAATGCACCTATTTTACAGTACCCAGATTTTGATAAACCATTCATATTAACTACAGACGCTTCCGACGTAGCGATTGGTGCAGTGTTATCACAAGGTCAAATAGGATCAGATAAACCCATCGCATACGCATCTCGCACATTATCAGACACAGAACAAAGATATTCCACAATAGAAAAAGAATTATTAAGTATCGTATGGGCCATAAAATACTTTCGCCATTACCTATACGGCAAGCGTTTCACGATATACACAGATCACCGACCACTTACTTGGATCATGTCCATAAAAGATCAAAACTCAAAACTTACTCGCTGGCGTCTAAGACTAGCAGAGTACAATTTCGATGTACAATACAAAAAAGGCAAAACTAACACAAATGCAGACGCACTATCACGAATAAAACACCTACATCACAACAAAACTATAAATGAACCTCAACCCGGCACATCAAACACAAATCAAGAACTAGAAAGCATAGACATACGCACATTGTTAGACATTCCAATAACACCTGAAATAATAGAACAACAAGAAGAAGATCAAACAAATAGCCAAACGTCACAAGTAGACATGTCTCTAACTCCAACACACGAAGTACAGCCATTTATGTCACCTCCGTCATCACACACTAACACAAATAAATTACCCGAAACTAACGACGCCATAGACAGACAACTGAAACAATTACATATAAGAAAATCCCCTGGAGATACATATCGAGTAGGACAGATCAAAGGGTAAAAACATCATAAAAGACGTATGGATAAGATAAGATAAATACTCTTTATTGCACACAAAGTTAAGTAATAGACATACAAATTTATAAAATGACAATGTACAATGGGCGGCCTTATTGCTTTAAAGCAATCTCTTCCAGACAACCCACTGGAAAATAGGAGATAAATAGTAAGGGAAAAAAGAGAAGACAGTGGTGCATTATATTAATAAAAAACATTTGAGAATAGGCAACAGCAAGAGGAAGATACAGGTTAGATTTTAAGATACCCATTAACAACACAAAAAACCAAATAATTCAATTCCTGAAAGAACACACTATCCCAGACAGAATATTCCATTACTTTAACAATGAAGAATTATACCCAATATTTTGTGAAGTATATAAAACGATATTCAGTAATCGAGGTCCTAAGTTAATTAGATGCATGAATAGACTATGCAATATCCATCAGATGGAAATATTTTTGATTTAACACGACATACATCATTGGTAGCTTGTTTAAGATGTATCATTAGATATCCGTGTGCATCTTTAGTTGCGTCTCTGTGGGCATCTCCAATAAATTTTGTATTATCGGGGAATACTTGGCGCGCTAAATAACGAATTTGTGTTTTATCTCGAGAATTTTTGAAGTATATGATATAATTTGAATTGAAGGAAATATCCCTCTGTCCTTTACCTTGGTGAAATAAGTGTTGTGATATGTAAAATACACTCAAGTTTCTATGGTGACTACCTTTAGTGAATATATCATTATTTATACATCATTCCGGGTTCTATGGGAACTCATTTACAGTTCAGGCTGCACTACTCTGGAACTCCTTACCCGAAGAGATACGAGGTACTCAGTACAAATTTTTGTTTAAAAAACGGGTCCGAGAGCACGTAGCTCAATTACAGACATTATAATATTTATGTATGTGTATTTACTTATATATTATTATGCATGTATGTATATATATATACATATGTATGAATTTATATGTATATATGTGTGTATGTTTATTTGCTTTTTTTTTTTTAATGTATTTATTTATTCATTGTTTTTTTTTTGACTTTCTCTTCATCTTACCACCTACTAACATCTCACCTCACCAAAGGTTGGCTGGTGGAGAATGCCCTCAGGCATTAAGCCCGCCTTTGTATACCTTATTTTGTAAGGTTAACAATAAAGTAAAAAAAAAAAAAAATATATCAACAATACGCCCGTCAGATTCTCTCATAAGATCATCTATAATTACAAGGTTTGCATCCTTCCCATCGAACATGTTGAGATCTGGTAGCCCTTGATGGTAACTTACATTTGACAAGTTGTACAAAGCGCCCTACTCGAGGAGGTTATCCGACTTCGTCCCCGGGCCTTTCTACTTGTGTGAACAAACGTGTGTAACAAAATGCTCGCGCACACCCCGAAGCCATGGGCCCGGCGACGGGGTAGTCGGACTCAAACCGACTAAAAAACTTCACTCGTGTTTCCAGCCTCATAGATGGTATGTTTGAGGGTCACGGGATAACATCTCAGTTCGTTCGCGACCCTCGATCGACGCCCTTGTAAAATCGGACGCGCCTTGCGGAGGGATGGATGGAACGTCGTCCCACCGCACAAATAGCCTCAGTCCTTTTGGGGCGACGCGTTGTGCTCGGACGCGTCGCCATGTCCGTCCTTGGAACCCTTCCATTAAAGGGGGGCGCCGTTCTCCTGCCTAAGGAGGCAAGCGGCGATCGTGCGCTCGACCCCGCCTATTGGCGGTGAGCTGTCTTCGCGCTCCGACCGCGTCCTGCCCCCTCGGCGTCTGCTCCCGCAGCCGTTCGGTCTCCCGTTTCTGCGCCATCACTGACTCGCAGAATTGGGAGACCGCCGACCAGGACGCCTCGCTGCCGACCATGGCGCGAATCACTGCCGGCAGCGGCCTTTCTACTTGACTTAGGTGCTCCATATCTGCGTATTCTTTTAAAAATAATTTATACATTTGCTTTTAACACTAATCATACCAACACTTATTTAAATACCTAGTTTACCATAGCGGGTCAAATGACCCGAAATATATGTTTCCTACTTTTATGTATGAACTTTGAATGTTGCAAAGGAAATAAAAATATAATGATAATAAAATATGTATTATAATTATATGAAATAGTATTTTTACAATTTCTATTTCAAACGCAAAAAATAAGAGTTGTTTTTATACATCACATTTTTTACACAAGTGTTTCTGTCGCACATTTCCCGCAAACAAATTTTTTACAATTGGAGCAAATTTTACTAGTTTATTTATTTTGCAGTATCCTATTTGACACCTCTTACGTTTATTAGAATCTGTAACAGGGTTAGGCAACGATCGTTTAGTATTTGCTTTTTCTTTTGGTTGTTCACGGGTAACTCGAAAATCGTCGGCAAGTTCTACTGCTAGCTTGAGTAAAAAATCTTGTCTCGAGATATTATCTCCTGTCGTTTGCTTGTATAAAATCCAGGCATTTATACCAGCTAAATCCAGGATATTGAAAAATACTTGGAGGGGCCATCTGCAAGACTTAGACTTGCAGATGGCCAGTCCAATTTCGGTAAAATTATTTCTGCTCATAGTTTCAGAAAAAAATTTGGGCCCCCATATATTATTCCACAAAAAAGAAAGTTTCAAATTATTTGCTCCATATGCAGCTCGTGCATATAAAATTGCAATAAATGCAGCAAGTTTTTCTTGAGATAAACTCCAATCGGATCCTAACACTCTGTTTGCTTCTTCTATTGTGCATGTTCTTATATGGTTCATAATACGGTGGTCAATTATCAATGAAAATGCAGTACTAACTTTACCTTTCATTATATGACGTTTAGCATATCCTGTTGGGCCTACTTCTTGCCTGAAAATGTTATGAAGTGGTGGTCTTCCAGGTGTGCCACCTATTTGTATTTCTTCCCAAACAGATCCATCAATAGCAACATGTTGTTCATTTATTTCTGCTTCACTTTCTTCAGAACTTGACAGTAATCTTCTTTTTCGTCCACAACCGATATTCACAATATTTTCCTCTTCATTGTCAGTATCTGTAGATTCAGACTCATTTTCGTTTGTAACCAATATATCTTCGTTTTCAGAAAATTCATCTTCACCGATTTCCGAAAACTCTTCTCCAATATCATTTATCTCTTCTAAGAATTTGGACTGTCTCGTTCGTTTCGACATTTTGTGGGTAAATAGTTACCTGTATCACTAATAAAGCTATCAAAATAAAATAAAAACTGTGTACCAAACTTTTCTTTTTTTTGCTACCTTTTTTACACAAAAATCTAGTTTCGATCTAAAATTTTTATATTTTCTTGAATTATTCTCAGCTATTTTGATTGAACTACTTTACGTAACAGTCATTGCATACATTTGCAGTTTACTGAATACAATAAGATACGCAATATGTATTGATAAGCTTATAAAACAAAAAAAATGTTCTCCGGGTCAAATGACCCGATGTGGTAGACAACGGTATACGACAGTTATTACACAAAATAAACAAAACAAAAAATTATAAAAATAGTATAAAAACAGTAGACTTAATTAGTCAGAAAAAGTCAGTAAGTTAAATTTGGAGAAGTAATAAGATAATACGTGCATTATCAATGCAAAAGTTGAAAATGGGTCATTTGACCCGTTATGGTATTGTCGAAAAGAAATATTAATATTAGTTTAAGTTGAGACATTTTACGACTTTATTGTACGGCGACTATGCACCGTCGCATACCAGATGGCGCTGTCAACAATGTAAAAGTCGCTGTAGAGAGTTTGTTATTGTTAAGGTCATGGATGATAGTTTTTCAATAAATGAGTTCAAAAGTATATCTTAGTAGTGTTTATTATTTAGTGCTGACAGGTATGATTAGTGTTAATTAGGCTTCACCAGGTGGTAGGTCTCTGTTGCCGGAGACCGTCTGGGTACCACCGCAGCTCCTATTGCAACCGACAAATAGTAGTGTGCAAACATTACTGCGTTCCGGTTTGAAGCGCGCTGTAGCTAGTGTAATTACTGGGGTAACGAGACAACACCTTATGTCTTACGAGCGCAATGTGGTGCAGTGTGTACCATCTTAACTAGCGCCGCGTTGTTATCAAGCGTATCACTTACCATCAGGTGAACGTCTTGCTCTTCACGTCGCATAGTAACATAAAAAAAATAAATGCTTTTCTTAGCAATATAATAATAATCATGAAGCGCCTCCTCAGGTACCTCTTTCAGAGGCATTTGAACCCTGAATGCCTCTTATATATAGTTATAATGTTGCCCTTTTACAGAACACCGAGCTGATGGAGGAGCGATCACCGGCGGCGGTGGGCGCGAGCTTGCCTAAGTAAGCTGGCCCCTGCAACCTCTAGCGGACACGGCACCGCACCAAGTTGGAGAAGAACACCTCTTCTAAATCTTTCACCGTATCCGTCCCTTGGAGACTCGAGTACGTGTATAATCCGTCTTTAGAAGGCCACACGACGGATGTCCCAAATGACACAAAAATTTAAATGCCGCCATGTCTATTTGCTGTATTGATAAAGTAATTTGATATTGTTATTGTAATTATAAAGTGTCGAGTAATTTTACCTGTGTATTAATAATAAAATAGTTACGTAATTGATGAATAACCCCGCGTGGTATTAAAAACGTTTGATTTGTATTCTGCTTTTGGCGTGTGTTGTTGTCATTTGAGTAAAAGAAGTTATCTCCGTACTTCGTTTTTTTATTTTTAATAATGAATCCCGGCGAAAGCTCTGACCATCCGCCGACATGTGTAATCCGTCTTTAGAAGGCCACACGACGGATGTCCCAAATGACACAAAAGTTAAAATGCCGTCATGTCTATTTGATGTGAAACATCTATAGGCTCACTTGTAAACCAAATTGTTGCCGTGGCGACGGATCGCCACGCTATACTGAGGTGTGTATATATATATACATATATATATATATATTTGTATACATTCACCTAATAACAAAATGGATCATATAATTTCATTTTTACATGAAAGATTATTTCCTTATAGTCAAAGAGGTTCAATAATTTTTAAAACGAATAAACATAAACTACCATTAATTTTAGCTGGAGATTTTAATGTAAATTTTGCAAGAGCTGAATCAATGGCATTTCTTCAAAAAGGATTTCAATTGCAAATCAACAACAATCCAAGAGAATCTACTACCAAATATGGAACAACAATAGATGCTGTATTTGTGAGATATCTTGATGGTGTTTCATCCAATACTTTTGTAATGTACTTTAGTTATCATCGACCAATCGTCACCGTAATACCGGCAGAGGAAACTTCGAATATAACTATTACTGAAGTCACAGATGAAATATTTAAATTGTGGCCACTTGATATTAATATCGAATTTTTATATCACATGTGAATAAATGTTTATTAAATAAAATTACCATTTTCTGTAAGAAATTCCTAATACTTAATTTTTTCATTAGGCTATATTTAATTCCTGTAATAATATTATCTTTTATGCATATTACTTGTACACACACGATGTTTCACATCTGCCAGGCGTCCCATGACGGCTCACATTTTTTTATTTATACTACTATGCGCCGAGACGAGCAAGACGTTCACCTGATGGTAAGTGATACGCTTGATAACAACGCGGCGCTAGTTAAGATGGTACACACTGCACCACATTGCGCTCGTCGCCTTGAGACATAAGGTGTTAAGTCTAACGAGCCCGAAGCACGCGGAGCCGCTATCCCTTCGTCCCGCTCCAACACGCCAAACACGTCATTTTAATTATTCCCGTCTCTTGTATCTCCCTCTACTGAAGGTGTATTGTGAATTCTTTCATTATCTTCATCAGCGCTTAAATCACCTTGTATGTACCGTTTCTTTTTGAAGTTAAACTTCTTTATCGGGGTTGCAAAAAAATTTAGTGTACATTTTTTCGTTACGCGTCACATTTTTCCGTTACGCGCCATCTTTTTTCTTATCCCTACCACGCGTGATTCGAAGTATACTTTCTCCAGCGGAGTAGGGATTGGTAAATGTCTCCAATGTATTTTGCGACCCGTTTTGAGTAGTTTAATTTTTGAAATCCAGGTGGCGATTACATCGACTTCCATAAGAGCCCATGACCCGCTTTGAGTAGTGATGACTTTGCCCACTAGGTGGTGTCGTGCAATTGCCATTTACCAATAGCATATCGTTTTAACGGACTTACTCCTGCCACTATACTTGACCGTTTTTCTATTGCACGCTTATTTATTCCCAACGCTCTATAGTGACGTGATACATATATATATATATGTTATATTGAAGTGATCAGCAAAATCAAAGGGTTTATTTTAATTGTAATTCCAGTGAATTTCTAAAAAAAGTAAGTAATTACATCTCTTTTTCTAATACTTTGGTGTAATTGTGGTATTTATTTTTCCACGTTATTTAAAATTAACCTCAGTTTTTGATTGTATTTTTTGAAAAATAACGTCATAAAGAAGTTTCACTTCTTACGAGTGTACGCTAGTACACGCCCCCTTTTTTTTTCCTCTATTGCCCACTTTCGCGTTACTTTTAGGAAATCGTTCATTAATAGCACTGTTAGCGTTGTTAGCCAATAATTTTCCAATTAAATGTATATCTGGGAGTTCTTCACTGTCCGAACTTTCTTTATTTGATTAGTTTTCACGCTTCCGTTTTCGATTACTAAACTTGACTTTTGATCCTATTTTTTTGCTGCATCAACGTACCTAGTAGAATTCCACGTTACCCTTGTCCATTGTTGAAGGTACTCCGAAGTAACTAACTTAGGTAAATCACCGATAGTCCGAATAGCGAATGAGTACAATGATCTCACATCCGTCTTACCAGAACTTGATAACTTCAACATTTCTTTATTTAAATTCAAGTGCCTAATTATAAAAAAAAATCTAGTTCTTAATGTTACATACTTAATTAATAGTTTTTTTTTATGTGCCTATATATAAGTAATGCAAGCTGTGTCTCTTTAAACTTAAGATGCACAACGTTTTCTATATTGCCTGGTTTAATTTATGTAAGTTGTATTGTGTAATCTTTTTTGGAGACCTTATAAATAAATAAGAAACATATAATACTTATATAAAATAACACAAGGAGAGTGTTCTTAAAAGCAAATGCGAAACAATACTAATCCCGACATCCATTGACCTCGATGATGCGAACCCATATATCCAGGACGACCTTTCCATGTCTGAAAAATCTATCCAAGAAGGCAAACGTAAACTCCATTCCTTCAAAAAGAACACAATAAATAATAAAACGTTCCATCCCACGTTCACAAAAGTCTATCACTTTGATACATGCCCCTATCCCGACATATTTAAATCCTTAAAATCAGTAAGAGATGATATTCTCCTGACGGGCGATATCAACGAAATTGCCATAACGGATTTTAAAAACCCATTCGAGCACAGTTCATATACAACATGCTCTTATACTTATTTAATAATACTAATATAATCGCCAATGTCCACCGCAATACAAGTATCTATCCTGTTCCAACAGAAATAAAGAGATTCCTTAAAGAAAATCACGACATCTCTATTGCCGGACATCTAGGATCTAACAAAACGTACGACAGAAGCAAAGAACGCATTGGAAAAGCATGCGCACCGAAATTGAAAGTTATGTCAAAAATTGTAAGCTATACCAATCTAATAAAGCTCTCCATAAAATCGACAGGGCTCCAATGCAAATTACCACACCAACGCGTTCATTTGAGAGAGTCAGTCTAGATATTGTCAGTCCATTACCTGAAGCTGGTATCCAAAAACTGAAATATGTTCTCACGGTTCAGGATGATTTAACAAAATTCTTGCATATCCTATATCCAATGCAACAGCGGAAGAATCCTATGAATGTCTAATCCATTTCATTTCCGTATTTGGTATTTCTAAATCTATACTAACTGATCATGGACCAATTTCACAGCTGAAAATTCAACAAATTTGGTCTTCTCCCTACCACCAACAAACACAGGGTGCATTGCAGAGAAGCCATTCAACCCTCAAAGAATACCTAAAATCTTATGTCAATGAAAATCAAACTAATTGGCATAAGTTTGTATATACTGCCACATTAACTCATAACAGTTGCATTCACACTTGAACTAATTTTCGATCACAAACCCTTTATACCTGACTCCATCTTTGAACTCCGCTCTGACATTACATATCCTGAATACGTAAGGATGCTCCATCATCGTCTGAAGGTATCTAGATAAAAAGCACTTCAAAATATTCAATTATCCAAAGAGAGATCAAAAACTTACTATGGTAAGCATAGTCGCCCAGTACAATACAAAGTAGGAGACAAGATACATAAAAACCGATCTTAGCTTGCGAAAAGCCCTGTCTCCTATTTGGAAGGGCCCATACAAAATTGTTAAAGTTCACAGTAACAAAACCCTTACTGTAATAAACAGACGCCATATAAAACACCATTTCGATGAAGTGAAAGCAGCTCATGACGTCAGTCTTATAATTCAATTAATCTGTTGCTAAACTTAGTTTTATTAACACTTGTTTTTATTTTACCTTTATCCTTTTTTTATAGGATTAGTTTAATATCCAAGTACTATAGTTAGCACTTATTATTCTCTTAACCACCATTATCCCCAGCGACGGTAAATACGTAGATTACATTAATACAGGTCCCGGCATCACGCAAACGGGCGATTTCAAAAACGACGATGATTTATAAAAAAGACATAGGTCTCATGTAATTTATTCCACTAAATGCGATCCTGTGCTGTTCGAGTCCAGCGACTCGTCTGTTCGCTTGCACTGCACTGTTCCACCCTCACGGCGAGGAACAACTTCCCACCACCTCCCATGGCCCCACCAACCATCCGGTTATATGGGCCGAATCGACGGGGTGCAATACCCCCTACAAGTTGTTTTTTGCTCTTTGCCTGTTGTCCCAAGCCTCCTCTCCCCTTTCTGGGGCGCGCTTTGACGACACGAAAACGGCTTCGTCGTCGTACCACCTCTAGGAACGACTTTCCTCAACGACAGGTCCAGTCTCCCCCCCTCCTCCCTTCCTTTTTAGGTAAAGGGTAAACTGTCGCTAGACAAACCAATGAGTACTCCAACCGCTGATTCAAGCAAAGCGAAACCAGAAGCTGCTGAGGCTAAGCCCGCATATTCGAGAGTTAAGGTAGTCCAAAGGCCAAAAGCCAATAAACGTGAAGTTCCAGAACTGAAATTCTTATCTAAAATTGAAACGCCACTCAATAATGATCCACTCTGGATCGACGCCTTCATTCTTGATCATGAGCCTGGCTTAAACAGCTCTGAGCCCACAGCGACCTACCACCCTCTCGTACTCTCGTCGAGACTGAGTACAATATGATCGCCGACAAAGACAAAGCTTTAGCGAAGCAAGTCTCTCGTTCTGCATTCGCATATTATCATCATACACTACTTTGGTATAGAATGTCTATTCATTCTGTGAAAAATGGAACGTCTACACGTGACCACGAGAACGTTATCACTTACATAAACGGGTTCACGTCACTAAAAGTAGCTCCCGGCGCTGCCAACTATCTGGCCGGGCTTGGTGACTGTGAGGACCACACAGGGATCAAGCACCGCATGGAAGTTGCGCGAGACATGGTTCATGGCCATTGGGGCCGCATCACTGCGGAAACCCATAATCACTCTCCAACGTGTACTTGAGGACATGCGCCGCACCACCGGCCGTGAAGTGGATGCACACTGGGATATCAACAACTTACGTCCCGTGAACGCACCACCACCCGCTGGACCATTACCGCAGGCGCGAGGACCACGAGCCGCTAACGATCTACCACCTGAAATGGGCGACCCGGAGGTTCAAGTCCCCCAAAGGGATGCGACGGTAGTGCCGCCTGAGAGAACGGCGAGGAACAGTTGAGCCCTTCATTAAGTTGATGTCAGAAGGAGACGAATTTACATGAAGATTGCACGGAGGTGCAATTTTGGAGAGCAGCTCGGTTACTATTATCGGTGCCTCTTTTGGAACTTGGGCTTGCAGACAATAGTTTTATAATAGTGATGTTTAAAGTGGACAAGAGCAGGCCTCGAACGATCACTACTTTGATTTCCTGTTCGGTGACGGCGCTTTTAGATGAAACATTATTTTTATCTGAACATCCCATTTTGTTTTTAATCGTATCCACTTCTGCACTCTTAATGAGGTCTCTAGACACCTCAACAAGAATACATAAACAATTAAGAAGAAGCCCGGCGTTTCTCAAATGTATGTAAGGACACCAATGAGAGCCAACTTCATTCGAAGACGTTTTGAGTGACCTCACTTAAAAATTTGAAAATGCGTTGATACAACTCCATACAATTTGCAAAGCGACAACACTCTCAAAATGGAATTTATGCAAACCGCTAACTTCAAAGAATTAAAAAGTAAGACCTGAGACTCAATTGATGACTTCATTGGAGCTGAAATGCGTGAACCCTATTAGGATCCTTGGAAACATGAGAAAAACTATAGTGACAATACTGGTCCGTGTGGATTATTAATTTATTAATTTGGTAATTTGGATAAATATTTTTTTATACTTACAAATTTTTGGTGCCTAAGCGGACTAAACGTTTAAAACTTAGTTCTAAACGTAAATTTGTAACAGTAGAAAACAATGCGTTAACTAGAAAATGTTTCATGTTACGATAAAACCGAATTTGGTGAAGACACGACCTATCAAATGGTGAGGAAATTCACCACAAAATCAAACTCTTGCACATGGCCACTTCAGATTTTTTCAATATCCTTGATTTAGCTGGCATAAACGTTTGAATTTTGTACAATCAAACGACAGGAGACAATATTTAGCGGCAATATTTTGTACTCAAGCTAGCAACTTGGCGATAATTTTCGAGAAGCCCGTGATAAACCAAAAGACCGAATACGAAAGAATCGTTGCCTAAGTCTACTACAGATGCTTCTCAACTTAGAAGCTGTCAAATAGGATACTGTAAAGAAAATAAAAACAACAAAATCTGCTCCAAATGTACCACGGATTTAAAGAATGCGATGGCAATGTTGGAATGGCAAATGTTGCCTTCTGCAACACAGCGGAAGCTAAAGCAGAGGGCAGGGACTCTACTGTTGATGTAAAATGCATTTTTGGTGAATAAATATTTTTGAATTTGAATATGAATTTGAATGGATCCAATATTTAATTTTCTTGCGCTTGTAATAAAAATAGAATAGACGAATTGCCGATCTGTCATACCTGCACAACATCACGAACAACAATGTCGACTGTCCAGAGCTCCTAGCACTCGTAAGTTTGCGCACACCCTCTTGTTCCCAAAGAAATCGTAATCTTTTGCACACTCCGTTAGTAAAAACTAATTATAGACTAAACTCTTATTTCATAAGAGTTGGCAGACACTTCAACTCAGTTTCTTCACTAGTTGATATTGACCTATTTAACACCTCAGCGACACAAATGAAGAAGAAACTAAATAACCTTTTTTTTTCATATGATGATCACTAAGGCAACTTTATTATTGTAATTTTATTTTCTTCTTTTAGCCTTTCTTATACCTAATTTAACTTTTCTATCTTTATACACACTCCTCTCTACACTTCTGTCAATGTACCTATTCTTATCTTAGTTGTGACTTGTAATTGGCTGTCTGTATTATTTATGTTTAATTTTTTCTTGTATTAGCTGTAAGTCCACCGAAAATATTAAAATAAAATAAAACGGTCAAGTGTTATTTCGTTTAATTATAATAAATTTAATTTTCATTCCTTCTAACAACCATATTTCATTTCAGCAGGAAACATGAAGTCGGGTCATTTGACCCGCTGTGATAGAAACAGGTAAATATGTTGCGGGTGTGGAGGAAGCTTCTCAAAAAAGAATACAAAGGTGTTATCAGCCCACACCTTACAGCTGCTTACATAACTAGATACTATCTTGCTCATAGCTATTTAATATTTACATCTACTAATTATTTAGACTCATTTTGTACATATCATAAACAATGCATCACTCTACACTCTACACAGTTTACTTATTTATTTTTCCTGCTGACCTTACTACCTGTATGTGTTCAATGTTTCAGGAATTCATTACTATTTGCTTTACTGCTCATTATCGTACGAATGTTATTACTATTTACAACTTCTCCAATATCGACTTCTAAATTATCTCTTACTTTGGCATACACAGGACATTCTGCTTTAAATGCTAGATATTTTCTTTCTTTTCTAGGTCTCACGCCCACGCCGGGCTCTTCTTGCACCTAACTCTATGTATGTGCTCAGATAATCCGGCGTGCCCTGTCAACACCTGTACAGCTGCAGGATCCGACTGCTACTATATTTGACGAATCAACATTTGTAAAATTTACAATAATAATCAATTCTAATCTGGACATTACGTTAAAAGAGAGTTAGGAGGCGGGTGTGGAGGAAGCTTCTCAAAAAATAATACAAAGGTGTTATCAGCCCACACCTTACAGCTGCCGACATGACTGGTCACCAAATCTACCACCTACTTACCATCATAACCAACGCAGCCCGAGTTCGTGGGAATGGAGGTGTCCATGAGAACACCAACGACCTTCACCAAAGCCAAACCCGGTTGGCACAAACGGTCATCGTTCAGCTCGAATGACAAGATCTAGAGCTAATCCATGATCTGCTGAAGATCCGCCGGCCGCTGACCAATATCACTCGTCCCTCAGAATTCCAGACAAAGTTTCCTCCCAGTTTGATTGCGCATGATTACAAAAATCCTCATTGCTAACCCGAGTTCAATACGGACCCCTAAGTTCTATCAGTATCATAAGCAGCGAAGATTAACAGCTCTTATAAGAAAAACTAAACTTCCCGACGACACTCAAAAAACGCGTCTGCTGAAATGGAACTGGGCAGGCCTCGTCTCTAGACTAATCGACGATAGTTAGACAAAAAAGAAACTGAATGGATACCTAGAGGGAATAAGTGAAAGCAAGGAAGGCGAGAGACAGAGTCCAATAGAGAGAGTTAGGTGAGGCCTATGCTGCAGAAGCAACATTCGCTACAAAACAATTTATAAAATAAGTCAAATTTGTTTTTGTTAGATTAAGTTGTGGTAAGAATAAAGGTTTATTTATTATTGTTTATTTACTAAGGTCTATCGCAGCATTGCCGTCGTAGACCGCGATCTGTGTCACTTGCGTCAATCGAGGAAATATCGCCGATGCAGAATTTCTTGTTCGTCAACTCCACCATTTAGATGAACCAGTGCAGATATCCGATTAAGCATAAGTTACAGTAATTTACAATTAGACAAAACGATTCATACTTCAAATAGTCTCTTAGCTTGTAATTTAAATATTAAAAAAATTCGTTTTATCATAAAATTTAGTCCTTTTTTAGATTCTCCCATTGCCAGATACGTAATTGTCGCAGTCGGTAGGATTCTCGCGGGCAGAGTCCTCAGGATGCTATCTTGCATCATCAAGTGGTCTCTGTTCACTTCATCTTCTCCACCGAGGGACGTCCACTGCTGGACATATGTGTTATGTAATTTATTCCACAAAAAACGGTGTTGTGAGTTAGCGAGCTCCCGGACCAAAACGCTTGGAACCATACTAAAACGGTACAATGTCGGTAGAGACAATTTTCAATTCAAAAGCTCGCGGCCAACCTTATAACCGCTGATCGCAACAGCTGTGAGCAGCAACAACTCGCTTGCTAAACCTACCCGGACTACATCAACGGTAGCGGCGACAGGGCAGACAAAGTGTGCGATGAATGTGGACACACCGTCGCACACTCTAGCCGATTGCCCCCGATGGGGGGAGGACAAGGCCGCGCTCGTAGCGGCGATAGGCGGAGACCTTGCGCCGCCGGCAGTGATTCGCGCCATGGTCGGCAGCGAGGCGTCCTGGTCGGCGGTCTCCCGATTCTGCGAGTCAGTGATGGCGCAGAAACGGGAGACCGAACGGCTGAGGGAGCAGACGCCGAGGGGGCAGGACGCGGACGGAGCGCGAAGACAGCTCACCACCAATAGGCGGGGCCGAGCGCACGATCGCCGATTGCCTCCTTAGGCAGGAGAACGGCGCCCCCCTTTAATGGAAGGTTTCCAAGGACGGACATGGCGACGTGTCCGAGCCCAACGCGTCGCCCCAAAAGGACTGAAGCTATTTATGCGGAGGGACGACGTTCTATCCATCCCTCCCGCAAGGCGCGCCCGATTTTACAAGGGCGTTGATCGAGGGCCGCGAACGAACTGAGATGTTATCCAGCGACCCTCGAACAATCCATCGACGAGGCCGGAAACCGCTGGGGTTTAGTGGGTAGCAAGTTAGTCCCACATAACCACCGGGTCTTTTGCCCGGGGTATGCGTAAATGCATTCCCCAGCGAAAAACAAAACAAAAAACATCAACGGTACCGCGGTGAAGACATTCATTAACCGGATCAGTGATGGCGAATTAAGGCCTGCATTGTGCCTTCAACACCGAGGCCCGTGAGGACGAGGCGACCATCGTTTCAAAGATACTAACAAATGTGGTCGACGGGCGACACACTGACCTCTACATACTGAACCCAACAGCAAAAACATAGGTTTCATGTAATTTATTACACAAAATGCGGTCCTGTGCTGTTCCGAGTCCAGGGACTCGTCTGTTCGCTTGCACTGCACTGTTCCACCCTCACGACGAGGAACAGTTGAGCCCTTCATTGAGTTGGTACCAACTTCCATGATGACAGAAGGAGAAGATCGGAGCACGGAGGTGCAATTCTTAATGATATTATCCAAAGCACAAGCATTGCACAAACAAACAATTAAGAAGCAGCCCGGCGTATCTCCTTGCTCAGATTAGGAGTCGAAAAATATCGCCATCGCCACAGCTTCGTCGGGACAATAGCTGCAATCAGCAACGTCGATTGATGGAGGCAAGACTACGCACTCGGCTTTTAAACTACCTCCTGACTATCTCTTGAGATAATCCAATTTGCAGCATGTCCAAACACAAAGACATGACACCAGTACTCAGAGAAGTGATAGTACGGGATGAGTTTACTGTGACCCATGAGGAAGGAGTGGAGCCTCTCGACCGGACACTGCGGAACATCAGAGGCAGTGATCAGCTAACGGGTGGCTCAACCGTTCTCTTAGCAGGCGACTTTAGACAAAGTTTACCTGTTGTACCTGTCCACGCCGCTATAACGAAGTGGGGATGAGGGAGGACTTATTATTGTCGCTCTTATTATAGCTTTAAATTGTACCATGTGATTATTTTGTACGCCAACTGGTGAAACATAGTGTTACGAAAATGTATTTTTTGTGCCATCACTGTCCGCCACCAACACCTCCGTTTACAAAAAAAACACTTCGCTCGGCTTCCTGAAGCAAAGCCTAACGTAATGCGACGGATCTTTGCATCGTTTACGCAATTGAACGTCGACATACGATAAGGAACTAACAAGATAGTGACCACACATTTGATGACGATCGTAAAGCGACGGGAGAAGGAAACTCCCAACTGTAGAAAAAAGAGAAATCTAAAGTGCAAATCCGGGGGCCAAGCTCACACTGCTCACACATTTAGATTCTTATGGCAGAGTTCCGTCTGGAAGCCATCGTGAGTTTCCGAAATGACTGTTTGAGAAACTGTTTTCATACTATTGATACACGCCACTTAAAGTTTAGTGCTTATTATTTTGCAGAAAACTCAAACACAATCCTTTGTATTGTGGTGGTCAAGAAGCATAATGTTTTATACTCGGAGTGACATGCCACTAGGATGGCCGAATCGGAATAGGGTCATTCCGTTATCGTTATACCGATATATTGTTGACAACATTGCGGTGACGCAGGTGATCGGACACGGCCCACACTGCGGATGTCCTAAATCCCACAAAAGTTAAATTGTCGTCTTGCCTATTTATCTCCCTCTACTGAAGGTATATTGTAAATTCTTTCATTATCTTCATCAGCGCGTGAGTCACCTTGTATATAGCGTTTCCTTTTATCTCTATTGCCTATTTTCTGATAGGAAATCGTTCATTAATAGCACTGTTAGCGTTGTGAGCCAATAATTTTCTTACCAAATGTACAGCTGGGAGTTCTTCACTGTCCGAACTTTCTTCATTTGATTCGTTTTCACGCTTCCTTTTTCAGTTACTGAACTTGACTTTAGATCCGTTTTTTTTTTGGCTTAAAGAATTTTCTACGGAGTCTCCCGAATTGATTGGGTATTCTCGATCATTTCCTCCTCCTGATGGCGAATTAAGGCCTGCATTGTGCTTACAACACCAAAGCCCGTGAGAACGCTGCGCCTCCTCCCCCCACCCCCCTATTCTCCTGGTGTTGCTTTTTAAACGGCCGCGAGTCGTTACGCGGCTCTCTTCAGTTCGGACCGCCGCGCCGGCTACTGCTGCGACTTGTTTGTATGAACGCTGTATAATGTTAAGTGTAAGTACAATCTCTGTTCACCGCTACAAGTTAATACTACTGTCTTCGATTATTATATTGTCATTACCAGTGTGTGTGTGATGGTGTCTCTTTGGGTGTTTGTGAAATAAAGTTACGATTTTTTTCACAGTAGGCGGCGATTCCCGCATTTAATGTATCTAGGAGTGGCGTAATTAGACGTGTCCCTACAGATATATCAGTAGAAGACCTGGCGGAGGAATCGTGTGGTCAAATTATCAAAACCCGAAGACTGCACCGCAAGATTGAACGGGTTGATAAAGTGGAGTGCATCCCCACCCAAACCGTGATGATCATCTTTCCGGTTTGATAGATGGTGTTTACAGGGACCCTTACCGTGAATCACCGCAGAAAGCTTTTATAGATGAACTCATCGACAAAATACATTAAGACTGCGTTAGTGACACACGCAAATATACCAAAGTTATTTTTCCATATGCCATTTTGATATATTCATAGCACATGGAGTCATAAACATAGCATAAGAAAGCTCAAACGCAGATTTCGGAGAATCCATAATACACGAATTACAGCTAACTCGTGATAATAATAAAATCTTTAGCTTATATTACATAAGCATGTAATCAAATAAAGTTATCCTCGAGCCGCTCTGCGAGCTGATAACACCTTTGTATTCTTTATTGGAAAGCCTTCCGCGTGCCTCCGCGCCCGGACTAGCTTCCGGTGCAATTTCCATTCCAAATTGCTTCAAATATTTGTGTAGTGAGAGCGATAAACATCCAGACGAACCTCATACAAACAGAGCAGTAGATAGGGCCCCGCACAAAGCAATTGAAGGTGCCGATATCCCGAATTGGTGTCCTTTTTTCCATAGAGTTTAATTGCTCCACTTACGTTACTAATCGCGTAACGCTAATACGCTGAACTTATACGCAACACAGTGTCTGTTATCTTCAGATTCTTCTGCTGGATCAAGAAACCACCTATGGACTCAGTAACCAGAGACGATATGTTGAAAGTTTTGGCTCTAGTTAAATGGATGGGTTTGGTGAAATTACCAAGTATCAAAGATTATTGGAGAAACCGCAAACTCTATGGTATACCCCTAGCTCGTACTGTTATGCCACGGAATAGATTCGAGCTGATTCTAAATTTTGTTCATTTCGCCAACAACTAAACTGCTGATACTGATGACGGACTGTATAAAATAAAAGACGTACTCAATATGTTCATAAAAAACTATAAAAATGTGTACACACCAGGAAAAAAAGTTTGTGTCGATGAGTCATTGGTCGCTTGGCGCGGTTGACTTATTTTTCGCCAATATATTCCAAATAAAAGAGCCAAATATGGAATAAAAGTGTTCAAACTGTACTGAGAAGGGATATACATGAAACTTGATTGTGTATTGTGGCAAATCGAAGGAACCTAACACAGAAGTCTCAGAAAAAGTAGTACTATCTTTAGCAGACGGTCTTTTCAACGAGGGCAGGACTATGTACACAGACAATTATTACACGAGTGTTCCACTTGCACTGCGAATGCGTAAAAGAAAGACACATTTAGTAGGGACATTGAGAAATAACAGAAAATACTTGCCGTAAAGAAACCGTATTCCAAATTGTAAGCTTCCTGAGGAAAAACAACTTAAAAACAACCAAGAGGGACATCCGTCGAACAGGTTGGTACATGTAATGGACTTGACATATCTATCGTGGCTTGGAGGGACAATAAAATTGTCAATCTTGTATCTAATTTTGCTGGTAAAAACCCCACATCAGTTGTGACTACATTCGACAAGTCTAAAAAAGAACGCATAAATGTAGAACGACATTATATTGTAGCGGAATGTAATCGTCACATGGGTGGTGTCGACCTCATGGACAGCGTGATGGGTCATTACAAACTCCGACTGCGCAGCAAACGTCGGTACATACGACTCTTTTATCATTTTTTAGATATGACCATGTGCAATGCTTGGTTGGTCCGTACCGAGACAAAAGGCTCAGATAAAGTTCTAAGTTCTGCCGAATTTGGATTGGATATAGCTGAAACTCTAGTTAGGTATAAGAAGACAAACAGATTGAAGCGCTCGAGTAACGTGGAAGCACTAATTCAGGATAAAAAAAAGAAGGGATCATGTCAGTACATACCGCCAAAAGATGTGCGATTAGATCAGTGTGGGCACTGGCCTGTATGGACCGAGAAAAGGCTCGGATGCAAACGTCCAGCATGTACTGGTACAGCCCAAACAGAGTGTGAAAAGTGTGGCGTGTCGTTGTGCTTCAACAAGAGCAACAATTGTTTTCAAATTTTTCACACAATTATTACCCCGTATCTCACAGTTTTCTGACAAAAAAAAACTTGCGCCGAGAGTTAAGTCCCTATAACACTGGCCCTTACACAAGGCCCTTATTGTTAGGTAGATAATAAAGAATAGTATCACATGTAGTTTTAGGAAATAGTTATTAAGTTACAATCAAGTCTCTGTAATGAACAATAACCACTGTTTAAAGATAACCCTCTATCATATGGCGACCTTTATTGTTAATAGCATTTAGAGATAAGTTTAGCTTAACGTAAACTACAGATGTCTACCTCAACCGGACGATTTGAAAAATCCGTCGAGCATCACCTAACGCGAGAAAAACTTCACAGTTCAATAAAATAAGAACTGTTAAACTCTGCGCACGCGCCGGTATCTGTAAATAACTCTCAGTCGCATTACACGCTCGGAACCGATCGCGTCTCCATTAATCTCCCGCGACTGATGTGCGAATGCTCCGCGACACCTGGCTATGTACCGCACCCCAGTGCAGCACCCCGCATTACTTAATACAAGAGTCATCTAACGTTTTGGCAAACATTCACGAAATTTAAATAAACTGTATCTCCTTCATCAACTTCGGAGACGAAACTGGATATAATTAGGGCGTTCCTCAAAGCAACTATGCTGCAACTCTCAGCAATAATTCCCGCATTTAAACTATGATTGGGATAGCCGGAGGAATTCTTGCAGATATTTCCGTGGAAAAGCTGCTGGAGGAATCTCCTCAATAAACAACACCGGTCAGTAATATTACACCAGAAGACAACACCGTTAATTAAAGAACAGACAGCTGTAACATTGCAAAGGACTCCGGCTGTTTGATGCTGTTTACAGAGACCTCTTACCTTCCATGACAACCGGGCGACATTAGCTCGATGACATCATATACACTATGTGTTAAGACAGCGCGAGAGAAACACGCGAAAATAAAAGTAATAGTAATTTTTCTAAATTTCATTAGACGTCCTTTTGATATATGTATATATCTAGCTCCATCACTAAGCACCTTTAGCACATGGTGCCGTCAAGACAAGTACAAAAAGAGTTATATCGTTTACACAATTGAACATCGACATCCGTGAGGAAATAACTAAACACAGTGACCACACATTTGATGATGATCGTAAAGCGACGGGAGAGGAAAAAACCCATTCAAAAAAAAAAGAGAAATCTAAAGTGCAAATCCGGGGGCCGAGCTCGCACTGGGTAGCTATACACACAGACAAATACAACATTAGTCCACATTTCGATTCTTATGGCAGAGCTCCGTCTGGAAGCCATCGGGAATTTCCGGATTTCGCGTCAAGTTTTCCCTTTAATCCTTGGTCGTTAATGTGTCGTAAGTTATTAAGAGATTAGCGTTATTGATAAGTGACGACAAAGAGACTCAAAGAGGCTCAAGTCAAGCGGGAACAAACAGCTGGAAACAGGCTGGAATGGATCAATAATAAATGCGGGCATTATTGGTGTTGCCTCCCCGGGGAGTTCGTTTTGAACCCAGACAGACAAAATGGCAGTCCGGCGATTTCGTGTAGTTTTTATGAACTGTTAAAAATTATTAAAACTGCCAAACGTTAGTCGCCGTGAAAGTAGCGGCAACGACGAGGATCCGATTAAACACCAAATTCTCAGACCCCATAGAGAAACCAGCCCTCCAGGATTCACCGCAAAGTTGTGTCGTCGGGTTACTGGAATGCCATTGCGTCGCGGCAGTTTATTAACATTCATTAACATCTATATTATTAATTAATTTACAATACAAATGACAGCTGTCACATTGTTGTCGTGTAAACTAACGTCACTAGTACATGACGTAGCTCCATAAAATAGTGAGGGTTTTCGGGAAGGGTTTCGTGGACATAGTGAACATGCCGTCCCAATAGTACACTGCTGGGCATGAGTGTCTGTAATTTATTACACAAAATGCGGTGTTGTGCTGTTACGAGTTGTTGTGAGTTTGCGAGCTCCCGGACCAAAACGCTTGGAACCATACTAAAACGGTACAATGTCGGTAGAGACAATTTTCAATTCAAAAGCTCGCGGCCAACCTTATAACCGCTGATCGCAACAGCTGTGAGCAGCAACAACTCGCTTGCTAAACCTACCCGGACTACATCAAGGTAGCGGCGGAAGGGCAGACAAAGTGTGCGATGAATGTGGACACATCGTCGCACACTCTAGCCGATTGCCCCCGATGGGGGGAGGACAAGGCCGCGCTCGTAGCGGTGATAGGCGGAGGCCTTGCGCCGCCGGCAGTGATTCGCGCCATGGTCGGCAGCGAGGCGTCCTGGTCGGCGGTCTCCCAATTCTGCGAGTCAGTGATGGCGCAGAAACGGGAGACCGAACGGCTGAGGGAGCAGACGCCGAGGGGGCGGGACGCGGTCGGAGCGCGAAGACAGCTCACCGCCAATAGGCGGGGCCGAGCGCACGATCGCCGATTGCCTCCTTAGGCAGGAGAACGGCGCCCCCCTTTAATGGAAGGGTTCCAAGGACGGACATGGCGACTTGTCCGAGCCCAACGCGTCGCCCCAAAAGGACTGAAGCTATTTGTGCGGAGGGACGACGTTCCATCCATCCCTCCGCAAGGCGCGTCCGATTTTACAAGGGCGTCGATCGAGGGTCGCGAACGACCCGAGATGTTATCCAGCGACCCTCGAACAATCCATCGACGAGGCCGGAAACCGCTGGGGTTTAGTGGGTAGCAAGTTACAAGTCCCACATAACCACCGGGTCTTTTGCCCGGGGTATGCGTAAATGCATTCCCCAGCGAAAAAAAAACAAAAAACATCAACGGTACGGCGGTGAAGACTTTCATTAACCGGATCAGTGATGGCGAATTAAGGCCTGCATTGTGCCTTCAACACCGAGGCCCGTGAGGACGAGGCGACCATCGTTTCAAAGATACTAACAAATGTGGTCGACGGACGACACACTGACCTCTACATAGGTTTCATGTAATTTATTACACAAAATGCGGTCCTGTGCTGTTCGAGTCCAGGGACTCGTCTGTTCGCTTGCACTGCACTGTTTCACCCTCACGACGAGGAACAGTTGAGCCCTTCATTGAGTTGGTACCAACTTCCATGATGACAGAAGGAGAAGATCGGAGCACGGAGGTGCAATTCTTAATGATATTATCCAAAGTACAAGCATCCTCCTCCTGATGGCGAATTAAGGCCTGCATTGTGCCTACAACACCAAAGCCCGTGAGAATGCTGCGCCTACCCCCCCTCCCCTCTTATTCTTCGTTCATTAGTTTTGCAAACGGCCGCGAGTCGTTGCGCGGCTCTCTTTTCTTGATAACACCTTTGTATTCTTTATTGGAAAGCCTTCCGCGTGCCTCTGCGCCGGACTAGCTTCCGGTGCAATTTCCATTCCAAATTGCTTCAAATATTTGTGTAGTGATAGCGATAAACATCCAGACGAACCTCATACAAACAGAGCAGTAGATAGGACCCCGCACAAAGCAATTGAAGGTGATGATATCCCTGAATAGTGTCCTATTTTCGTTGACCATAGAGTTTAATTGCTCCCGATCTATAATGGTAGAACCATACAAAAACGGTACAATGTTGGTAGAGACAATTTTCTATTTAAAATCTAACAGCCAACCTTATAAACCACATCCGAAAGACATCAAATATACCAATTTTTGGACCTGCGATGAATCATCTGTCCATTTCTCTACCAAACGAAGGTAATCGCAGAGTGGTAGGCGAGAGTGATGCGTCCTGAATCAGGCTTCCTATCCACACTAAAATCCGAAACCCTTGGAGGTAGTTCTAATTTTGCTATATAATTTATCATAAGCTTTAAAGCCCAACATAAACACCACGTGTCGCTGAACTCAAAATGCTTCCGTGTTTGGAGCGTCATCCGTTACTTTGAAGATCCTTAAAACTAATCTTCTAATGACGCGAACGCATTAGTATCGATCGTTGACCTTATATTCAAACGATCACTATGACAAACAATTAAATCAATAAAACCAAAATAACTTTTGTTTTTTCGATAGTTACTACCCATGATTACCACTGATTGGATACCTGAACAGGTTGGTACATATAATGGACTTGACATGTCTATCGTGGCTTGGAGAGACAATAAAATTGTCAATCTTGTATCTAATTTTCGCTGGTAAAAACCCCACATCTGTTGGACTAGATTCGCCAAGTCTAAAAAAGAACGCATAAATATAGAACGACCTTATATTGTAGCGGAAATGTAATCGTCACATGGGCGGTGTCGACCCTAATGGACAGCTTGATGGGTCATTACAAAATCCGACTGCGCAGCAAACGTGGCTAATACGACTCTTTTATCATTTTTTAGATATGACCATGTGCAATGCTTGGTTGGTCCGTACCGAGACAAAGGGCACAGATAAAGTTCTAAGTTCTGCCGAATTTGGGTTGGATATAGCTGAAACTCTAGTTAGGTATAAGAAGACAAACAGATTGAAGCGCTCGAGTAACGTGGAAGCACTAATTCAGGATAAAAAAAAGAAGGGACCATGCCATACATACCGCCAAAAGATGTGCGATAGACAGTGTGGGCACTGGCCTGTATGGACCGAGAAAAGGCTCGGATGCAAACGTCCAGCATGTACTGTTACAGCTCAAACAGAGTGTGAAAAGTGTGGCGTGTCGTGTGCTTCAACAAGAGCAACAATTGTTTTCAAAATTTTTACACAATTATTACACCGTATCTCACAGTTTTCTGACAAAAAAAACCTTCCGCCGAGAGTTATCACTGGCGTTTTAGAAATAGTTATCAAGTTACAATCACAAGTCTGTAATGAACAATAACCACTGTTTAAAGATAACCCACTACCAATGTCGACCTTTATTGTTAATAGCATTTAGAGGATAAGTTTTAGAAAAACAAACTAGTCTCGTTCGAAGCTTCTCCGATAGCACTCGTCTTTAATTTGCTTTTTAAAAAGCCTCTGCCTTCGCCCACAACCAAACTTCCAGTTGCATTGCCATAAAGCTCCGGTAAGAAAAATAAACACCTGATACTTTAAACTCATGAGCAATAGGAACCCAGTCTTCAAATAACGGTACATTATGAAAAACAACAGAACCCGTTGTTTCTGGTAACAATGCACTAATTATAAATAGCCGACAAGTTATCATAAGGTTCAGTTGTAATATAAACATATCCATGTCAGTAGATCATAAGCTTAGAGTATGTAACCAATGTTAAAATTAATAAAGACAGTTCTATCTACACAATACATGGGACAGTAGTCCCAGAGTTTATTTTTAAAAACTCATCCGCCCGATCGCCCAACATAACTGGCGCAGTGTAACGGATAGCATCTCCGGAAGATTCGCAACAGCAACAAATAGTGTCAACGAATCCGTTGAAAATCGTGAACACGTCCGGCATCGATTCTACAAAAGAACCTACAACGAGATCGGGTGAAGTAGAGAAACTCACAACAATTAACTTCAGCATGTTCCTGGGGTGAGCATTCAACTCTGATTACTCCAAGACTCATGAATCCCATATGCCTTCCTTACAGGAAATTTTGCAATTTATGTAATTTACTGTTGTTTTGCTGTTTTGTTCATCGGTTTTTAGGTACGTGTCGTAATATTTTAAGCCTCTCTTTATTATCCTCTTAAAATTTTTAAAGAAGTCTTTGTTCGTTTTATAACCAACCTAAAGATTTCCTGCATTTGTCTAATTCAATATTTCAGTAAATATTAAGAGAATTTTGAAATAAATGCGTTGAATTTGGTCGCCATTATATACACTTAATTTAAAATGGCGACTTGGTTGTGCAATGTCGGAGCATGCGCGCGGCTTCACCCAGATAAAATCGATAGAGCTAACGCTGCTTTTTCGGCGGACCGCCGCCATTCTACCTTAGTCTAGAGTACACGCGTGAGGGTTCTGTTGGGTTCTTTGATACGATACATACTTTGAACAAAAGTTTTTTGTTTAAATTTAAATATAGTGTTGTTAAATAGTGCTCAAATTGGTATTCGTTCCATCTGGTTTTTTAGGTACGTGTCGTAATATTTTAAGCCCCTGTCTTCATTATCCTTTAAACATTTTAAAAAAGGTTCTTTGTTCGCTTATAATAAAACGAAAGATTATTCATTTGCCTAATTCAATATTTCAGTAAATATTAAGAAGGATTTAGAAATAATGTGGTTGATTTTGGTCGCCATAACA
>JAGSMW010000234.1:0-13982 GCA_029286795.1 Byasa hedistus
TTATCTCAAATAAAAGCTTTAATGTAAATATGGTAATGCCATGACTGATGATACCCTAGATTTCCATTTCTAGTTGAAATCAAATCAAACTACTTTAATTTACATACTAAGTCTTAGTTTTTAATCTATCAAGAAAAAAAATTTAACTGTATATTTTAAATTAACTTTAAATTTAATTGATTTAAAAACTATATATATAAATTAAAATGAACTCATAGTGAGTTACGACAGCCCTCGATATTCATATGTAGTTAATACAACTTGTTAAGATATGCTATTAAGAGTATTTATTCGGTAAAAAATACTACTTAAGAATATCTTATAATATATCATGTGAATTTGACTGCAATTAAAATTACAATTTTTATTTATTGAATTCAATTTTAAACAAGTTACTTCCCTCAGATTAATTCGTAAATAAGGGTTCTCAAAGTATGTGAATGAAAACTCCGTACACGCGACTTGTTCTTAAAGAAAAATTTCACAAATACATATGTTTCCCTCCCTTACGCTGTCCTTTGAAAAATTCTTTATTTTAAAACTCTTTTTTTTTCATACAATGAGTCCCTGAGGTCTTCATATTTATGATGCTACAATCTAAGCGACTGTTCTAAATGTTCATTTTACCTAATTTTAAAAGGGAGAAAATCGACAATCATTCTTCGGAGTGTTTTTCTAACCAGAAACCTTTATGTAAGTACAAGGACCAATAATCAAATTTTGTGGTAATTTTTTTTTTACCACAATTGCTTAAAAGAACCAATTTAACTGGTGTTCGTTTTTTTCAATATTCTATTTTCGGACATAAATTTATCTCCTATAAAAATTTGAAGATCAGAAGAGGGTTATGAAGTTTTTCCTATTTTTGTTTTCTTCTTTAATTTTTCTTTCTTGCATTGATTAAAAAAAGAATTGATCTTAAACCATGCTGTCATTAGTTCTAAAATAAAGGAAGGAAATATACGAAGGTATAACTGATTACAAGCTCAAATTTTTATATATTATCGGATTTTTATAAGCAAATAGTGTGGTTTCTTCAAGACCGAGGGATAGTGACAATGTTAAGGACTTTTCTGATGAAATAGGATCACAATTCGGACTTATGCATGAAATTAATACTATTGAATCTCATCCGTAATTTTATTTTAAAGAAAAAAGTTAATCTTACGATTCTTTGTTTAATAGGAATCTAAAAGCCACTTGTTCGAAAACTTTTCATTGCGGATAAACGCTTTGTCCGTCGGATATCAAAGAGCCTTTTAAATATAAGATACCTTTCTACAAAAACTTTGAAGATTTAGAATCTCGGGTAAAAAAGACGTTATAATCTTTAGCAAGATCCTACCATCCTGATTATACCGACCTACAAATCCTTTACAATGAGATTTATGACATATGACTGGAAAATAATATTATAAGGATGAAATAGTGTAGAAATAAGTAAAATGGATTAATATTCTATAAGAACTTAATAGATAAGTTTTTGCAACACTTTCATACTATTTTTAAAGGACATATAGCGCAAACAAACGAATTTATTCGTAAATATCTCTTAAATGTAGGAATTATAGCATATAAATTCAGAGAAGTTGGGTTTTTTTAAATGATGAATATGACTCTGGAATTCAAAAGAATCATCTTTAAATTTTGAAGGATGATAAAAAAGACTTTTTTTTATTAATTAACTTACTTACGTATTCCATCATACTTTAATCTATGATAGAGAGTCTTTGCAAGATTCTTGTTCTAAAAAGGACTACGAATTTCTTTGAATTTTAGACATTTAGACATTAATATCCGTCAGATCTTTGAAGATCTTTACGATATCCTTTGCTAAAACTTGAATCGCTTTCAACTAAGGACATTATTACTACATTATGTGAAAAAATTCCTAATATATTAAGAACCTTAAATAGAATTATAGATATTCATAAATATTCTATACTTCTTTTCTTTTTTCTTTGAATACATGAAGAAGCTGACTGCGTTAATTTAAAAGAATTGTTGGATTTACATCGTACTTTTTCTAAAGAAAGGATTAAAGAAGAAAAATACAAAAATTTATAAAGAAATTTAACCTTTTAGTACTGAAACAATTTGAACCTTGCAACAACTGTTATTTGTTAATTCCCTTACTTTTCACTGGAAAATGGATACTGTTGACATTTAAGTCTCTATGTATCGGTCACAATTTTAAAACTTTATACCTTGAAATTAAAGACAGTGACTTACCATAGTATTCCACCTAATTGTTTGTATTTTTTAGGCGTTTGGAAGAAAACTTCCTGATATGTCTGGTGCTTAAAAGTATTCTATAATTCACGAAATCTTTACGGTTTGTCCTTTAAAACTATAGTTTAATAGCGGGAGTTTTGAAGTCTTTTTCTGTATCTGTCTATTTTATCAAGTAATTTTTCCTTGCCATATAGTTTTTGTAGAGAAATTGGACTATCCACTTGCGGAGTGATTTGTTCAAAACCAGAGAACCACTAATTTAGAGGCAGAGAAACCAATAATAAAATTTTATGGTGATGTTAGTTACCCAGTATGCTTATACCATATTTACGATAGTTTTAGCAATACTATTGTCATATCATAGGTCATTCAAGCTGAATGATCTATAATATTATTGGTTTTGTGTAGATCTTTTATTGGCTTGTTTTATTTGTTTGATTTATATTTTTTTATATATCACTGTTTTAAATATAATATTCTAATTCCCAAACAGGAATGCCTAAACACCATAACCTTTAATAATCTTGTTCGTCCACTTCCTCTACGTAACACTAATACTTAATATCTAGGCAAATTAGATCTGTCCTATTCTGTTAATCTTTATAATTTGCTTAAAATTTATCCCCGTGGCCCCCTCGTGTATGTTTATCCAAACTACACTTTATATTTTCCTTAATCATGATATCTACATATGTGGTAGCATTTAATTTGGCTATTTTCCCTTCCACAAGAATCAATAAAATTAAGTTCGGAACAGAAAATAATGAGTAGTTAAGAAGATTTTCTACGAGATATTTCTATATTAATTGAGAAAAAAATATTGACAATTTAAAAAAATGATTTATTCTTAACACAAACAACAATTCCTACCTATTAAGACCTATCGTTTTAAAATGGCTTAATAGAAGATTATAGTACTGTAAATGAATTTTTTTAAAAAAAAAAAAAAAAAAAAAAAAAAAAAAAAGAAAAAAAAATTCTTGCAGCGACATATTTTTTAAAGTCTTCTTTTTATATTTCTTCTCCGTATCTTATTATGAACTTAAATTTTTTATAATAGTGCGATTATTATCTAAGCACACACCCCATTTTTTATAAAAGAAGATTAGAACCATTACTTTATACCTGTCCAGAAATAACAGTGCTTCTAGTTATCATAAAACATTTGACATCATTTTCAAGTCATTTTAACACTAGATTTAAGGATGGTAGATTATATACCTTTTTTACTGACGTGAGCCAATTTGACTCATACATGAAATTGAAGTTTTTTGCAGAACACAGTTCCAATCAAATTAAAATGTAATGTTATATTATTAAAAATTCCATGGGAAAACATTTTTTACATATAAAACTTCTGTTATTTGAAACACTTTTCCGCAAACATTTCTAGTACATTTACACAATAGTGTTGAACTTCTGTTTCTTTTGCATGATTGGACTTGACAATTCTTCCGCCGGTCAGCATCATATTTTCTGTCTTGGAATGGAAGTGTTCCGACTTCTTCTTATATTTACTTCTTAGCTCTTCAGCTAATTGGAAAATAAATCAATTTTCGTAAAATTTTTACTTGCCGTTGTCTCTTTATAAATACAAATCCGAATTGATATCTGCTAGATCGAAAATTTCGAGGAAACCTTGTAAGGCCTCTGCGTGAACTTGCTTTTACGCTATATTTTCGGGCGCTTTGGGCAACGTACATCAACCCCATACTTGGTGCTATTAATGGTTATTGTTTCTGACAAGTTTTTTATTTTTTTGCAATTGTAATATTTTTATGTTTTGTACTTAGTAGTAAAACTTTTTTTTGGGCTTCTTTAATACTGGGCAGGGTAAAATTCTCAGATCTAATACAGTTTTTGTAGAAACTGTGGTCCATTTTATCTTTCTTGGCTTTAAAATTTTAGGTAGTTCTTTTCAGTTTGCACGTATAGTTCCAAACAAAGTAGTTTTCTTTTTCTTTGCAGTAACTTTTTTGCAAGTGAAATGGCCTAGTAAAAAATTATCTCTGGTAATATTTCGTCCCACATCTAAATATGGCTCTGCAAGCTTATTTTACTACATTCGCTCAGGGGTAATGTTTGATCCTCGGGTTCATCCTTGCCCAAGTACGTAAAACCGGTTACAAGATATTTTGCCTTCTAAATCGGATTGCCAGCCAATTTGATGCCGAATTTACCGGCTTATTTGGCATGTACTGCGTAAATCCGGCATCTGCTGAGTAAGAATAATTGCTCATCGATCGTTAATGTTTGCGTCAGGTTTTGTAACAAGCCTGACTATTTCTATAATTTTTCCCATATTTTTGACCAAGCGAAGGCAAACTGTCTGTCTTCAGTCTTTTTCACACTGCGTTCATTTTTTTTTTAAAATGTCTGAACACCGACAATCTGAAGTCCCTTCTCGTAAATTTATCTCTACCATTGTCCTGGGCGAAACAATCCGGACCCCACTTCTCAACCACAATAGAACACTTCATATTTTTGCCTCTCCATAATAGCTCCTCTACAAATAAATTGATACAAAGGCCTACAATTGTGAATTTTGTAACCGTCCATTTCTTATTATTCCAACAATTGGGACAGCTTCGAATTCCGGTACATGATTTTATATACGCCATCAAACCTTCGTCAATTCTCAAAATTGAATGGCGCTACTTGCGAACCAAGGCATACTGTGCCTTCACATAGGCATTGGACCAGAAATATCTTTGAATCTGATATAAATCGTGGATCTTCTTTTTTCTGCCTGTCGTTCCAAATGTTTCCCAAACGTCCCATCAGCAACTTTTTCGGCTTAAATTTTCTTTATCACAAAATGTAATCGATAGCGTCTAAAAATTATTTTCGATTTTCAGAATCAGTAAATAACTCTAGCTCTTTTTTTACTAGGAGCCGCGTTACAAAAAACTTTCACTATCTTCGTTTTAAGTTTCAGAATCAGAAATAACCCTGGCCTATTTTTTTTGTTAGGAAAACTCAACACAAGATCTTCAACTTCCACTGCTTGAAGATTCATTTTATGACTTCCTCCTCTATTCAAACTCATATCGCATGCTCTATATGCAATTGTGCCGATTCAGTACATGATTGGTCTTTCTTTATTTTTTATTAGTTTTTTCTCAACAAAAGATAATTTTTCTCTGATATTTTCCCATAATAGAACCCTTGATATTCAGATAAAATAATTCGATTGCAATACCTTGTGTACAATTAAATTGAAAAATTACCTTTGTGATCAAATTTTTGCTGGCAAAATGTGTAAAATTGTTATTACTTACTTACTGCTCACAACGCTCTGTACCAATGAACTGAAGAAAGAGTTGGTATAATGTAGCGGAGTACGATAAGTCCAGAACAAATAACGATCGACCTGACTGTTTCCCATGCCTGATAGCACCGATAATTTCATGTTATGGCGATTAGATGTTAACCCATTCTATGAGTCAATTGGCTTCACAACCGAAAAATATGTAGACCACATTCGTAATTCGAAATTAGGGTCTTGCGGGGAATGAGAAATGTCTTTTACCTATATCTAATTAATTCACTAAAAACCAACTATATCTTAAAAAGTACTATTAAGTTTTTATATATATACAGTGCAAATTTTTAATGAGTCAATTGGCTTTGGTTCGTAATCTAGTGTTAAAAAATTGATTTTAAAAAAAGTGATGCGAAATCCTAGGCCATTTTTTAATTTTGAGGTAAAATCCTCTGCTTACCTCTAACGGCTTCAAAGGAAAATGCGAAAACCCATGATGATTTCACTAGCGAGCTTCCCCGTTTAAAACTGGACGTTGTATTAATTACTTGTATTTTTCTAAGATTTTCATCTTTTGGTCTCCTGGTTACTTCTTTTGTTATACAAACGAAACATATCTAAAATTTTTATATCTAACATCAATATATACAAGTACCACAAAAATACTTTTTTAAAACGAAAAGAGACATAAATTTTTGCTTAAAAATCGTCCCTTAAGCCATAATATAACTCTTTACTTTTTCTTATATATTTTTAATCTTTTTTTTATTATAGGGGTTAAAAAATTAATATAAATCCTTTTATTAATATGATGATGATGACTAGGCAGAGTCTATCCCGTTTCAAACGGACGTAAATGTATCATTGTTTGTCTTTTTTTTCTGATGAGTTATAGTTCTCTTTGCCTCCCAGCCAGACTTCATTTTTTACAAACATAGCATCATCAAATAGCAATTACCATACCCTCAATTAACAACAAAGCACACGAAATATGCCTATAAAACAAAAATAAATACACATTTGAGGTTGGGACTTTAAAAACTGTCTTAAGCTATAACCGAACTTTAAAATCTTTCGATTTTTTTTGCATTTTTTCCTTAAGTATGGGTTCAAACCTTAAAATTTGAAATCCTTATATAAAATGAATGAATGAATGATGATGATTACTTTTATTATATGATGATGATTACTATATTTAATAGAATAATGAAAATGAAGATAAGAAAGAACTAAAAGGAGCTGCAAAAAAAATTCTAAACATACTATTACAAATACAGCTCTGATCCAATGGATAGAGCTCAAATCTGAAAGAGCAGAATCCCAAAAACAACCAAGAATGTGCCTAAATATCCCCCCTGATTCTAAACACAGCCTCATTGACTGCGGGTTTTATAGATTTAGGTCATGAAAGTGATTGGCCAAAGTAGGGCTTATAGAGGTTATCTTGGAACAGATGGAGACAAATGCCTAGATTTGGATTGGTCCCAAACTATCTTTCTACTATTGTAACATGTTTTGATATTTTTGTTGAAAATTAAACATTTTATTTGGTGATTCTTGCATAAGTAGAAATTTTAATAATTTCTTCAACAAAATTTGTGTTTTATTAATCTAGATTTGAATTAGAGATTTCTATCTTGACACCTATTATGATATTAAAGTTGTAGGGTTTTATATAAAATTTTAAACTACTAATGATTAGATTGTTGTCTCAGGCTGGTCAACTGGAGACGTTGAAGACTTTTTAGATTTCATAATTATTTATTAATAATTTCGTTTAAAAACTTTTTTAAGAGATCTGAAAACATATAAGTTCAAGGGTTCTATCTGATTTAAAGGAAGTTTCAGTCTGAACATTGTTGCTGAATGACTGACCGGCAACAAAAGATAATTTACAACAACGATTATTGTTAGGACTAAGCATTACTCTTATGGTCCTATAAAAAATTAGGGGTATAATTATTTCAAATTATATATATATCCAACATCCCCCTCCTCAAAGCATCATTACCGTATCTGTAAGAATCTTTATTTGAGTCAAATGTCTTTTATCACAGTACATTTTTGATTAAAACATTATGTAATCATTTTTCCTAAGCAATTATAGATAGTTCCTTTTAGATTATAATCTCGATTACCTTTAGAACTTCAGTTTCTCTTTTTAATATACAGCTGACCTTCTTTAATTCGGCGGTTAGATCCTGACAATATTTATTAAATTCAATACGTTTTTAATGCATCCATTCACCTATTCGTGCTTTTATGATTTTCCTCATTTTTCCGCTTCACATTTTCGGAGACAATCCCAATTCCAGAATGCCATACAACATGTGAAATGTTTACACAACCCTCGACGTATTTTCTTTAAGCTTATGACGTTTTATTTAAAATACCTTCCTGTAACGTCCTATTAAATCTTTCCACCCTTCCGTTGCTTTGATGGTGAAAAGGTGTTGGTAAAACTGGAGTTTTAACAACCTTATTCTTTTTTTGGCCCATACTGTGACCTCTTTACTTAAAAACTCTTTTGCCTGGTCGCATATTAAGAATCTCAAATCTTATCTCTTTAAAAACCATCGTCAATACTTTAAAACATTTTTAACTGATCTTGACATATGACCTTTGCACAAAATCCTTTTCCTAGTAAAATAGTCAATATCCAGTGGATAATATACTTTTTTACTGATTGGACCTATAATATCTATAGCACTTTTCACCTCTTTTATAGCATGAAATAAACTTAATTTTCCGATCTTTTCTTAGCATTATATTCTTTAACACTCTATACAAGCCCTGCAATACTTTTCTAGTTAATCTTGATAAGTCTTCCATTGTAAAAAACTTTCTTATTCATTTTCGGTTAATTTGCGTCTCTAGTACAAGCTCAACGTGGCTTTTCCTTTATTAACCGTTCTTTTTCTAAAATCCGAAGGTTCTACATTTCTTGGCATCCTGAGTAGCGATTATTTCCTCAATCCGTTCCTTCCTTTCGACTTTCATTTCTCCGCTCTCCGCTTCTCCGGGCTCATTTCTAGAACTTAAACTTCTGCTCAATGCATCTACATGCTTAATTTCCACTCTCTGCCTTTCCTGTAACTTGACTTCATAAGTAAATCTGCTAAGTCTCTCTAAACGCATCCTTTATCCTTTGTGTCTAATCTCGCCTTTGTTCAAACCTCTAAAGCCTTATGATCTGTTCTAAGATAAAATTCTTGTCATAAAAGAAAGTATTTTAACCTTTCATGGCCCCAAAGTGCAGCAAGACACTCTTTTTCGCTTATACTATAGTTTGTTAATTCTTCACTCTTCAGTTTTCTTGACAGAAAACCTATAGGTTTTTCTACCTTCGGGAACTCTTGTATAAAATCTCCGAGCCCGTGAGAACTTGCATCTGTTTCGAGAAAAAATGTTTTTATTGTAATCTGGCTGTGCCAAGCACTAAATTACTCAATAAGATATCTTTCAATTTTCTAAGCTTTTTCTTGGTTTCTCCCTTTCCATTCAAATTTCTCTTTTGTACTCAATAAAAAGGTATAGGTTCTGCTAGAATTGAGGCAATTTTGTAATGAATTTTCTATAGTAGTTCACTAAACCTTAACTTTGCCACTCATTTCTATTCTTTGTCTTTCGTAATTTTTATAGGGCATTCCTATTATCTATATAACTGGTTGATTTCACTCTCATTGATATATAGCCAACAAATTTCGTCTCTTTTAACCTTGAGAATAGTTTTCTCATTAATTTATTTCTAAGATTATGTTTTTTTGAGTGCAAACGCAGACTCTTTCCAAACCTTCACGTGCATCCTTTGATCTTTAGCCTAACCAAATCCAGGAATGTCTCGACATAAACAAAAAACAACTGATCCGACTCTTCTCTAAGCACATGATCCATGACTCTTGAAAAATGAGGAGAGTTCTTGAATCCCATCCGGGCATAACATTCCATCATAAAGTCCTATGTTTAACCTAAATGCTGTCTATGCTTATCTTTTTCAGCCAAAGGTATCTGAAACCAAGCCTCCTTCAAATCTAATTTTACTAAAATATTTCATACCATGTGATTATAAAAATCATTTCGTCTACTTGTAATGATTGATCTGTCTAAGATTCTACTACTTGTTTACTTTATAAAATTTTACAGTAATTCTAACTTACCATTCGGGTTTTTTTTTACTGGTCTCATGTTATCATCCAAGTAGAGCTAGAGTTTCCTGATATAAGCCTTTTTCTGAGCAATTCTTCTTATAGCTGCAGCTACAACCCATCTTCTTGTGCTTTAGAAATAGGATAAGTTTTAATTCCTGTCCACTCTTTCCTTCTTCTGTATTTTATTTCACATATTAACTTATTCTTATGTTGAGATCTTCGTTTTAAATTTTCTTTATAAAACTCCTTTTCAAGCAAGATCTTTTCATTTTTTCCTCTGTGTATATAAAAAATCTTTCCTTAGAATTTCAAATCTTCATGTACAAACTCATGGTCAAAATACCTTTTTTATTAAAAAGACTCTCCAAAACCTGTTTAATATCTAGAGCGGTGTGTAATCGTCTATGATGACGTCAACCCTTTTTATGACAGGATATGAGATAAAATTATAGTACGCACCTGTAACAAATACCACGCTCAATTCTCCTCATTATCCATATATGATTTTATTTTCTTTTCTAAAATACGTTTTTTCCTTCCCAATGCACTGATGCTTTTTTTAAATTTCTTAGATATTTTTTCTTCTTTTAGAGACATCGCTGCCTAGAAATTGTAATGTTGCTTCTTCGTAACCGCTTTTTAAAAATTATTCTTAGCGTTAAAATTTGGTTCCTCACTTCCATGAATTATATTTTTATCTTTTTGCTTAGATTTCTCCTCTTCAAAAAAATTATTTCATATTTCTAAAACATCAATAATTCTTTTTTTTTTTTTCAAAACCCTCGGTTTCTTCTCAATAGCATTTGAAATTGATTGCGTTTTTTGGTCGGCACTCCTTATTTATCACTATTTTCTAATCCGTAGATGCATCTTTACTCTTCTTCGCTTCCTTTCTACCGCGTAAAAATCTCTAACTTTTGATCTTCGTTTCTTTCAATTCTGTTACGGTCCAAAAATGAAAGGTTCCTCATTGTAACAATTTTTCCAAGACATCTTTTTCCATTTGCGTATCAAAACATGCCCCTTTTTTGCAAGAATGTAAAGATAGTTCCATTCAACTAGAGAAGGGCATGAATTTATATATAAAAACTCACCTTGTCTCTGTCACTAAGGTCACAAAAGAACTTAAGAGTTTCCCATCTCATTATCTCATATAGGACATTTCTCCGTGATCATTCGTTCTTTACCATATATCCCACCATGTTTAGGACAAGCATTATAGGTATAGAAAATTAGTGGGTAATTATGAATTATATATATATCCAACAATTAGAATTGTTTAACTGAATACCTCTTAAAAATATATATAAATTTTTTAAAAAATTACCCTTGACTCATACTTCTAATATAATAATAACGCTGTTTTCCAAAGAGATAATTATTAGTTTTTTTTGTAGATATTCTTTGGCATATTTATTTATTTTGTTTAATACCCTTTGTGGCAATTATACCGGCAAGAGTCCAAACTAAGGAAGTTCGCCACGAGTGGACCTTTCGGAAGAAGACCAGGTTGTATTTAAATGATTTATTTTTAGCTCTCGTGAGTCCCCTTATAGTTCATCTTTATCGTGGGGTTCAAGGATAGAAATTCTTCTAGAAGTTCTAAAGAATAAATACAAATAAAATTATGTGGATTAAACCACACCCTTGACTATCATATCATAACAAAAGTATTGATGCAAAACATACTGTAATAGATTTTTTTTTTAAGTTTTGTAGTGCAAACCTTAAAATAAAACAGCTTTGGTAAGTTCTAACTAAAAACAACAATAAAAAAAGAAAAAAATTTCTACACGCTTTGATGTTGGTTTTAAACAATTTTTTTAGAAGGTTAAAGATAATTTTGACATATCCCACCCTGAAGTAGGTTTTCGAGAACATTGTTGACGTAAATTTTTTTATTTATAATATGTTGATGGTGGACGGAATTCCCCTTGGCGTAGCTTTCTTATTCATCTTGTGGGTAATTATCATTTTGTGTTATTTATATTTTTTTGTAGAATTAAAAATGAACAAAAGTTAAATGAAATCATAAACAATTAATAAAAGTTAAATGAAATCACAACAAACAATAACAAAAACAAATGAGTAATACAACCACAAAGCTTGTGGGGATACCACAAATTTCTAATTATTCTTGTTTTTGTGTACGTAATATGAATCATAGATCAAATAATTTGAATAAGTAAAAAAATAATTCTGAGATTTTTTGGATTAGAATAGATCCTCATCTAATTATTTTAAAAATTAGATGTTAATAATTTTACACAGCTAATTACATAGCGTGCAAAAAAAAAAACCGGATATTTAAAATTCGATGTTTTGCATAAATCAATAAACATTTTTAAAAACAGCTTTGGAATATTTTAGATTGACAAAATTTTTATACCGTTTTATTTAAACTTTTTTAATATCCTTTATATGCCTAAACAATGGTTTAATTAAAAAAGCCTGCGCAAAAAAAAAACGGATATTTTTTATTAGTAGAAGTATGGGCAATCCTTTTGCATCTAAAACTTCTCTGCATCTATTCTTCAGACTTAAATAAAGTACTTTTCTCTCGAGGGTCAGGGTTAACTAGGGTCTTAAATTTTTTCTATTCCTACCTTACATAATCTCCTCTCCAGGTGTGCTTAGATGTTTTGTTGGCTGGGTAACCTTTTGTCTGTGGTACATTTTTCCTTTAAAAAGCATGCCAAAGATGCTCAATTGATTCAAATCAGAAATTTTGATCAGGTGCATTTTTTTGCCAAAAAGAGATCAAGTGCAATTTTTTTGCCCAGTGGGCAAAAAAAGCTAGCATTAAAAATTGAATAACGTTTATATTATGAGCGCAGACAGATCATTTAAAAGAAAATTTTACTAATCAAAATTTTTATTATACTTTTTTGCAAGATTTGCTAATAAATTATTCGTACAAGAATAATAATGGTATATTTAGCTACTGACTTTAATTTTAAGAAGTGAAGTAATTTTTATAACTCTATCCGCGTGTTCTATTGTTAAATTTCCAACGAACTCGTCTAAAAATCTTACGCTCTTCTTGTTTTCACACTTTTTCTTCTTTTTAACTCTCAAGCTTGAGCGCATTATTAAATGATTCTACAATATTGAGTATTCACTCCCGTTTCATAATTTACAACTGCTTTTTTTGATGCAACAGTGTCCGTTGATATAGCCCAAAGAGTCACACTCTTTTTAAGATTTATGTTCTCGAACCATAGCGTCCTTCCCTTTTCAACAATGATTGAGAATCATTGTAAGCAGCTCTTTTGTCTGGGATTATACAGCAATTGCACGGGTTATTTTCTTCTACCCATCGACAATACACAAGGCATCTGTTTAGTGGGCGCGAACTCGTGGACACGCACTGGATGCGGGCAAGCCAGATCAAAGGGCGGCTGATGGACGGCACGGAGTGCTTGCGGCGATCTCGGGGAGGAGACGCGCGGCGGCCATCCCGCGCGATGAGCTGCCCGTGGCATTGCGCCGCCAATGCCACCAGCAAGTCACCGAACCTGCACAGACCTGGAGGACCGTGGCCACCGATGGGGCTTTCGCGGCGAGGCGCTGGCGGCCATCTGCTCGGTGTCCGAGGCATCCATCTCTCGCGCCCTGCGGCCAGGACTCGGCCTATCTGCCTCGTGCGCGCCAGCGGGGCTGCGCCCCGCCGCCGCAACCAGGGCACGACGGTCGAGGTCAAGGAGCTGTTCTTCTCCACGCCGCCAGCCGCAAATTCTCAAGAGCGGACCGCAAAGGAGCTGGCCACACTGCATCGAGTCCGTGCCGCCCGCCATGCGCTTGGCCCGGCCCGAAGTGGGCTTGTGCCACTGGCACGGAAGGCAAGCTGGTTCGAGCATGGCGTGCCGGCCGGCAGCATGGTGCGGATGAAGCCCTTGCGCGCCGCTCTGGGCGATGTGCTGGGCGACGCCTTCGTGCAGAACTCCGGACGTGGAGCACTGTGTCGGGCGGTTCCACGTCACGGGCCGCGCGGGCATTTCCCGATGCGGCGCGCCTCCCGGCCCGACCACCAGTCTGCTACCGTCAATGGCCGCTTAGTGCGCGAAAAGCGGGGCTGACCAACGCCCTCGAGCAGCGCCTAGAGGATGTGCTGAACGGCCACAAGCAAGCGGTCTAATGCGCTTGTATGTGGATATGACCCTGCGCGCGGGAGTGAAACGTGCATCCACCAGATTCGAGGGTGCGCTTTCGTCGACAGCCGCGAGGTGCACCAGGCCGTGCGCCACACGCCATGGAGAGAAGGGAGAGTGGCAGCCCAGAGAGAGGCCAGCCCGCCACGAAGAAGATGCAGCCGAGGAAGCCGACCCGACAAC
>JAGSMW010000235.1:0-12979 GCA_029286795.1 Byasa hedistus
TCGTGGACACGCACTGGATGCGGGCAAGCCAGATCAAAGGGCGGCTGATGGACGGCACGGAGTGCTTGCGGCGATCTCGGGGAGGAGACGCGCGGCGGCCATCCCGCGCGATGAGCTGCCCGTGGCATTGCGCCGCCAATGCCACCAGCAAGTCACCGAACCTGCACAGACCTGGAGGACCGTGGCCACCGATGGGGCTTTCGCGGCGAGGCGCTGGCGGCCATCTGCTCGGTGTCCGAGGCATCCATCTCTCGCGCCCTGCGGCCAGGACTCGGCCTATCTGCCTCGTGCGCGCCAGCGGGGCTGCGCCCCGCCGCCGCAACCAGGGCACGACGGTCGAGGTCAAGGAGCTGTTCTTCTCCACGCCGCCAGCCGCAAATTCTCAAGAGCGGACCGCAAAGGAGCTGGCCACACTGCATCGAGTCCGTGCCGCCCGCCATGCGCTTGGCCCGGCCCGAAGTGGGCTTGTGCCACTGGCACGGAAGGCAAGCTGGTTCGAGCATGGCGTGCCGGCCGGCAGCATGGTGCGGATGAAGCCCTTGCGCGCCGCTCTGGGCGATGTGCTGGGCGACGCCTTCGTGCAGAACTCCGGACGTGGAGCACTGTGTCGGGCGGTTCCACGTCACGGGCCGCGCGGGCATTTCCCGATGCGGCGCGCCTCCCGGCCCGACCACCAGTCTGCTACCGTCAATGGCCGCTTAGTGCGCGAAAAGCGGGGCTGACCAACGCCCTCGAGCAGCGCCTAGAGGATGTGCTGAACGGCCACAAGCAAGCGGTCTAATGCGCTTGTATGTGGATATGACCCTGCGCGCGGGAGTGAAACGTGCATCCACCAGATTCGAGGGTGCGCTTTCGTCGACAGCCGCGAGGTGCACCAGGCCGTGCGCCACACGCCATGGAGAGAAGGGAGAGTGGCAGCCCAGAGAGAGGCCAGCCCGCCACGAAGAAGATGCAGCCGAGGAAGCCGACCCGACAACCAGGAGCTGGAACCTGCCCGCAACGGCCAACGCGCCCAAGGTTGCGGCTCCGCCTGGGCCCCAGGCGGCGCATGAGCTTTGGCGATGAACAGGGCGGCCACAAGGTCAGCAACATGGCGGGCCTGTGGGCTCCCATGCGCGAAGCCCGCGCAGGCCCCCGTGGCGATTCCCTGCCCAGACGGCCATGCAGGGTGCAGGTGCTGACGAAGGACACGGTGGAAACGACAGGGCGGCAAGGCCTGACGGAGAATAGTGTGCCCGCCACGCTATGCCCAGCTGCACAGCCCCAGCCAGTCCACCGTCACCGTCACCGTCTCCGAGCCCGTCACATGCGAAATTCACGACCCCGGCAGCGGACCAACCCCTGCCGCTGCCGCGGAAACCATCTGGGGCCCCTGGGCCGCGCCCGTCGCCCAGATTACGGAGGCGTCTACATCCTGGACGAGAAAAGGAAAGAGAAACGAAAAGGTAATGGTAGTGAGTGGAATGAATGCGGCACACGGAGAATCGTATAAGAGCAGCTCAATGAATGACCGTCAACGCGGCAAGAGCAAGGATCACAGCCAGCCGCTGCGATTCCCGCCCCTTCGCGCCCGCCCGAGGACGAGTGGCCAGGCCGAGGCCCATGGCACACGCTGCAGGCGCTGGGCTGGAAGGTTTCCCCCTTCCGCACCCCAAGACGCTGGCCGTGCGTGCCGTGCCCGCCAACCCTGGCCCAGGGCGATGCAGTGAGGCTGGCGCGCAGCGTGCTGGCCGAGCTGGCCAGCACGACGCCAGCACCGTGGTTGCAGCGCTGCGCGCAAGAGATCTGGCCAACAGGGCCGCCACGGCGCCGTGCGCGCCAACGCCGCTGACGCTGGACGAGATTGAACGGCCCTGCTGCCCCAGAGGAAGTCACCGAGCGCTCCGACCAAGGCAACCAGGCCCACCACCTGGCGGCCAGAAATGAGCATGAAGGATTGGAACGCGCTGATTCCTGCGCGGTCGCTGAACCTGCGCGGCTGCCGAAAGCGCAAGCCAGCGCGTCAGCACAGGTAAAACGCCGTCAACGCCGTCAGTTCGAGCTGTTCGCGAAGGACGCGAGCTGCTCGTACTTGCGGTTTCTCGGCGACAAGCGCGGCCAGGTCCTGGCGGCCCGTGGCGGCACCATGCCGGCATCTTCCAGGCGCTTGCGCCACGGCGGGCTCGGGCCAGAGCTCCTGCAGGCAGCGGTTGGGTTTGATGCGTGGGCCGTGTCCGCAGGCAAGGGCGCGCGGCGCCATCAGCGCAAACAGCCCCCCAATTCATAGCCGCGCAGCGGCGCCAGCTCGGCCATGGCCCGGAACCTGGGCAAGGCGGACAGGCGCTGCGCTGCTGGTGACCGCCAGCGGCACGATTGCGCCCCGCTCTGCAAAAACGGTTGCGCCGCCGTGGGCGAGAGGCATGGCCAGGTCCAGACGCTGCCGCCGCCAGGTCGCTGGTCAACGGCGCCACGCCGCGGTTTAGGGCACAGGTGATGAAAAACACCCGCGCGCTTTGCTTGAAATTCTTTAGCTTTACTTCCCGAGAAATGCAGGGTCGACCCCACGCCCGAGCTGCCGTAGCTGAGCTTGCCGGCGCTGGCGCTTCGCCAGTCCAGCAAGTGGCCATTGCCTCTTCACGCCCGAGGACGGGCGTGCGGCCAGTCAGCGGGCCGGTGGCCACCAGCAAGCGGCGTGAAATGCGGCGGCCGTCGTAGCGCTGCGCGGGGGACGTGGCGCGTGGCCACCAGATCGTGCTGGCCCCAACAGCACGTTGTAGCCATCGGCCGTGCCGAGGGCCACACGCTGGGGCCGCAATGGGGGCACCCGCCGCCCCGCCAACGTTTGTCCAACCACCACCGGCCGCGCAAGCCGCGCGGCCAGCGAATCGCCCACCACGGCGGGCGGCCAGGTCCACCGAAAAAACCACCGGCAGGGTATCCGACGACCAGCTTCAAGGGCTGGCAGGGGGAAAGCTTGCCCTGGGCAGCAGCCGGCAAGGCCAGCCCCAGCGCGGGTGCCACAGAAGGCTGCGGCGGTCAGGACATGGCGGGCCCCTCGGAGGAGAGAGGAAATGCAGTGCGCATGGTGGCAATCGCAGGGAAAGTCGTTGAAAAGGAATCCGGTGCGGGGCGGCGCCTCAGGCGGCGGACGGACAGAAAACGGCCGAGCCAGCTTCACCCAGTAGGTGGGCGGCCAGCGGCAGGATGCGGTCGTTGAAGTCGAGCCGGGTTGTGGACCAGCAGCCGACCGTGCCATGCGTGTCCCCCACGCCGTGCCCACGATCAGGTTAAGCTGCCCGGGCATTGTTAGAGGCATGAAGGGAAGTCCTCGCTGCCCGTCGTGGCTGAAGGTAGGGGATCAGCGGCCTGCTCGCCAGCCAGTCGCGCGCACCTCGCGGGCGAAAGGCCGTGCGGCCCGACATCGTTGACAGGGCCGGATAGCGCCAGCGGTAGTCCACAACGGCTAGGCCCCAAGCGTGGCGGCCTGGGCAGGGGCCAGGCGCGGTGATGCGTTCGCGCAGAGGGCACGCACTCGGGCCGGTAGGCGCGCACGGACAGGCGCAGCTCCACAGCGCCAGGGATCACGTTGGCGCATCGCCGCCATGGATGGCGCCCACGCTGACCACGTGCCATGTCGCGGGGGGCGGATCGAAATTTGCGCGAGACCACGGTCTGCAGCGCCAGCACCAGGTGGGCCGCCCGCCACCACCGGGTCGGCCGACAGGGTGCGGGGCCGAGCCATGACAGCCCTTGCCGCGAACGGTGTGATCCACGTGTCCGACACGCCATGAACGAGCCCCTCGCGAAAGCCGAACTGCCCTCGGCAAAGCCCGGCAATGTTGTGCAGCGCAAAAAGATGGCATGCAGGGGAAAAGATAGAACAGGCCATCTCCACCATCTTGCGGCCCACCGCCCAGGCCCTCCTCGGCCGGGCTGGAAGTTTCAGGTTGCAGCGTGCCGTGAAGAAGCGCGCCTGGGCCGCTCGCACGCGGCCGGGCCAGCAGGATGGCGGTCGGTATGGCCGTCATGCCCGCAGGATGCATTGCGGCCCGCGTGGCGGCTTGGCATAGGGGCAGGCCCGGTTGCTCGTGGATGGGCAGCGCGATCCATGTCGGGCGCGCAGGCCCAGCCGGCGTGTGCCCGTACCGCAGCGCAGCGTGCCGACCACGCCCCGTGCCTCCAGCCCTCGAGGCACTTCATAGCCCCGGAGCCAGGCGCTCGGCACCAAGTCGCTGTGGCGAACTCTCGAGGCCAGATCGGGAGGGGCATGCAGGTGACGGCGCAGGGCCACCATCTCGGCCTGCGTGGCGACGAATTGCGGCAGAACCGGATCGGGCGGCTCGGCCGTGTGGACCACGGGCGGTTCAAGGTTTGCCGCAGTCTAGGAAGCGTGGGCAGCGGGCGAAGACCGCCAGCGCCTGCCCTCCTGCAGGAAATTGCATTGTCATCCCCCCTGAACACCTGCAACGCGCCCAATCACGGGCATGGCACCACTGGCACGAAAACCTGCAAGATCGCCCATGCAATTCCCAGCCCCACCCCGATGCCGGCACCGCCATGAAGCTGCACCAGATGCGCTACCTTGTCGCCGTGGGCCGGCTGCGGCAGCGGTGCGCGCCGCGTCACGGGCGCTGGGCATCACGCAGTCGGCCATCACCCAGGCCCTGCGCGAACTGAGAAGGCCACCGCCTTGCGCTGTTCGAGCGCCCAGAGCAGAGGCCATCTCTCACAGCCGGCCCGGCGCACGCTGCTGCGCCAACGCCCAACTGATCACGGGCAATGTGGCCAGGCCGAGGATTGAAAGTTGAAATGAAATGGCCCGCATGCGCGACACCTGCGCCGTGGCGAGCTGTGAGTGGGCGTGGACGCCCTGGGCTTGGGCCAGAGCCTGCTGCCCCAGTGCTGCGCGCCTTCCGCGCGAAATGAACCAGGTGCCGGCGGGAGCGCGTTCGAGGACTGTTTTTTCGGCCCGTGGCCCATCCGCGTGCGCGAAGGGCACGCCTGGACCTGCTGATCGGCTCGCGTGCCTTCGGGCCCATCGGCGGCGACCTGCCACGGGCAACGCCGCTGTTCCGCTATGACGCCACCGTCGTGGCCCGCACCGGGCCATCCGCTGGCAGGGCCCGTCGCTGCCGAGCTGATGGACTGCGACTGGCTGCTCAACTACACGCCGCCTGAAGAAGAAGACGATCTGTGCGGCGCCTGTTCCTGCGCCATGGCCTGCCCGTGCCCGTGGGCCACCATCCACCTGGTGGCATTCGCATCGATGCTGCTGCAATGTCGCGCAAACAGCGACATGCTTCGTTGTGCCACTGGCCGATGATCGAATCGGGCTGCCCCAGAGGACACCTTGGTGTCAGCTGTCCCTGCGCGAGGCGAGCAGTTCGAGCCCCACACGGTGGGCGTGGTACAGCGAGCCACGGCCCTCTGCCCTGGGTGGCCGAGCGCTTCGTGCACCACCTCATGGGCAGGTCCACGCCTGCCGCCACAGCCCGGACCGGTGTTGGGTTGCTGCAGCGGTGTTTACGCTTCCATCGACGTGCTGGCCCTGAGGGGTGTGGCCTAAGGCGCAGCGCGGGACTGGCCACCGGCACGTCAGCCGGAATCCCCAGCCCCCGCCCCAGCGCCGGGGGATCAGGCCCACAGCTGCCTGGTACTGCGCGGACTTCACCTGCAGCGCCTGGCGGGGTTTTGCGCAGTTCGCTGCGGCGCGCATCCAGCAGGTCCAGCTGGGCTGACGTAGCCATTGCGGTAGCGCGTGTTTTTTTTACCGACAGGGGCTGGTGGCACGCTTGGCGCCACCCACGGCCTGGCCTGACACGGTGGATGCTTCCTGCAGCGAGGCGAATGGACGACAAGCTGGTCCTCAACCTCCTGGAGGCCACCAGCGACTGTGGCGGTAGGCGGCCAGCGCTCGGCATAGAGCTGACGCGCCGGCGGCCTGCCACGCAGCTAGCGCGGCCGCACGTCGAACAGCGGCAGCGACAGCAAGGCGCCACGCCCCAGGAGCGCAATGGACCACTTGAACAGGTCACCGACACCTCGCGGCGAGGCATGGCCCGGCAGCGCCGCTCAGCGAGGGACTGGGGAACATGCCGTCTCGCCACGACCACGCGTGACTGGCGGCGAACACGGCGCCGCTGGGCGGACCGAGATGTAGGGACGGCGCATGAGCACCGTTGGCCGGCAACTCGGCGGGAATAGAAGGCAGCGAACGTGACCCGGAAAGGAGAAGTAAAAAGAAGAAGGAGAGAGGAAGAGAGCCAACACCAGAAAGGCAAAAGAGCCACTGATAGGACCTGGCCGCGCTGGCGGTCCAGCGCCAGCGATCCCGATTCTTTGGCCCGACATCTCTGCCTGGATGCGGGCCAAGTCCAAGCTCGTGCAAATGTCGCCGGCCTGCACCTTCGCTCCGACAGGCGCGCGTGTCGCGGTAGGCCCTTCTCTCCAGGTTCTCGCGCCATCAAGGCTCGCTCGGCGTCCATTCGCTGCAGCTGCGATAGGTCTGTGCGACCCTCGGTGCCTGCAACGGCCATCCGTGTGCTTTTGCAGCATGCCTCTCGCGGCCCTCGGCTCCAGCCGCGATGCGTCGGCCGGCCTGGGAATGCGGCCGAACAGATCTACTCATACGACCGTTCACCCTCTCATTGACCAGGGTGCAGGCCGCGTGCCCGAGGCCTTGGTCACACAGCCCCGCGCCGCGCGTGGCCCCTGCGCCCAGGCCCAGTTGGGGCATGCGCTCCGCATTGGCGCTGCGCGCCGGGCGCGGGCCTCGGCCAGGCGTGCGGCCGCAGCCTGGATGCTCCGGTTGCCCAGCCTTGGCCAATTTGTCCACCAGCGCGTTCGCGCCGGTCGGCAAAGGCCAGCCACCATTGGCCGCGTCCTGGGCTTTTGGCCGGGCCCAGGCCTGGGTCCACTCCCGCCTGCGGCGCGGCGCCCTGCTCCTTGAAGGCAGGGTCGCGGCCGGCAGCTCGTGCAGGCTCTGGGACACGCTGGCGCAGCCGGCCAGTTCAGGCGCGCCACCAGTGGCAGCAACGCCTGGACAGTTTCGAAAAGCGATGGGATCTTCAATGATCGGTTCCTGTTCTTGTGGTGTGGCTCATTCGATGCTCGCCACTTCGCAGCAGAGGGCATTGAGCGCGCCGCCACCCGCGCATTGCCGGGGGCGGGGCATGTGCAAAAGCCCTCTTCCTCCAGCTCTGGACCATGCTGCTTGAGCGGCCGGTTGCCTGCCAGGCGGCCGCAATCAGGCCACGTAGAACACGGGCGTCAGGAACATGCCGAAGGCCGTCACCGATCATTCCCTGAGAACACGCGGCCCACTCCCTATTGGCACGGCGCATTTCCGACCGGCGCCCGTGGACAGCACCAGGGGCAGCACTCCCATGACGAGGCACTGAGGTCATCAGGATGGGGCGCAGGCGCAGCCGCTGGCCTCGATGGCGGCCTGTATGGGCGTGCGGCCCTCGAACTCCAGCTCCCCGCGCGACTCACGATCAGGATGGCGTTTCCTTCGCACTCACCGCCACCAGCCCGATGAGCCCGATCTGCGTTGAAGACATTGCTGTCTGTTGTCGCCGCCGACAGCCAGACGCCGGTCATGCCGCCAGCAGGCATTGGACGATCAGGATGATGCAATCGGCAGGTCAGGCTCTCGTACTTGCGCGGCCAGCACCAGGGAGACCAGCAGCAGGGGCCAGCGGAACACGATCACCGCCGAATTGCGGCCAGGATTTGCCTGGGTAGGGTCAGGTCGGGCCATTCGAAGAACGAAGTCTATGCCCTTGGGCAGGGTCTCGCCGCGATGCGCTTGATGGCTGTCCTGCGCCTGGCCCGAAGAGAAGCCCGGTGCGGCACAAACCCGCCGTTGATGTCCGGCCGTGAGGTAGCCGTTGTCGCGCAGGCGCGCTCGGGGCCGAAGCTGGAGTCCACCTTCATCAGCGCCGACGCGGAATCATCTCGACCGAGGGTAGCGCAACCTTGATCATGTGAGCTGCCCACGTCCTCGCACGCGCGCGGGTAGGGTCGCCGTCGGCCTGCACGCGGACGCTGTAGTTGCGGGCCCCGAACTTGTTGAAGTCGTTTTCGCATACAGGCTGCCCAGGTAGATCTGCAATGGTGTCGAAGATGTCCCGTCACCGGCACGCCGACTGGCGCGCCTTGGTGCGGTCGATGTCGGCATACAGCTGGGGCAACGTTTGGACCCTGCCAGCTGGTGAAACATGCCGTCATCTCAGGCGTCTGGTAATAGCCTTGGCCATGAGGCCTTCACTGCCGCGTCCATCTGGTCAGAGCCAGGGAGGCGCGGTCTTCCATCTGCAGCTTAGAGCCGCCCTTCGTGCCCCAACATGCCCGCCCCCCAAAAAACGGTGGCCGGCGGAACATGACGATGAGGCCGGCCTGGATGCCTGCGAATGCTGGTGAGCTGGTCCGGCACGGCGCCGCCGCTCGGTCGGCGCGCTTGCGCTCGTCGAAGGGCTTGAGCGTGGCGAAACGATGCCCGAGTTGGAGCTGTTGGGTGAGCCGTTGATGGACAGGCCCGGGAAGGCGAATGGTGTCCCTCCACTTGGGGTTGTCCCTTCTGATCTCGCCCATGCGGCGGATCACCTCGTCGCGTGCGGTCCAGCGTGGCGCCGCGGCAACTGGGCAAAGCCGATCAGGTATGCTTTTTCCTGCGCGGGCACGAAGCCGAAGGCACGGCCCTTGAACAGGGCCGAAGGTCACGGCGACAGTCGCCAGGTAATGGCCACATAGCGCCTTGGTCGCGAGATTCACGCGGCCCACGCCGCCACGCTGTAGGCCTCTGAGCCCCCGGTGGAACATGCGGTTGAAGTCCGCGAAAGCCAGCCGAAGGCCCCGGTCCATGCGCGCGCGTCAGCGCGTCCTTGGGCGCATCGTGGGCCGCGCAGCAGCAGGGCCGCCATCGCGGGGCCTACAGGGTCTGAGCGAGTTGATGGCCGAAGATTCACCTGGAGATGGCGATCGTCAACGCCGCGAACGCTTGTAGATACTGGCCCGTGAGGCCGCTGATTGAAGGCAGCGGCACGAACACCGCCACCTCACCAGGGCGATGGCGATGATGGGTCCCGGACACTTCGCGCATGGCGCGGTAGTTGGCGTTTTGCGCGGCGTTGAGACCCCGCCTCGATGTTGCGCTCCACGTTCTCGACCACGACGATGTCGTCATCCACGCACGATGCCGATGGCCAACACCAGGCCGAACATGCTCGCCGCGTTGATGGAAAAGCCCAGCAGATGCAGCACGGCGAAGGTTGCCGATCACCGACACCGGCACGGCCACAGCGGGATGATGGAGGCGCGGCCCGGTCTTCAGAACAGGATCACCACCAGTCACACGAGCACTATGGCCGCCCAAAAGCCAGCGTTTGCACCACCGATTCGATGGAGGCGGCACGAACTGCGTGGGGTCGTAGGCGATGCGGTTACTCCAGGCCCTCGGCATGTTCTTGGTTCAGGGCCTCCATGGTCTTGCGCACATTGGCCGAGATTTCCAGCGCATTGGAGCCCGGCGCCTGGAACACGCCCATGCCCACGGCCCCCCGGGTCCGTTGTTCAGGCAAGCGGCGCAGCGAATAGTCGGCCGCGCCCATCTCCAGGCGGCCGATGTCGGCCAGGCGTGGTCCCGGCGCCGTCGGAGCCGCTCGCTTGACCGATGATGTCGCCGAACGCCCTCCTCGCTCTGCAGTCGCGGCCCTGGGCGTTGATTGACAGTTGCATGTCCACGCCCGGCATCCCCTTCGAGGCGCCGACGCCGGAACCTCCGCCGCAGCCTTCACGTTCCTGTCCTCGTGATGTCAGCCCCTCACATCTCTGGCCGACTGCCTCTCTGCTGCCACTAGCTCCCCCCCCTTCTTGCGTCCATCCAACACTCGCCTGGCGTAGGTCGCCGCCGGCCGAAGAATCTGGATCTTGCCCACGCCCTCGATGCGCGCCAGCGGGTCCTTCACGTTCAGCACCGCGTAGTTGCGCAGGTAGTTGATGTCATAGCGCTGGTTGGGCGAGACCAGGTGCACCACCATGGTCAAGTCCGGGTGCGCTCTTGACCGTGGTGATGCCCAGGCGGCGCACCTCTTCCGGCAGCGCGGCTCGGCCTGCGATACCGCGGTTTTGCACCATCTGCTGCGCCTTGTCGGGGTCGGTGCCCAGGCGGAAGGTGACGGTCAGCGATCATCACGCCGTCGCTGGTGGCCTGGCTGCCCATGTAGAGCATGCCTTCGCGGGTCCGTTTGTCTGCTCTTTCTCCCAGCGGGGTGGCCACGGTCTCGCGATCACCTTGGGGATTGGCGCCTGCGCCCGGGTACTGGGCGCGCACCACCCCACGGCGGCCGGCGCGACCTCGGGTAGTCCGAGTCGGCAGCCCGCCCAGGCGATAGTCCTGGCGACACATCAGCAGCGAACACGCCTGCGAAGATCGGCCGGTCAATGAAGAATTTGGATAGTTTCAAATGTGTTTGGCTCCGCCCCGGCAAGCGCGGCCCATGCCGCCTGCGGTCAGAGCGGCAGTTCAGAGGCAGGAAGGTGTGCGGCTAGATCAGGACTTGGTTGCGTCAGCCACTTGTTCGGCTGCCTGCCGGTGCCCGTCGGCTTGCATCGGCCCGCGCATCCATGGACCCTCCTTGGGCGGCGACCAGGGCGGCCGGGGCGGAATGTGCTGCAGGCCGTTGACTACCACACGCGCTCGCCGGGCTGCACGCCCTGGTCACGTTGCGCAGGCCGTTGACCGATGCGCCCAGGGCCACCTCGCGTAGACGCTTGTTTTCGCCGCCCACCCCCATCCACGTACTTCTTGCTCTGGTCCGGCCGATGGCGCTCTCGCTGACCAGCAGCATGCTGCTGTCGCGCGCCTGGCCCATGCGGATGCGTGCGTCGAACTGGCCGGGCATGAGGGCGCCGTCCTTGTTGTGCGAAGGCGCCGCCCACGCGCACCGTGCCGCGTCGGGCATCGACCTGTGTTGTCGTCAGCTGCGCCGGCCTTCGAAGGGCTTGCTGCCGGCCGTGGCCGTGCCCATCTGCACGGGAATGCTGTCGATCTTGGCGCGGGTTTTGCCCGCGCCGCCGCCGACTCCTTGAGTGCGCGCGTGATGACCTGCCTCATCGGCATCGAAGCTCGCATAGATGGGGCTGACCGAGCCAGCGGTGTCAGCAAACCGGCGCGTCCCGGTCCTGCGGCCACCAGTTTGCCCACGGTGATCTCGCGCTTGCCAGATGCGCCCGACACGGTGGCGCGCACCTGGGGTCAGCCAGGTTCACCGCGCCGATTGCAGGGTACGCCTGGGCGCGCGAGTTAGCCTCGGCATCGCTGCCCGCCGTTGATGCGCTTCGTCAGCTCGCGCTGGGCATCGCCCGCTCGTCCCCACAGGCGGCGTGCGCGCTCCTGCTCGCTGCTTGCATAGGACTGCGTGCCTAGGGCCGAGGTCACCTGGGGCTTCGCCGCGCTCGACCTCTCGGTCCATACTGGGGGTTCGATGGTGGATCAGGCACGATCGCCCGCCCTGCTTGACCAGCGGCGCCTCGCGAAGTGCAGCGGCCTGCACGGCGCCAGCCAACGCGCTAGCGGATGTCCACGCGCTCACGGCTTCAAAGGCGGCCCGAGAACTTCTCCCAGGCGGGACATGTCGCTTTCGGCGACCGTGGGCCAACCGACACGGGCGTTGCTGCGGGCTGGGCGCTCTGGCGGTCGCGTTCATCGCCTTGGCCTCGATTGCCGTGCAGGCGGCAAAAACAGGCCGCGCTGACGCGAGGATGGCCGCCTCGCGGCGCAGGATCGCCAGCCCTTGCGCTGGGCGTAGACGGAGGAAGAGGTTAGGAGATGAGGTGGATTCCGGTGGACATGGTGTTCTTTTTTTTTTCGAAAATTCAGGGACCACGATGCCCGCCTCGGCGCCTGAACGCGCCGGGAAGGCGGATGGAAAACGGGGCAGCAGGTGTCGCCGCGCGCTGGCGCGGGGCCTACCCGGTGCTGCGGGGCTTGTTCCTGGTGGCCTCGAAGAAGTCATGCACATGCTGGACACTGGCTTGATTTGTTTCTGTTCTTTCTTTGCAACTCCACCCGACCCTCAGTTGTAAGTGTAGTCGTCCGCTTGGGTATTGTAATATTGCATTCCCATTTGCCCTTCTGTCTCTACTAAGTAGAAAAAAAAAACTAGTAAAGGATGCAACGATAAACGGATTTCTCAATCTTCAATTTTTAGAAGCTCATTCGGGAAGGATCCTGGAATTTTATTTAATACTATTTTTAATTGAATTAAATTTTTTCTTCTAAAAAATTTGTAATTTATCAGAAAGAAAGCCTAAGATTCCAATAGATTTGTATTAAATTTATTCTCAATTTATATCATAAATTATTGTTTTTTTAATTTAAACAAAAAGTAATTTTAAATCAAAGAAAAAGATTAATTTCATTTTTAATTCCCCTCCGTTTTCGTGCTTTCTCTTCTTTCCTTTCTCAAGCGACTATTTTGCGCTTTCCCCATCCCGCCCCAAGCCTTTCTTTCTGCCCCTTCGCCGCCCCTCTATCTCGCTTCCTTTGCCTTCCTCCCCTCGCCCCCCCTTCTTTTCCTTCTTCGCTCCACCCCCCCCTCTCTCCACCGCATTTGCCCTTTCTCCCCCTCTCCCTTTGTCCCCCACTACCTCCTTCCTTTTTCGTCGTCTCTTCTTTTGTTCTTCCCCCATCCCTCCCTTTCTTCCCCCCCGCTCTGGTTATTAACCCTGTCATATAGAACTTATTTGTTTGAGGGTTGGTAATAATATAATTCTGATCATTTAACTTATTTGGAAGTCAAGATTTAGATAAATCTTCTAGGTCTATGAAATGTAACATACATATTAAAGAAAAAAAGATTATTTTCCTAAAAATTTAGAAAACAAAGTCATTAAAGGTTTTTATTTTACTATTAGACTTCAGATTATGAAAGGATATATGGAGCTAATAGAATAAATTAGGTCTCTTGAAAGCTTTTTAACAATGTAAGATAGCAAC
>JAGSMW010000236.1:0-12982 GCA_029286795.1 Byasa hedistus
CCTGTGCGCCACTTATGCGCCACCTGCACGCCGCTGATGACGGTTCAAAGATCGCTGCCGTGGCGGTCGTGGGAGTTGCCGTTCGGGCTGGAGAAGGCCTGTGCCTGTGACCGATGCTGTCTGCTCCGCCTGCCATGCCGTGCACATGGAAGAGGGCGCCACCGTTGCGCGAGGGGATGGCTGGGCTGGTGATGGTGCCAAGGCTGATGAAGCCGGGCAAGGTGCTGCCCTCGCGCAAACCCAGCGTTGGAAATGCAGGGACGGGTTAAAAACAGCGCTCGCCCCATGAGCACGATGGCACCAAAGGCCCAAAGGGGGCGGCATTGAGGAAGTTGCCCAGTGCGCACCGCGGCAGCCATTGCTCCGTACCGGCACGCGCGAGCGCGCCGGGGCAGATGACGAAGGCGATCAGCGCCGGAGCGCGCGTTGCATGCTCGCGCGCACGCGGATATCGTTCGGGCCGTGGCCAGCGGGGTCGCGCGCCGTTTTCATGTTGAACAGAGCAGCCAATGCTGCACGCTGATGGACTGGAAAACTCCAGAATGCGCCAGGGATGCAATGCGCCATGGTTGGTGAAAATAGCGCAAGCCGAGATCATTAGGTCCATTGTCGCCCGCTGTTCCGGGCCCGGCAGGGCCAGCGCCTGGGCGAGACGGAGCGCCCGCGCAGCAGGGGCGCAGCCCGCCCGCTTGCGCGGTCGCCAAAGCAGTGCTTGAGTGCATCCACCGCCGGCGAACTTGGCCGGCCCAGGCCAGCACATGATGTTCGCCCTCCAGGCGTGAACCCGGAAGGGCCGCCCGCACGCACCAGCGCGTGGCCGAACTCCGCCTCGGCGAGCGTATGGACGGGCCAGCGCGTGTCGGAGATGCCGCAGGCCGCGCTGCGCGCGCCCAGTCACGCTCGCGGTTCCAGGGCCAGCAGATGGGGATGTATTTTGCGTCAAGTGTCGGTTCTCCAGCGCGGGCCAGCAGGGCGACACTCAGGTTGAGGGTTAATGGCCTGGTGGAAGATTTCATTATGTTTTCAAGAATACAGCGAGCGAAAGCGTGCGCAGAATGCTTGCCGAACCTCGCCAGGCGTCAGGCCTTGGTTCAGTGCATGACGTTGCCTGGCCCAGCGTCGCAATCAACTGCCAGTACATGGCATATCCACAGAGCGAGCCTGCGAGGCCTTGCTGAAGCAGGGGCCGACCACTTGCCATGGACACCAGCGGCGACGGAAGTTCGAAGCCGGCCGGCGCAGGTTCTGCAGGCACTGCAGGTGCGGGGGCACACTGCAGCGCAGTGAACACGGCCACGGCCAGGCCGCTTTCCACGGCGGCCAGCTGGCCCGGCAAGGCTGGAGCTGTGATTAGACCAACGCGCGTGCGCGACGCCAGCTGGGCCGCCAGGCTGGACAGCGCGGCAGTAGCGCGCCAGGCTGGCGGCCTCGTACGCGTAGACGCGAAATCGGCAGGGGATTCTTCCTCCACCCTCGCATGCTTGCGGGCGCGCCCACCCAGACCAGAGGCTCGTGGAAAACAGCAGGCGCCCGCGCTGCGGCCTGTCGCGCGAGAGACAGGGCAGGTCCGCGTGCCGCGCACCACTTGCGTGAATCAGCTGCGGTGGACTGACTCGCAGGTTAGCTCGATCTCACGCCCTGGTTTAGCAGCCTGCAATAGCGCGCAACACGGCCGTCAGATAGGTGGATGCGTAGTCGTCCGCACGCCCAGCCGCACGCGTGGCCGCGGACAGGTCGGGGCCGAACCGGGAGGCCTGCGACTGGGCCGGCAGCTCCCAGCATGCGCCGGCATAGCCAGCAGCTCCGCGCAGGCGGGCGTTCAGTTGCAGAATGGCGCCCCGGGCAGCGCAGGCGCACGGACCGGCCCAGGGCGGTCTCAGTTCTGATCTGCATGCTCACGGCGGCCGGTGACGGTGCAGCAGCGGCGCGGCAGCCGAGAGCGAGCCCCCGCATCCACCACGGCCACAGGGAGGCGCAGCGTCGATCTGCAGGTCGGGGTGGATTCACGGCACGAATCCAGGAATCTCGAATATCGAATACAAACCACAAACACTATTTGCTTCTACGAGAATTCCCTGCCCACGAGACGATCGCGGCATGCAAGACAGAACCATTCCTTACAGGCCGCATCCGTGCTCCACGCGCCCGCTCCCGCGCCCGCCACAAGCGCTCCAACAGCGCAGGATACCGCGGCCAGTGGCTGATGATTGCGGGCGGCGTGCTTTTTTTTTTTTACTGGGCACCGGGGCGTATTTGTGGAAGAGGCCCGCCAGACACCCGTTGGGTCACGTGCTGTTTCGCTGCGCTTCGGGCGCGCTGGCGCTGCTGGCCTGGGGCCTGGCCACGGGACCGGTGCGGGGTTGCGGGGCGTGCGCGGCAGGAGCTGGGCGGTGGTGGTGGCACGGGCCTCTCATGGTGCCTGAACTGGCGCTGTTCTTTGCCGCCATCCCGCCGCACCTCCATTGGCGTGGCCACCATCGTGTTCCACATCCAGCGGTGTGGATCATGCTGTTCGGCACCTGGTCTGCGGAGGCCGTGGCGCCACGGCAGCGTGGCGGCCATGCTGGCGGAGTTGCTGGGACTGGTGTTGAGCACGGGGCTGCTGGGTGCGATGCGGCAGCAGGGGACAGGACATGTGTCCGGACTGCTCATGTGCTGGCCGGCTCGCTGTGCTATGCGGCCGTGACCACCTGGCCAAAGACCGAGAAAGTGGTCACGCCGTTTGCGCTGGCCTGGTGCAATGCGCTGTCGGCACCGGCTGCTGCTGTGGGTGCCGCTTGGTTCAGGATGCCGCAGGCGCCGTTCGTCCTGGGCTTGGCTGGCAGGGCTGGGCGTGGCTGCACACGGGCCTGGCCTACGCCTTCTCTTGCGGGCATGGCACGCCTCACGCGGGGCCGCATCGCCTGCTGCAGCTTACGGTCTATCCTCCTGTTGACGGCCATCGTGCTGGACTGGGCCGTCTACGGCGTGCGTGGACGTCGCTGCAAACTGGCCGTGTGGGCCTGGATGGCGGGGCGCTGCTGGTGGCAAGGCCCGACAGCTGCGATGAGCCGTGCGGGCGATGAGACGTGCGGGCCCTGGCGCAGGCCTACTCCTTGCCCAGCCCTTGTACTGCTCGTACAGCTCGTCGGGCCAGCCGGCGCAGGGCGCGGCCTATGGTGCGTACTCGTACTCGGTGAGTTGGCCAGCGAGGCCTACGACCGGAAGGGCGGTCGGACCCGAAGCCCCGGCCCGGCAGCAGACGATGCCGGTATCATCCGCACAAGCGGAACAGCAGTCGCCGGTCGAGGACTGCTGCACGGCCCATTGCGAGGAGGCCTCGCCATAGAGCCGGCAGGGCACGTTGCAGGTCGATCAGCGTGTAGTAGTTGACCGCGTGGGGTTCCCAGCGGGGCATGCCCAGCTCGCGGTACAGCGTGGCTCGCGGGGGCGGATCAAATGCTGAGAGCATGCTGTCGGAGTCGCTCATCCATGAGCGCAAACCGAGAACAGGCCCATCTGCACCTGCTGCGGGTGGAAGGCCGGCCGTGTGGTTCAAGCCACCACGCGGCTGCGGCCACCAGGCGGGCGATGAACTTGAGCGAGCGCACATCGGGCAGCAGAGAGGCGGTAGCGGTGGTCAGCGCACTTCTTGGCGGACTCGGCAAACTGCGCCAGTGCATGGCGAACACGTTGTCCTTGTGCGCCGCGATCACGCCAGGCGCCAGCCCGTAGGCCCGAAATAATTGGAGAACGAATCCACCAGCGAGTGTTCTGGGGGCAGACCGAGAACAGGCTGGAATTCATCGGCAAAAGGGTGCCGTAGACATCGTCGGTGAGGATCAGAGGTCGGCCGCTGCTCGCCACGATGGCGCGCACGCGTCCAGGCTGCGCCTGGTCCATCTTCACGGGACGGCGGGTGCGGGGTCACGCAGAAGAAGATCTGAAAGTCGGGTCCTTGACTTGTCCAGCTCGCGTCGGAGTTACGGCCAGCCTTGTCGGGGTCGCGTGTATGGGCACTTCATTGAGGTCGTACTGGGCAGTTCGGGGATTATCGATATATGGCGTGAACACCGCATGCCGATGGCCAACATTGTCGCCGGCTTGAGAGGCCCGCTGATGCGAAGGCTCTCGAAGATATAGGACATGGCTGCCGTGCCGCCCTCGACCGAGAACAGGTCCACGACTCGCGGCGGGCACGGCGCAGAACGCCATCTCGGGACGATGTAACTGGCGCACGACCTGCCGCTCCGGGAGCATGAGCGGCGGAACGGGGTAGTTGACAGCCCAGGATGACGTCCACCATCTCGCAGGAAGGCGGCGGCGGTCCAGCCCCAGCTGGTCGCGCACATAGCTCAGCCGCACTTGCCCCAGGAACTTCACGCCCTCCTGCGTCGACGTGGCCGGGCGTGAAAGCGCTCGAAGCGCCCCTCGATGCCGTCGAGCTTGGCCAGCCCGCCACGCCACCGCATGTAGGAGTATCGACAGGCTCCGACTCGCCGCCGCGAACAGACCCCAGCCGGAAGAACGCCGGCGCGGCGTGGTCGCCAGAAAGTTGGGATTGCCGCGCCCGCATTGAGCATGAGGCGGTTGGCCTTGCCGAGGCCACCTTGATCAGCTCGTCCGGAGTTCGAACGGCTCAAATAGCCAGACTCCGATAATCCTTGCCTATTGCGTAAGCTCCTGGTGATGGTCTTGGTGGTCCTTGGGACTAGATCCGGGGTGATTCAGGCAAAGGCGATGCCAGCGGCCCCACAAGCAATGTGAGGGGGGGGGTGGAACACATTGCCAGCCGACATAGGTGATCGCAAACGGTGGCCGTGAGGAATCGAGTTTGCCGCTTGTCCAGAATTCGCCAAACGCCGGGTTGGCGCTGCGCGCCCCGCGGACAGCGAGCCGCGAACACGGCCACGTTGTCATAAACGGCAGCACGTACTTGCCGAACAGCCATGGCGATCAGCAGCGGCACGATGGTCACCACCACGCCCGCAGGAACAGCGTCAGGCCCTGCTGCATCACCGTTGGTCACGGCCTGCGGAGCCCGACTGCAGGCCCACCATGGCCACGAAGGCCGGCCAGGCCCACGGTCGCGCAGCAGCGTGGACGCTGCCGGGGCATGTTGCCGAAGGTGAGCTTGCGCTGCGCCAACCAGCCGAACAGCAGCCCGCCAGCAGGGCGCACGCCGCCGCTGCCCAGCGTGATGGGAATGGAGCCCAGGCGCAGCACCAGCAGCCCGATCAGCAGCCCACCGTGATGCCCAGGCCATGGAAGACACAAGCCGTCTTGTCGCTGGGCACGATGATGGGGCCCACGGACTCGCGAAGGCCTTATGACATCGAGGCGTGCGAACAGCGTCACCACATCGCCCGGCTGACCATGGTGGCCGGCGCAATCGGCACCGGCGTGCCCGCGCGCATCAGCGCCATGGGTTACACGCCGTGCTTGAACTCCTGCGACAGGCTGTCCAGGATTTCCTTGAAAGAGGAGGGGACCTCAGTGGGGGAAGGGTGGGGGGAACGAGGGAAAAACGAACAAACATAACAAAGGGAGGGGGGGCTGGGACGCCTCGACGCACCTCACCACGTCCATGCCTCGCGACCTGCAGATCTGCCCACCGAGGCGCCCAGCGCCACCACGGCCGCGCGCCGGCCCACCGCAAGATGATGTCGACAGGCCCCAGGCCAGGCTGCCGTCCACGCCACCATCGGTTCCTGCGCTGTATGCGCTCCACGTCACCGTTGCCGCCGTTGCGGTGGCCGCTGGCTCCAGACTCCGCCACGGGCGGCCCGCCTGGCCACGCGGAAGATGCGGCCCACCAGATCCGGCACGGACGGTGGACTAGCCGGTTCGTAACGCCGACGCCCCTTGAGCAGCTCCTGCTCGGCCTGGATCGCGTCCTCGCGGTCTTGCGCCCGTCAGCACACTTGCCAGCACGTTCACGGCACATGATGATGGCGCCGAGGAGCGAAGATAAGGTCACCGCATAGCCGATGGCCAAATTGGCCTGCCAGCGCTGCACCTCTCGGGGCCAGGCCAAAGCTTCTGATGGCCGAGGCCGCCGTGCCGATGATGGCGACTGCGTAAGCCCGCAGCGGCCAGCACCGCCGCCAGCCCCTTGTCCAGATGAACACCCGGGCGATCAACACCACCGTGACAGCCCGACACGTGCCACCACCCAGGGCCATCAGGATTCCTTGACCGACTGCCGCCCCAGCGAGCGGAAGAAACTGCGGCCCGCTCTCGAAACCCACGGCATAGATGAACGCGCAAACAGCACCGCCTTTGATGCCCGAATCGATGGTCACCCCCACAGGCCTGATCAGCACCGCCGCCAGCAGCGAACCGCCACGCCCCCCAGCTGGAATGACCCGAACCTGAACTTGCCCCACCCAGTACCGAGCGCCAGGCCCGAACCAGCCGCGATTTCCGGAGCCTGATGAAGATGCTTTGAGAAAGTCACAGCCACCTCTGCTTCTGGGTTGAGGTCCACGGCGGTGAAAGGCAGCGGGGAAACGGGAACGGCTGCCCGCGAAGGGCAGGGGGCTTGCGTGCGCGTGGACCTGGGGGAAAACGTGTGCGCTATTAGAAAAAAGCCTATCGATATCTGATGAATGCGGCGGTTTCCGTATTCATCAATATTCAATTGGATGGCGGTTTTCCAGAGGTTGCTTTGATCAGATCTTGTCGAAAACGAGCCACTATTCATGACAAAAAGGAGTGGCGATGTAGGACCTTGGCCGTCAGCCTGGAGGCGGCTGATGTCGTAGGACCTGGAAAGGCCAGGGCTTGCACGGGCAGACCTGCGCCTGGGGCAGGACCCGGGCATCCGCTCTAAAAAAATATCCGGCTCCGGAACAGCGCTCCAAAACCGTCTCCAGGAAAATCAAAAATCGCATCCCCTTCATTGGCCTGCAGGATATGGCGGCCGAAACAGCCAAGCCGTAGCCCGCGCTCATAGCGCGCGGGGGGGGCCCCGTCCAGGCGGCGAGGCGGGGTGGCGAGTTCTGAGTCGCTGACTTATCCCAGGGTGGATGCGGCGGCGGGCACGTCCCACCGTGATGATGGAGTTTCGCCCGTGCGCACCAGGGGCCAGAAGGCACGCCCAAAGCGGATTCGGGCAGCAGTGCAGCAGAGCCCGCAGTAGTAGCTGGTTGCCGCTCATGCGCGCGTCGGACAGGCGCAGCATGTCTTTCAAGCCCTTGCTTGAGTAGATTGGTGGAATGGGCAGCAATGCCCCATTTTCGGGATGCCTGCGCCCTTGGGCGGCGTGCGCCAGCACCCAGGATGTCTTTCCCGTTCACATCGAGATGGGGGTCGTCCACGGCCTGCTTGAGGCTGGGGTAGTCGTCGAAAAACCACGCGGGCCCGTGTGGCGCAAGCAGGTGCGGGGGGCGCAGGCGCGTGGGCTGATGACCACGCCGTAGGCGCCAGGTTGCCGCGCAGCAACGGGCCAGCGCCCCTTCAGCGTAGATGGGGCGGGACAGGGGGCGGATCACGTGTCATGGTGACCTGGCTGCCCGCAATGTTCTCGCCCAGGGTCTTGCCCGTGGACCGTCATGGCCCCGGTGTCCAGATGCGGGCGGAATGCGTTCCAGCAGGCGCGCAGGCCGCATGAATTAGAAGAAGTCCCTCCATCAGATAGCGGTCGCCGCTGGGCAGGATGTTGGCGATAACCTGGGGCACGCGGAGGATGAAGGCGTCGAAGTCATCGAGGCTGACCGGATGCCCTCGCGCCGCGACTGGCTATCAGGTGAATGATGGCGTTGGTGGGCAGCCTGAGGTCCATGGCGCATGCAATGCCCGTCTCGAAATGTCGCACGCGTGAGCATTGCGGGCGGCGTGAGGTCTTCCACAGCCATCTGTACGATCGGCGGCCGCACTCGTCTCGCATGCGGATGTGGTTGGCGTCGGCGGCCGGAATTGACGAAGCGGCCCGGCAGCGACAGGCCCCACGGCCCTCGGCAATGCCCATCATGGTGGCCCGCCGTGCCCCATGGTCATGCAGGTGCCCGTTGCTGCGGAATGCCGGCTTCCATCTCGTCCAGGCCTGCTCGCCAGGCGGGGCCCGGCGCGGCGTTCCTCCAGAAACTGAAGGCGTCCCGAGCCCGAACCCAGCACCTGCCTCCTTCAGTTGGCCGCGCAGCATGGGGCCGGCCGGCAGGTAGATTAGGGAAGGCCCATGGAAATCGCCCAGCCCCCATGGTCAGGCCCCGGCGTGGTCTTGTGCAGCCGCCATGAGCCGCCCGGCTCGTCCACCTGGTGGTCTGCGCGCAGCCCTCCGTCCTCCATGGCCAGGAAGTTCGATAGACCATGGCGTGGGCTTTGACCAGCTGCGTTCCGACAGCGAGATGGCCGCACTCCAGCGGAAAGCCGCCCTCCTCCAGCACGCCCGCTTGACGTTTCCACGCGCTGCCTAAGTGGCATTGCACTGGTTGGCATCGCTTCCCGGTGTTGACGAATGGCCGATCACGGGCTTTGCCATCAGGTCCTCGTAGCCATAGCCCATCTGCAGCACCGCGCGAGCGGGTGCCGAAGGAGCGGAAATCATCGGGCAAAACAGCTTGCGCTGCGCAGGGATTCGGCGGGAACGTGTCAGGTTGTGGGGCTTCCCAGTAGCTGCCGGCGGTGGAGGCGGGCCCTTGCGTGGTTCGCGGCCCAGCGGCCTTTTCCTAATCGCGCCGCCGCCGCGATCCAGCCCGTCCGCGCAGCAAGAGCGTGTCACAGCGCCAAGGCCACGAACTGCGCGCCCAGCCAAGCATTCGCGCGCCCGTGTCTCGGTCCACCATCAGGATCCCCGGCGCCTTGCCGAAGGAGGCGAGGAGCGGGCGATGCCTCGGTCGATGGCCGGGTTACCACAGGGGATGGCGCGCCTGGCCGGATAGCCCAGGCGGCCGACAGGTCGGAGGGGCCGATGAACGATTGCCGTCCCCGCAATCGCGGCCGCAAATAATCGCCTCTATCGGATCCAGCCGCCTCGGCCGTTCCACCTGACCAGCAGGCACAGCTCGTCGGAAACGCCACGTGCCCACATAGTCGGCCGTGACGCCGAAGTGGCCGCGCCGGTGGAACGCCCATGCCCGCATGCCTTGGGTTGTCATAGCGCATGGCGCGCACGGCATCCCGCCTTTTGCTGCGCGTTTGCACAAAGGGCAGCAGCAGGGACTGGGCGCCCAGTCCAGGTAAGCGCTTGATCAGCACCGCATCGTTGCAGGCGGGCCGCACCACGGCATGCACGGGCAGGGCGCCGGTGTGCGGGCAGGGCGGCGGCCACACGGCACTGCAGCTGGGACCCAGCATCGCGGCACGTCGGTGGGAGTGGGATCGGTTATCGGAGCAGCATCCCGTCGTAGCCAGCCGCCGCCGATCATCTCGCCAGACAAAGGGGGAGGGAAAATGGGGACCACAGGCCGATCTGCGGGCGGCCTTCGCGCAGCGCGCGCTCATGAAGTATGGCGGGCAGAATGCTCATGGGGGCTTTCTGAAGCTGTTCATTGGACATGGATGTTTCCCTTTGCGCACCACCTCGCTCCAGCGGACCACACGGCGGACGATGAAGCTGGCGGCCTGGCGGGCGTGCCCGGCCCGTGGGCTCGTTGCTCCTGGCGGCCAGCCGGGGCCACCACCTCGGGCTCGGCCAGGAGGGGAATGGCAGGCTGGTTGAGCCCTCCTCCACACATCGGCTGGCATGCCCGACGGCCCCGCCAGGCTGTGGTCCAGAATAGTTGACGACCTGCGGCTGGCCGGCATCGGGCCCATGGTGGGCATAGGGCGGCCGCCAGGCGCCGGTCGCCTGCCACGCCCAGCGCAGCAGCTTGCCCGCCTGCGCAAAGCCCACGCCGAGGTGCGGGCACGAACAAGGTCCTGCATGGCCGCCCATCACATCGGTCATGGCGGGCACATCGCCTTGTAGGGAACGGTGTGAAGTAACGCCGGCCCCCCGCCCTGGCGCAGCAGAAGCAGCTTCCGTCGTCACATGGGCGGACGAGGCCAATGCCGTCAGGCGCCACATTCACCGTGTCCGGGGTTGGCCCTGGGCCAGGGCACCCACGTCGGCCACCAAGCGACCTTCAGCCGGGCGAGGCAGCAGCAGCATGGGCACCGCGGCCCCAAGCATGGCAATTGTGCGTGAAATCCGCCGGCGCGTCTACTCACTTGGGATTGACAGCTGGTTCGATGGCAATGGTTGTGCCGCCGGCCCGCAATCAACAGCGTGTAGCAAACTCGGCCCGCGCACAGCCGCCAACGGGCCCTCGGAGGCCAGCGCGAGCCATTTTCACGCCGGCCGGCGTTCCTCCACAACACGGGCTGGCCCCAGGCGCCTGCTGCGATGCTTGCGCACCAGGCGCTCTCCCAACCAGCCGGCCCACCACATCGGCTGGCCACGGGAGGGAAGGGATAAAAAGAGTGATAGGCAACGGAGGGGAAAGGAAGCCTGGGACGGGGAGTTGGTGCAGGGGGCTGCCTCAGAGGACGGAAGCCAGGGCCGCAGCAAGAGGCCGCGGGTCCACTGACGCTGCGGCGGTTGCGAGGAGGGAAGGGCGATTGGTGGTTCCCTCTTGAATGATTGCGCAATCATTTCAAAGCAAAAGGCAGCGCTCTCCATTCGGAAGACGAGGTTACCGGGGGAAACAATTCAGACAGTGCTGATGGACATTCATCGTTAACATGGACCACGCAAATCATCTCAGCCGCCTCTCCATGCCATTCCAGGCAAAGGCCTCGCATGACCCTCGCACCCTGCGCAACGCCAAGGCGCCCCGCTCTAAGGACCTGGCCCGCATTGCCGCGGTCGCCCATCACCGCCTCGGGCGCGCTGACACCGGCCTGCCTGAGGCTGGTGGCCGAGGCACGCTCGGCTGCGCGTGGCGCAGCCGTGAGCAATCGGGCTACGTGCCCAACTCCCATGGCGGCGGGCTGACTCGCGCCAGACGCGGCTCGGGTGGCGGCCATCGTGCCCCGGTGGGGCACCGCTGTTTTCCGACATGCTCGATGCGCTCATCCACACCCTGGCCGCGCAGCGCTATGAACCCACTCTGGGCAATCTCCACTATGACCCCGGAGCATGAGGAAACCTGCTGGCCGCCATGCCTAGCCGCCGCCCGGACGGCTCGTGCTCAGGCCACCGAGCACACGCACGCACCGCGCCTGCTGTCAAGCCGAGTGCCCGTGGTTCGACTCAACTCTGGGACTACCCCCCATCCGCTGGACTGGTGATCGGCTTCTCTCGCATGAAAGACGTCAGTCCTCGCCGCGCCCTTCCGTCACCTCGCCGCCTGCGGCTACACCTGCGCCGCGGCCATCCTGCCGCTGCCGACGACAGCCTCGCCGCCCGCCGTTCCCTGGTTCTTCAACCCGCTCCGCTGCGGAAGCCGGTTCCCCCGGTTCCCGCGCAATCGTCTTCTCGGAAGCCATCCCCCAATCCGGGGTTCCGGGGGCCGTGGCCGTGATGCCTTGAAGCCTGGCGCTCCCAGGTACCGGAGGCCGATGCCGTCTTCTGCAGCTCCGATTCGCTGGCGCAAGGCGCTCTCTCTCTCCCACCCCACGCACTGGGCCTGCGAATGCCCCAGGAATTCGGCGTGCTGGGTTTTGGCGAACCACGCCCTGGCCTGGACGCCTGGCCCGCCCTCTCCACCGTGCGCGTGACGCGCCGCCATCGGCGCCTGGGCGCAGAGGCGCTGATTGCGCGCATTGCCGGTGGCGTGGCGGCGGTAGCGCAGGATGTGGGGTTTGAGGTGGTGGGAGGGGGAGTTACGCGGGGGCACCAGGATGCGCGTCTGAATGCCCATCGGGTCGGATGGGCCGGGTCAGCGGCAGGAAGACCGGCCTTTATCTCATATCAGAAGGCCGCTCCCGCGCTTGTCCATAACCGTGCCCCTCCAGCCCACAGGCCGCGCCCAGTAACTAGCCAATGGCTCGCCCTGCAAGGCCGGGCCGGATCCTGTTCCCCTGCCTGAGCGCGGCGCCAGGGCGACGGCGGTCCGCCCGGCGCCTGCGCCAAAGGGTAGGCGTATTACGACGCACAGGAAGGCGTGGCCCGATGGCTTACCTAGGGCGCACACACCGCATCCTGACGCGTTACGGACCAAAGCCCCACCATGAACACAGAACTGGGCTGGACCCCCCACGTACCGAGCTGGCCGCTGGCGCGGCACGCTTGAGCTTCTTTCCTGCATTGCCGCTCTACGAGCGCCATTCCAACCATCTGCCCACCGAACAGAAGCGCCAGGCTGCTGCGGGACTTCTGCACGGCGTGATTGCCGAGACCTCTTCGATGCCGATGGCCTGCCGGACAACTCCGGAGCACTGACCGCTGATCTTGCCAATGTCGAAAAAGTGCACCGCCCAGTACCAGGCCTAACCTGGCAGAGCGCAAGGCGGGTGCGCACGCCGCTACTCTTTGCAACCGCGCATCAATGCCCTGTTTTGTTGCAAACTAGCTTTTAAGACGATCAAATTATTTTTACACAGCCCCGATCATTGACATAAGTTTGGGTTAAATATCAATAAGGTCAATTTTACGGTACAATTCCCCATTGGGCCATTTATGGTGCAACGCGGTTTTTTTCAACTAATTTTTGTTTTTTTCATCGAGTTGCGACTACCGCTACGCGCCTTTTTTCTGGTGGGATTTGGATGCAACGCCCGGTTTATGTTTTTCTTCTTCTTAATTCAAAGGACCCTTTTTGAAACACCATCTTTACTTCCCAAACCAAAGGTTTACAAAGTTATGTATACAATGTAAACCAATTAACCTATCCAATTGGTGGGTTTTTTTAGATAATTGGGGTTTTTTAAACCCCCCCCCCCCCCCCCCACTAAATCCTCGAGTAACTTGGGATATCATGGGGGTTTTTACGACCTTGCTAGTTTGTTTTCCCCGAATTACAAGAAATTAGGGCTTAGGTAAACCCTGACTGTCTCGAAGAGAACGACCTTAAATCCGTCCCCTCCCAGGTTTTAACAGCTTTTAAAATGTAAAAATGTGCAAGGCCCCCCGGAAAAT